>VYXF01003473.1:56547-91322 GCA_013397295.1 Polioptila caerulea | reverse complement strand
TTTTTTGCACCGTGTATCCATTGCCAGTCTGTGCACACCCACGTTTGGCAGGGCTCCACCGCCCACCTCGCTCTGGTGATGAGCAAGAGCAGATTTCCCATCTCCTGAGTGGCACCAATACTCACAGTAGGGAGGGCTGGGTAAGGAGGCTCTCCTGGCTGCTCTCGGCTCCCCAGGAGCTACCAGTGCTCCTGAGATGAGCTTTCCCTAAAATACCAACACTGCCGTGGATTTTGGTCTCTTGCTTCAGCTGGAACACCTGGATCCCTGGGGGGCCAGGGAGCTTAGGAGGCTGCTGAGGCCCCTGCCCTTCCTACATCTCTGTTTTGTCTTTGCAGCTACTAAGGAGGGTTTAGAAGGGCAGATTTGGCTCTAAGGTGTCATTACATCAATGCATTGGATGTCTCCTGCCCAGCAGGAGGTGTTCAATCTGCTTTTTTGGACCTTTGCTATGAGAGTAGGAAAGGATGAGAGGATTAGGATTGCTCAGTGTGGAGAAGAGAAGGCTTCAGGGGAACTTTATTGTGTCTGCGCAGTGCCTGAAGGAGCCAACAGGAGACACAGAGAGGGACTTTTAACAAGAGCATGACAGGACACAGGGAATGGCTGCCAGTGCCAGAGGGCAGGCACAGATGGGATCTTGGGCAGCAATTGCTGTGTGTGAGGGTGGGCAGGGCTGGCACAGGGTGCCCAGAGCAGCTGTGGCTGCCCCTGCATCCCTGGCAGTGTCCAGGGCCAGGCTGGACAGGGCTGGGAGCAGCCTGGGACAGTGGGAGCTGTCCCTGCCATGGCAGGGGTGAAACGAGATGATCTCTGAGGTCCTTCCAACCCAAACCATTCTGGGATTCCCTCTGAAATGCTCTCGAAGCTCTCCTTCATAAGAAAGGGCCTTGGCTTGCTGGTGATCTTTGAATCACCTTTCTCTCTTCTCAACACCATAATTATGTTAATGACACGTCATCCTGTAGCCATGGCAGCTGGACAGGGCTGGGAGCAGCCTGGGATGGTGGGAGGTGTCCCTGCCCATGGCAGAGGGTGGAATGGGATGAGCATTGCGGTCCCTTCCATCCCCAAGCTACTGTTCCATGATTCTGTGATTCTGTGACCAGCTTCCAGACACACTAGGAAGGACCTTCCCAAGCCAGCAGCTTTCCTGCCCATGGGCAGGAAGCTTTCCTGTACACCCTGCACCTTCCTTGGCTGACGGCTGAGACACTTCTCCCTGAATGCCTATGAATGGCTTTGCCAGGGAGGCTGTGGAAGAGATCTCTTGGAGAGAACCTGAGGAGCCATCTCTCCTCTGGGAGCTCTTACACCTCCAGGAAATATAGAAAACACAATTTATTATTTCCTCAGAGAACAACTCAGCATCTGAACAATGGCTCCAGGTCCCCTCTCTCTTTTTTTTTTTTTTTTAACTTTACAATTAAGATGACCAGAAACTTTGTTTACTTACTTAATAAAGGCTGAATTTCTCAAAAACACAAGAAATTGGGATCTAGAAGAGCATCACAGAGGCTGCAAGAATGATGAAATACACCCCCTGGCAACACTGCAGTTATATACAGGAATTAAGATTTAAGATTGGATTTAAGAAATTAGGACTTTAGAAAGCACATATTCAGAGACACTGTCCTGTAGAACCGGCTTTGAATCAAATGGAAAGCCAAATGGTTGTGCTGCAAACCTGTTAAATACCGTCTTTTTTGGCTTTCACCCTTACCCCATAAAAACACATCTTGAACCTCCATATAATTATTTTTTCCTATCAGGTATTTGTCCTGTTCACAAGAAAGAAATTACAAAATGCACAAGGAGAGTAACCCAAATCCTGTCGTGCCTTGCTTGCCCAAAGCAGCGTGAGTCAACAGGCAGCAAACACTTTTGAGAAGGTTCTTGTTGGCCGTTCTGACTCTGATTCCCATTTCCATGAGAATCAGCTGAACTGAACCCATTCTGCCTCCTAACATCACATGGCTTTTGCCAAATTTCATCATCACTGGTATCAACAGCTACAAATATTCTGACGTGAGGCATCTGCTGGTGCTGGGTTTGAGTTTCCACCATGATCCCTATGCTCCAGCCCCAGAGCTGCTTTAGAAAATGTGGCAAGGAAACAAGGAAGCTGCCTGAAAAGAAATAAAGGTGTTTTAACTATCCCTGGGAGCAGAGGTCTATAGTTATCATCTCCATGGCTAATTAGAAGGTACAGATCTCTAAATACTCACAGTTTTCTACAGCCTTAAAAAGAATGTTGCAAGTCCCATTTTGATGAGCAGGCTGCCTGTTTTGCATCCACACTCTTGCAGCCCAGCTACAGGAGTGCAAAAGATAAAACCACCAGGTAGAAGTTTCAAAAATGGTGTCAAGAAAGTATTTTTCATCACAGAATGGTTTGAGCTGGATGGGAGCTTTACAGGTCATCTGGTCCAACCTTTTTTCATTGCTTGCCTCATTCATGAAGCTCTAAGAACCATGGACAAGATGACATTGGCCTCAGTGGGGATAAACTGGGCAGGATTAGAGGTTTTTAGGTCAGGATTACAGGTTTTTAAGGCAGGAAACTCTACTCAAGCAGCAGATGACATCCTGGGCTCAGGAAGTCCCAGTGGTGCGACTTCTGGCAGGACATGGCTGCAGAAATGCTTTTTTTGTTTTTTGGACATTCCTGGAGGTCTGCTGCATCTGAGCACACCCATTTGCACCAGTAGCACAACCACACAGCTCATGAAACACAGCATTTGCAAGCTGGAGGCTGACAACACAAATACCAGCTGTTTGCTGCACACCCTGCCCTCCCAGCCGCCTTCCCTGCTGCTCACAGCTGCTGCCTCCCTGTTTACAGGGGTCAAAACCCTACGTAAAAGTGCCAAATCGTAGACTTAAAAAAGGCCTTTTCAGCAGGAACACGTCTCCTTTCTAACCCTCTCCCTGATGTGGGCTGGGAAGACCAATGCAAAGCAGGGAAATAGAAACAATAAAATATGTTAATCGCTCTTTTGCCTACCAGAGAACGGAGCTGGGCCCCAAGGGGAAGTGGCATTTTCAGTTTTATCTCAGTGGCACTGTTCCCTTCAGCACTGAAAAAAATTAGTGCTAGAAACTGCTTTTTCATTACCGATATCTGGATATTCAATGTGTCATTTAAACTGGCTTTGGACCTGTTCCCATAGCCACCCCTGAAGAGCGTGGTGAGGATAAACTGCCCAGCTGATATCTCATACCAGGTTGTTTTGTCTAAGCCCAAAGTTTCTTTGTCTTGTGAAATTAAAACAATCCTTCTTGCTGCAAGTGACTTTCACTTTTTCAAGGGAATTTCATGGACAAGGACAATTCTGCAGCACTCCTGTTGTACATAATGACCCAGAGAACAATCTGCTTAACCACAAGAAAACCCTCTTTTCCCCCAGAATTTGGGAGGACTGGCTTTTCATTCAGTTTTGATGGCAAGTGCAGCATCACAAGTGGAGAAAGACTGGCATTTGTAGTCTGGGAGGGATTTTAATAGAAGTAAACATTCATTTTAAAGAGAAAGAATAGAGACTCTGAGGGAAAATAAACTCTCTCTGCTCAAGGAGCTCAAAGAAAGACAAAGAAAGGGCCTTTGAAATCTGCAGGGTGTCTGTGTCCCTCACCCTACCCCCAAAAGGTACCTGTGTCTCCTTTTTTTCCCCTCTCCCCCCAGCCAAATTAACATGACCCCAAACATAATTTGGATGTTTATACAGAGCATAATTCCCACCATGTTCCCAAGGGCAGCAGGAGTAGGACTGAACCCAGCTGGGCACCTGCTGTCCAGGGCTGGGCTCAGCAGGGTTTCCACCCACAGGCACGTGTGCTCTCGACACCTAAATAACCAGTGACAGGAGGAAACATCCTTGGGTTACAGCAGAGGAGGTTTGGTTTGGATAGCAGGGAAAAATTCTTCATGGGAAGGGTTATAAAACCATGGAACAGGCTGCCTGGGGAGTCCCCAGTGGCACCTGGGGGCACAGTGACTGCTGGGCCTGGCGGTGCTTTGGGGAATGGTTGACTCGATGAGCTTAGAGGGCTTTTCCAACCTGAAGGATTCCACGGCAGTATCGATGACTCTCCCAAAATCCACAGCCACGCTGCTGCAGGATGCGCCTCCAAGCTCCCAGAGCACATCCGAGCCCAGCCAGGAAAGAGATATCCCTTTTGGCTCAGACCCTGGAACATTTCAAGTGGAGTGAGGGACAACCAGGCTCAAACCACCTTGTCCAGATTTGAGCTTTGTCCTCTGCCCTCAGCCAGTGCCTCCTGTAGGAACAGCTCTCATTTATACGAATCATTGTGTATGGCTTGAAGAGGAGACTGCAAATCAGTGCATCTTTAATGTTTCAGATGCATTTTCAGATGAGAGTTTCAGTCTCTCCGCTGGAGTACTAAATGGGAGACAGACCCTTTCCTGCCCTGTTTTCATTAAAAAATGCCCGTTACCACCCTGACTTATTTTCACATCCCAAAGTGAGGTGAGGTGTTCCAACATTATAGACTCCAATTTCACCAAATTCTTTCTTCAGCTGAGCTCATCTCTCTCAGAAAGCCTTTCGTCCTCGATAAATAGGAAGTCAGTCTCCATATTATGAATTGTGAATATCCATTATCTCAATTTTGAAATTGAAAAAAAAGAAGAGTACTGAGTTGTTTCTTGTCTGACTACCATGGCACTTCTAATTTAAAATTTGGATTTTTGCTGAGGTTTTATCTTGTATTGAACAAGGAAATTACTGTACTTTTACATTATAAATACTTAACTTTAGCGTTGTTTGTCTGGAAACCTTTTCAGAATTGGAAATTTATTGCCCTGGATGATGAGGAACCAATTCAGGGATTCATATTTGGCACAAATAGTGTCCCAGAGGTGACGAAAACGGCCTATATACTCAGGGAAATGCCTGTGTGCAGAGAATGGACAGAGATGTACTTCACACATCTGTTGTGTTCCACTTGGTCAAATGACCATCTGGAAATGTGACCCTGTGGATTTGCGTGGCCCACTGTGTCCTCCTGCAGGACACCTGCCCGAGGCACGTGGCTGATTCAGAGCCTGAAGTTTGAAGAAACAGTTTCAAGAAAAAGTTTGAGCTCAAAGTGATTAAAAACAATAAATAGCTGCTGTGTTTCTGTTGGCATGAAACTCTCACTGTGCTGGGGATGAGGGGGATTAGCAGTCCAGTGGCAATTCTCCATTCTCTCTGATCTTTGATCCCAGCCCTAATGCATTTCTGGGGGCTGTGCTTTGGGCAGTGTAAGGGTTTGGCCCCTGTACAATGGTGACTGGATGGATTCAGCCTCCCAGAGCAGCCTCCAAACTGTGTGCAGCTCAGGCTCATGTTTGGATTTCATCCACTTTAGAAGTAAGAGCCACCCACGGAGATTTGATCTAATTTTAAACTTTCCAGAAGTGTTGGGAAGATTTGACAGGGATTCTCAGCTGGGGGCTGAAGTAGGTGGATAGAATATACAGATGAGATCCATGGCCAGATAAATAGGATCCTGGCCTGGAAGGCCCATCATGACATAAACACATATGCTTTTTAACAATTAAATATTCACTGGGGCTCTTGATGTCTGTCTGATCATTCCTGCAATCATTGAAACACTCTGAGAAACCAAAGGTGGCAAGGCAGAGCAAAGCAGAGATGCCTGGTTATCTTGGCTCAAAATTACCTGAAGCATTCCCAGACAGCCAAGGAAAAGCTGGGGAGTGCCCACTGGAAAGAGGGTTTTGGTATGAACATGGGATGAAGGCTGAGTGGAGAAAGACTTGTTGCTTTTGAGTTTCTGCAGGTTTCTCATAAATAGAACTTAGTGTTCCTGTTTATGTATCTACTCCTTGTGTCTGCTTCAAACTCATAACTCATCACAAGTTAACTTTTTGGCAGGAAGAAGGGAGTATCTTGACTGTTTCTAGGTTGTCAAAAATCCTTTCTTCAGGGTTTAGCTGTCTTCAGTGTAAATGCCTGTAGAATTCTCAATGCTTGGAGACCCGCTAGGCAAAGTCCACTACGCACCAAAAGTAGAGTCTCTGTCTCAAACAATTTACATCCTGAATACAAGGAAAGGAAAGCAGACAGATTGAGACTGCCAAAAAAAGTGAAGATACACCTCTAGAGACAGCAAGAACGAGCAATCCACATCTGCCAACTGCTAAACTCTCCTTGACAAAGGTTTCTGCTCAGCAGCTGTATCTGAAATGTTTCTATGAATCCAAATTATTCTCCCCACCTTCCTCTCATGCAATCATTATGATTTTATCTTTCTTATTCCTCAGTTTCGCTGAATTTTGTCTGTTGTTTTGTCCTTAGCATTTTGATTGTTTCCTCTTATCTCCACAGCCCGTAGTTCTGGGGTTTTTTCCAAGACTTTGAGGATCCAGTTTCCAACAGCTTAAATTACAGAGATGTCCAGACAAAAAATGGACATCTCCCAGCACTATTTGCGCAGTCTGGTGTGATCTGAATGTCCAGCACAGATTCTGGATAACAAACATTTTAGGGTGTTGCTGCTAGATATGTGCAGAGCCCGGGTCAGCATAGCAAATCCTTTAGCTCACCCATACATAATCCTAGGCAGGTTTGGGTTTGAAGGATTTTAAGGATCTTCTCATTCCATCCCTTGCCATGGGCAGGGACACATTCCTCTGTCCCAGACTGCTCCAAACCCCATTCAAACCAGCCTTGTACACTGCCAGGGATGCAGGGGCAGCCACAGCTGCTCTGGGCACCCTGTGCCAGGGCCTGCCCACCCTCACACGCAGCAATTCCTGCCCAAGATCCCATAAACACCTCCTGTCTTTCAATTTAAATCCATTCCCCCCTATCTTGTCCCAAGCCCAGCTAAAATATTTGTCTTTGTAAGAGACAGACCCCTGCTTGTGACACGTGGTGGGCGATGGTGGAAACCTCTCCCTCTCCTGCTGCAGCATGGCATCCAGGGCCCTCCCTGGCAGCTCCCAAGCCCTCAGAAAGTGAGGCAGACCCTGCAGAGGGACTGTTTTGTTTGATGGGTTTAGCAGAGAGGCTGCCAGGTGGAACCCGGCCAAGAGGCAGCAGACCGTGACGGACAGGCCCTCACGGCTCAGACAGCAGCAGTGCCCAGGGGAAGGGCCAGGCCGCAGAGAAAAAACCCCTCACACACGCATACACACACACATACACACACATGCTCTCACACACTCACGCACGCTTTCACACACTCACACACAGCCCATTGCAGCCGGAGGTCAGGGTCCAATTAGGTACTTTATTACTCATTGAGGCCTTGTCTGGCTTTCAGGGCTGGAAGAATGGCCGTGTGCGCACGTGAACCCGGGGCTGCGCCGGCACCAACAGCGATTTGCATTTGAAGCGAGTCACTGATCCCATTCCCAGGGGCTTTACTTGATGCATGGCTTAGCAGAGGGGCACTTTGGTTTTATTTACGGCTGGGACTTGGCACACGCTGGCGGCTCCACATTCACCAGCAGCTCTGAGGGCATCAGCCTCATGAGCCACTCCTCGTTTCCAGACACCAGCCTAGAAAGTTGGTCTGCATTGGAGTGTTAGTCCCTTAGGACTTCCCAAAACCTCATCATCCCCTCTATATCTGCCACTGAAAAGCTGAAGACTCTCCTGAGTTCTGCCATTCTGAGCAGAATGGTTTGGGTCAGGAAGGACCTTCAACTTCACCCTGTCTCACTCCCTGCCACGGGCAGGAACACCTTCTGCTACCCCAGTGTTATAGACAGAGATCGAATCAGGCCAAATTAATAAATTTGCGAGAGCAAGATCGATAAAAAGGTTGAACAGGGTTTATTCCGCAACTTGAATTACAATCTTTTTGCCAGCCACTATCAAATCGGACAACGTTCGAACGTTGGGTGAACTCAGATCTGTGTCCCTGTCGCAGCAGACCGGTGAAGTTCACAAAGGTCTGGTCTGCAAGTCCGTATTTTATACTGTTTTTCTAGCCTGAAGATAGAGTTCCTTTTGTCCTTTTCTTCCAAATATTCATGTGGTGTTCACTGATCTATGCAGTCTTCAGTCCCATGTCCGGAGTTCCAAGATTTGTGTCTCCTCCTGGGCTGGCCACACCTGGATAGATAGAAATCTCCTCCGGGAAAGCCTTTGCATGTGAGTCCCCTGTTTTTTGAATTTTAAGTCCACACTTGGGAAGATACAGATCTTCTCTGGGAAATCCTTACATATGAATCCCAGTTTCCTGGAGTGACACAATTCCCCATTCGCTTGAATAATTACTGGTGTGGCCAGTAGGTAGTTATTGAGTGCTTATGGTGTGGTGATTCAATTGTAAATTAGAGCTGGCTTTATCTAATAAGCCCGAATTTAATACACTAATCTATCTCATAACCCCAATGTGAGATATTGTTATATGAACAAATTTGATAGACCATATTTATTACACCAGGTTGCTCCAAGCCCCATCCAAACCGTCCTTAAACACTCACAGGAGTGGGGAATACCACCAGTCTCAGTCAGCAGGAGCTGAGGAGATAGAAAATGATAAAACAGGTTGATTAAACAGTCCCAGGAGATGCAACTCAGAGCTTACAGTAATAAGGAGAATAATTCCTCTTTGACTGAGGACAAGGGTAGAAGCTGGATGTGGCCAGTGCATGAAAAACCTCAACAGTCACAGGGAACATAACAAGGGGGGGAGTGAGAGAGCTTAAAAATATAGGTTTATTGGCTTCCTAACTGTTCTTGTGCTGAGTCAGATCCATGCTGGCACCAGTCTCCCGTGTGATGGAAAGAAATCAAGCACAGTCAAAGAGTTGAGAAGGTGAGTTCAGCAAGGTGGACACTCAAAACCTGGAAATACAAAGCTGTTGTTTTAGATGACGGAAATGCCTGAAATAAGAGAGATATAACAGGGAAAACATAATCATTGATTCATTAGATGCCCAGGCACATGGAAAAGTGGCCCCTGATACCAAATTCAGCTGCAAAGAAAGTTACTTAGATGCCAAAGTAAGGCTCTGAATCATGGAGGGAATAAAAAAAGCACCAAGAGGAGCATAAAAACTCTCTGTGAGGATGAAAACTGAAGTTACCTTCTCTTCAAAGCCTAAACAGGACTTACACTTTTTAAAATCCATTCCAACTTGCAGTACTTGGGCAGCTGAAAATCCAGAAATCCAGGGTAGGCTGTCACAGGAGGAAGGGCTTCTCCTCCCAAGTCTAAAACCATGTGCAAATACAGAGGCAGAAACCTGATACACTCAGTCCTGGAGCCTGGCCAGCAGCACAGGCTCCAGGACTGAGCACACCTCCCTGAGGCAAACAGACCAGTCTCCTGAGCTTAAAAATTATAAAGTGCTCTGTTTGCTTGTGGAACTTCTACCTGAAACAGTAATTTGGAATATTATCAGTTACACATGTTTGAGGGAGTTTGGTTGTTTAATAGACATCTGTTCTTTCTGGCACGGAGACAGAGGTTTCCCACATCTAGCTGCCTCTTTCAGGATAGCAATGCTTGGGACAAGAGACAGCTCAAGAGCTGTAACCCTGCACTAGCTCAAACCCTGGCAAAAGGAACCCACTTCTCATATGCTGGAGCACCTGATTCTGCATCCTGTGCAGCCCTAAAAAGAGCTGCTTAGATTTATCCAGATGCCTAAACGCACAATGAGCTTTCTCTAAGTCTGACCTTTATTGTACATCCTCAGCATCTGAAAAATGCTGCCTGAACACACCCCAGAGTGATTGTGTCATAAAGGCTGGACCAGCATCCAGGAGCCTGAGTGCTCCAAATATCATGAACCTGCAAGACTAGACAGGAGAACAGCCTCACTCTCTGTATTGCTGATGCTCTTAAGTTTTCCTTGGAATCGGCCCCTAACACAAAATATAGTTTCTGTACAGTTTTAGATGTTTGGTAAATGCTGACTGCAACATCCACATCTCCATCTATTAATGTAATTATTGTCCAGTGTGTGTACTACCTTTAGGATAAGGGACAATGGCTTCCCCCTGCCAGAGGGCAGGGTTGGATGAGAAATTGGGAAGGAATTATTATATCTGTGATGGTGGTGAGGCCCCATCTCTGGCAGTGTCCAAGGCCAAGTTGGAGAGGGCTTGGAGCAGCCTGGGACAGTGGAAGTTGTTTCTGGCCATGGCAGGGGGTGGAATGAGATGGGCTTTAAAGGTCCCTTCCAACCCAAACTATTCTACAATTTCATTCAAATTCTTTGCCCCATCACAGTCCTTATAATGAGAAAAAAAAAGTTTGAAGCTCTAGTGAATGCCACAGGGGATGTTTTGGAAGTGAAATGTCTTGATTCATACAGGCAGAGAAAAAACTTGGATAGGGAAGTTGCCAGTGTTGGGTTGTGTGTTAATTTATTTGGTCTTTTGGGATTTTTTAAAGGTTAGGAATCCCTAGGTGTACCTAGCTTCTGTAAGGTGGCCAGTATGATCAGCTGAGGGAGCTGGATTTGTTTACTCCCAAGAAAACAAGGCTCAGGGGGGACCTCATCACTCTCCACAACACCCTGACAGGAGGGTGCAGCGAGGTGGGGGCTGGTCTCTTCTACTGAGGACCTCTGAGAGGACCAGAGGCAAAGGCCTTTAGCTTAGAGTTAAGGGAGATTCAGATTAGATATTAGAAAATTTTTTTTCACTGTTAGAGTGGTAAAGCACAGGATCAGTTTGCCCACGGGGCTGGTGGAGTCACCATCCCTGAAAGGTGCTCAAGAGGAGTTTGGATCTGGCACTGGGACATGTGGTTTGGGGGTTACAGTGACAGTGCTGTGTGGACAGCTGGGCTTAATGGTCTTAAAGTGCCTTCCAGCTTTGATGATTCTTTGATTGTATGATTGTATGATTCTGTTTTGTCTAAAAAAACCACATAGATCTGGGGAAGAAATGTGGCATAGGCATTCTACCAGGTACCCACCAGTGAATACACCAGGAGATCTCTGAAAGGAGCAGAGCCCCTCCAGGTGAGTGCAGGTGCTGGCAGATGCTCAGCCTCTGCAGACCCCAAGGGATCAGCCCCTGGCTGTCAGCAGGGCAGCCTGAAGAAGCAGGTGCCTCACACACAGGGTTCACCACTCCAGCTCCACAAAAAGCACTGAGTCCCACCAGGGAAACGAGCCTTCACTGACTCTGAGCTTGGAGCTGAAGGGAGCTTTTCCTAATCATTTCTGAGAACTTAGGTGGTTCAGGAATAGTGTGTGGTGTATAAGTGTTATGTGGGGTTTTGGTTCAGGCACAGACCTCAAGCTCTTGACACTGCCTGGAGGGAAGCTCTGCTTCCTGGGGCTTATAATTCATCCAGAGTGTGCCTGCAGAGGTATTTAGTGGCTATTGCAGAGATCTGGGAGCCACTGATGGGTGTTGTGACCTGGCTGATTCACTTTGCTTGTTCAGGACCTTTGTTTCCCTCTCCACACTCCTTAGTATTGGTTTATGCAGGGGGATCCCTGGCTCTTTATTTGGTGACTACCTGTACAGCACCTGGAAATATGGGATTTTGGCCTATTTTAAGGCCTCCAAGATCTACTCTCTTTCCCATACCAATTAAATCCTCTGGAATAAATTCTGCTCTATTATACAAGGCGATCTACAGCCATTTCTTTATCTTCCCTTCACGTTGAGCAGCAGGAGCAAAGAAAAACACAGAGAAAACAAATAAGCCCTGCCAGAGCCAAATGTGCTCCACATGGAGTTAATTCTTGTTTTGTTGTTGCACACACTGCAGTGATTTCTGCCCTCCTTTAATTTATCTCCCTCCCAGCCAAGCACGGGCTTGCACAGATGCAGCTGAAAGTGGAACAAGGCCCATGATCCATAAACACTTCACCCAAGATTAAAAGTACTCCTTAAATGCAGAGTATGTTGTTGTCAGCTGTTTCCAGATGAGAGAAAAATGGCTTAACCTTCAACTTGGTCAAGAAAAATATCATATTGCATAGCCAGACTCTAGAAATCTGGTTTGAAACAAACCAAGACTGGTTTGAGATATAAAGAAAAGTATGTAATCTTGTTATCTCTGGTAGCAAATAGGGTTCAGATGCTACAGTGTCTGACACAATTTATTCAAGATTTCTTCTCTTTTTTTTTACCGTTTCACATAGTGGATTTTATTAGCTGTTTCCTTCTTTGGTCTTTGCCTGTTCTAGAAATTGAAAACAAGGAGTTTTCCTCCCAACCCTAGTCTGCTGCCAAGGGAGAGCAGTTCATTGTCTTAGTGAAGAGCTGGTCTTACCTGCAGGTGACAAAAACCCAGCAGTGGGTAAAAAGTCAAGGGAAAAGTGTTATTTTCTTGAAATGCTGAAGCAGGCTTGGTCAGGGGAGCTGGGGAAGGGTCTGGAGCCCCAGGAGGGGCTGAGGGAGCTGGGAAGGGGCTCAGCCTGGAGCAAAGGAGGCTCAGGGGGGCCCTTGTGGCTCTGCACAGCTCCTGCCAGGAGGGGACAGCCGGGGGGAAAGGGCTCTGGGAACGGGGAACAGGGACAGGGGGAGAGGGAACGGCCTCAGGCTGGGCCAGGGGAGGGTCAGAGTGGCATCAGAAGGAATTTCTCCATGGAAAGGGCTGCCCAGCCCTGGCACAGCTGCTCAGGGTGCTGCAGTCTCCACCCCTGGCAGGATCTAAAAGCTGTGTGGATGTGGCACCTCAGGACACGGGTCAGTGGTGGATTTGGCAGCCCTGGGGATGGTTGGACTCAATGATCTCAAAGTGCTTTTTCATCCTAAACTGTTCTGTGGTTCCATAACCAAACCATTGGGGAGCTCTCTTGTGCTGAAACACAGAGTGAGGATTTGGTGCTATTAAACACTGAGCTCCCTGATGCCATATAGGAGATGTTTGCAAAGAAACCCTGTCCATGCCTTGGGGAAATGATGGTTTTGGTAGGTAAAGGCAATATGTCCAGGTAAGACTCTGGCTTTGGGAAGTTCTCTTCATACTATGTGGAAATTGCTGAAGCTTCTGGAGCAGTTCCAAACACCCATACGTAAGATTTTAAGTGGGGTGCAATTTGGGTGAGGTGAAGAAGCCTCAGTTAAAGTCCAGAACGTTGGCTATTACATCCTCAGTGTTCAAGTTTGATCTAACTAATGCTTAAAATTTCATCTTAAACGTTCAAGCTGCATCTAAAATTTTGCTCTTATAAGAGCTGGAGACCATGATGGGTAGGGTTTTGTAAGGCTTATTTTTTGTGAGGTTTTTGGTTTTTTTTGAAAGACGTAAAAACTTCAACATAGGAACTGCAGAGTGGTTATAAGGTTAACTGGTGGTTTTTTTGTTACTGGGTGTATCAATAACAAAATATGGATACTTTAGGTCTACAGCCCACACTCCACAGGATGCTGATAACTTAGACAAGGTCTCTGCATGGGCCTTCCCCTTTCTACCATGCCAGGGCTGAAAGCAGCCACTCATTCCAAAACTCATCCCATGCTGTGTTTCTCTCACTTTTTGTCCCATATACTGAGAGCCTGGGGCAGGATCCTCGTGGTGCATGACAAGTATGGGGTGGGAGGCATTCCCTGACTTGTGAGGCACTTGGAAGTCAAAACACCTGTTTCATAACCTGAAATCACTGATTTTCACACCAAAGGCAGGGCCAACAGTGGTTTGAGGTCTCCTTTAGAGTCCAGCTTTTCTAGGAAATGCAAGAAAGTGATCAGGAAGGGTTGATTTTCAGTCCAAGCCCTGTGCAGCAGGTGAGCATAGGCTAGAAAGAAGGATTTATCTACAGATCTGGAAATCTGGAGTGCTCCAAGACAGAAATTCTTGCATATGTAGAAAGGCCTGTGCAAAACCTGTGTTTCTTGTCCCTTGAGAAGGGAAAGCATCCACCACAAAGTCCATAAAATGCTGAATTCCAGCAGGAGCTCTTGCAAACCTGCTGGAGAACTGGTCTGGGGGCTCAGGTTTAGGTATGGTATGCTCTCCTCTGCTGTACAACAGGCCTTTGTGCGGGGAGTATTATCACTTTAGGCTTGTTTTCTGAGAGTTTTGAAGAATAAGGGACACGTTAGCAGCAAATAATGAATACAAAGGGGATGTCATCAAAGCACAGGCAGGGAGGACACATCCTCTACAGGGCTGAGTGTGCCCTCTGAACAGCCCAGAAGAGTCCAGTCTGATCCCATCTTCCTGGGGCACATGGAACACCTTGGAAGTTCTTTGGGACCCTGAACTGCACCAATATAGTACCACTCTAGTGTCATGGGCAGAGAAAAGCATTTTTTCTGTGGTTGTACTGCACAAGCTCTTCTTTTAGGGTTACTTCTTTTACGTCTTTGTCCTCTCTGAACTATTTATGTGATTAGGAAGCGGCCGAGCTGGAAATTTCCTTGCTTAGTTTTCAATGCTGCCGGTGCTCCGAGGGCAGCTCAGGAGCACCAATGGTCTGTGGAGAGTTGCTCTGTCCCTAATTTGTCACTTGTTTTTGGCTTCCCCTCACAATCTGTCAGCAAATGTCTCCTCCAGTTACATGATCCCCAGCCTGAGCTCCACCAGGCTCCTGGAGCTTGGGGATCACATCCCTGGGCTCTTGCCCAAGAAGTCTGGTCATGGATGAGTGGAACGAGTTGGTTTTACTCCAGTGACTGGTGGGAGGCTGTCCTGAAGCTTTACAAGATTAATGAGGGGTTTCAGCAGCTTTCTGGTGTGCTCCCTTGTGAGAGTGCAAGGAACATGCTGGGGGCAGGATTGTGCCCAGAAATAAGGAATTTAAAGCCGGCCTTTGGTGATCCAGCGTCAGGGACTGTTTATTCTGCAGATTCCAGCGAGTTGGGAGCTCTGATAATGTTCTCCTACTGTTGAAAAAGGTTGCCATAATAAGCATGCCCCTTTCTTCACCCTTGGCCAACGCTGGTCCTTGACGTTTTGCATGGAGTTGAGAGGCCTTTCTTCTTATTCTAACTTGTGCTTGCACTCAGCTGTGTGCAGGGTTGCCCCATGGCTGGGGTGACTCTTGGCACTCCCAAGACATCCCTTGGGCATTTTCATATGCTCTGCAACTGTCCTGAGTTTGCTCAGAATTGTCTCAGACCCATCAGCCTTTCACTTGAAAGAAGAACCACAAGATCGAGATGGAGCCAACATAAATGTTTGTCTTTAAATAGATTTCACCATTGAAAACCACCTTCAGCCAGGCTGGGCAGCTGGTAATGGCCTTTCCTACCTCTCACACATCAGCAAGCAGCTGAGGTCCAAACCTGGAGCAGTTTCACCTGTCCTTGTGGGCAGCAGGTGCAGTGAGCACAGAGAGTTGTGGGGATGCTTTTGAGGGATTTCTGGCCTCAGGACCTGGTTAGGATTTAAGCACTCTGCAGGAAATTAGAACAGCAACCTTATGGTCTGCTTTCAGCAGATTTCCAAGGGATTTAGAGAGAATTTGTTCTCTCCATGCCAGTCTGTGACCTTTGGGTTGTGCTTGGGTATCAGTGTTGATGACCAACCTTGGATCTACTTTCCAGATCTGTGCTATAGCCAGAGACCCTTCTTGTGGTCATCCAGTCAGTCAAAATAATACTGAACTGTGATTGCTTCAGCATCATCTCCAGAGACTCTGAAGAGGCAACAAGAATCCAGGAGGGGGATGTTTGGTGTGCATTTTGCAATAGGTCAACTCTCTCTGCAATGAGTGCACAGATCATCTGCAGTTTAATAAGCACTGGGAGATTTTTGTTGGCTCTTGTGACTTTCCCCAGAACTTTTGGCCATGGGGCAGTGGATCAGTTCACAAAATTCAAGGTAACATGTCCTAAAATCTTCAATCTTGTGGGCCCCAGCTGCTCTACCTTAATAAATGTATATGGGAGGACTACAGAAGCACTGGAGATGGACTTTGTGTAAGGGTCTGAACAGACAGGAGAAGGAGGAAAGGATTCCCAGTGCCAGAGGGCAGGGCTAGATGGGATACTGGGAAGGAATTCCTGACTGTGAGGCCCTGAGGCTGGCCAGAGCAGCTGTGGCTGCTCCATCCTTAGAAGAATCCAAGCCCAGGTTGGATGGGTCTTGGAGCAAGCTGGGGTAGTGAAAGGTGTCCCTGCCCATGGCAAGGGGATGGAATGACATAATTTGTAAGGTCTCTTCCCATCCAGGCCATTCTGGGATTCTACAATTTTTTCCCCCTGAAAGCAGGATGAAAAACTACATCAGCATGTGCCAAAACCTGCACTTGAAAAACTACACCAGCACATGCAAAAACCTGGTCCTTTACTTTGTTTCTCGAGTCCAGTCCCATTAAAACTGCAGGATGGAGTGTTTTAGGCAAGACAGTCTGGATAGGCTGGCACAAACAGCCTCCTGTCCATTGGAGCAGCAAAATGCTGCTGAAACTGCACAAGGAGGTAGCTCAGTTGGATTACAAATACAAATTTTGCTTCTTTTTAAAAGAATACTTTTTTTTTTTTTTAATGTTAGTTAAAAGCTGATACAGCAAAACTGGGAGAAAACAACACAGCAGGAATTTAGAAAAAAAACCAGCTTTTGTTTGTCAGCCAGAGTAGAACAATGTGCCTCTTTGTCTGCAGCAGGGATTATGCAGGAATAAAATAATAAATAAAAGGGCTGCTGAATGGGGCTGACATCGTGTGCCTTCCGAAGGACACTGAATTACTAAAAGGAATAAATCATCCTTGGTTTACAAACAAACAGGCTTGCTGGCGTGCCCATCTCCCAAAGTGTAAATCAGCCCCAGCTCGCCCGTGGCAGTGAGCAGCTGTTCCACCTCTCTGGCTAGATCCGAAGTTGGTGTAAAGCAGGTGCTGCAGGTGGCTCCATCCTGGCTTTAAAGAAAAATCAGATTGATGGAGTGATCACAGGCCACAGCGCTGCTGCTGTACAACCACTGCAGATCCCCACCGAGCTTGGGGGGACACAGTCCTTACGCCTAAATTCCCAAACTGACCACAAATTTAGGTAGGGGCTCGATATGATCACATGACCTTCTGACCCCATGGCTCAGAAGAACATGGGATGCACCTTGGGAAGGTACATCCATCCAAGCTGCTGACACGACAGCAGAGCACGGGAACCAGCAGTGCAGTCCCAGCCTAACTCAGCAACCTCCCAGGAGTGGCTGATCCTGCCATGAGTAGTAGCTGCCTCTTCGGGATGCTCAAGCCAGGATCCATAAAGATATCAAGGGGGGAGTGCAGTAAATTCCTTTGAGGTTTGGAATGTGTTGTTTGGCTCCTACAGCATCATCCAGTGACAGGAGGGTTGATCCTGGCAAACAGCCTGGACCTCTGGTGGCCTCCACCGTGGCTGCGTGCACCATGCCTGCTGCTGTTATCACAGCTCCTGGTGGGAAATTCCACACTGCCTGGAGGGCTTTTGTTGTGCTGGGCTCCCAGGTGACCACTGTGGGCCAGCAGCAGCGTGACCCAGCCAAGAGGGACATCAATGCTTGTGTGCCCTCTGCCCACCTGTGCCTTACACCTCTCTCTGGAAGCTCAGCAGAGAGGGTTTCCTTTATGAGATACAGGTGAGGGGGGACTGCCAGGTGTGTTTCTCCTGAGAGGTCCTAGGAGAGGATGCAGGTGGAGATAGAGCTCTGAGTGCCTCTGCATAGGGGCTGCATCTCTTCCTGCATCCCTAGAACACAAAGGTACAAAAGGCAGGGACCATATGGTGGCCTGGCTGGAACAGGTTCTCCTTTATCCCTGTTTAACAAAAAAAAGCCCAGATAAAATCAGATAAAATCATTTTCCTGATCTCAGCTACTTTGCTAGGAGCTGGAGGCTGCAGGCCCTGGAGCTGCAGGGACACAGAGACCATAATCTTTCTAAGGCAGTGTCATTGCTCTCCTTATCTGGGTGTTACAGGGGCTGTCAGCTCCTGGGATTTCTGCTTCTGGGCAGGAGAAACTCATCCTCAGGTATTGATAGCTTGCCCTGAATGCTCTTCTGTACCTCTCCACTGCCCAGCTGAGGACAGGAAGAGTGCTCAGAGAATTCCAGGAGTTACATCTGGAGGAGGCTGCAGAGAAATTCATGGATGTGGAGAAAGCAGGCAAGGAGGAACTCAGAACTTGGAGAGGGTTGGCATGTGGGTTGCCCTGGGTCAAGCTCTGTGCTGTGAGATTGCTTCTCAGCAGTTGTGGTGGAGGGGGGACCTGCAAGCCCATCCAGTGCCACCCCTGTCATGGGCAGGGACACCTTCCACTGTCCCAGGCTGCTCCAAGCCCTGTCCAGCCTGGCCCTGGACACTGCCAGGGATGCAGGGGCAGCCACAGCTGCTCTGGGCACCCTGTGCCAGCCCTGCCCACCCTCACACACAGCAATTGCTGCCCAAGATCCCATCTGTGCCTGCCCTCTGGCACTGGCAGCCATTCCCTGTGTCCTGTCCCTGCAGGCCTTGTCCCCAGGGCCTGTGCAGCTCTGCTGGAGCCCCTTGAGGCCCTGGCAGGGGCTCTGAGCTGTGCCTGGAGCCTTCTCTTGTGCAGGGGAGCAGCCCCAGCTGTGCCAGGCTGGCTCCAGAGCAGAGGGGCTCCAGCCCTGGCAGCATCTCCGTGGCTCCTCTGCTCTGGCTGCAGCAGCTCCACGTCCTTGTGCTGCTGGAGCCAGGGCTGGGGCAGCTCTGCAGGTGGGGTCTCACCTGGGAGGAGTAGCTCATATTTGGGTGCAGATATTTATCCTTTGGAGGACAAACATGAGCTCACCTAATTAGATTTTCTAAATTAGGCAGCAGTGGACAGGGCTAATTCTTCTAAAACTTAAAAGAAAAAGTAATGAGGAACATGGATATGAATCTACTGGGGAGAGGGACTGGATCATGGATGGGAGCCAACACAAGGATGCTAATGGAAAATATAGGTGCAGGTTTTCTTTTGCAGATAATGATTATGCAGAATTATCTGAAAAAAATCTGTCTTCTAAATGGTTTCTGGACATTAATGATGAAGAACAGAGCTTGGCTTTGGCTCCAGTGATCTGTAGAGGGTATGATTTGAATTAAAAGAGTCTTCATTAAAATGTTTGAGGTTTCTTTAACATACAATCTTACTGTAAATGGAAGAGTGGAAAAATTTTTTCTGGCCTTTCCAGTTATTTCCAGTATTAGTGATTATTATCTTAAGGAAACATTATTTAAATATCATTAGACTATCTGAATTTGTCCTTGCTTCCTGTCACTACTTAATCACTTGCAATAGAGCTAGAAGAAAACACTGGTGGGTTATTTTTTTAAGTCTTCTCCTTTCTTCATTTTTTTCTCGGTCGTTTGGCAATATTTCATTTCCACAATCAGGTTTGTTGCTTTGTGCATCTATCTGTCAGGTTTTCTCCACTTATTTCTTATGGCCTTCCAGATGGGAAGGGTAAACAACTTGAAAGAGCACCACTACAGGGCAGCAAAAGTTAACTGAGAATCTCTGGATCAGGCTGAAAAACGAGACCCTCCTTTGGCTCATCCCTGTAAAGATGAACTGGATATAAAGTTCATCGTGTCCTGTTAAGTAGCTGTTGGCCAGAGCACAGGATGGGTCTAGGTCAGAGCTTTGATTTTGTTACTGGAGCTGGCTTGGAGGCAGCGTGTGACTTGGACTCCAGACAGGAATTTAGGTCAGTAACTGAGGATGATGAGCAGAAGAAACAGAACAAAAATGTGTACAGAGTTTTAGTTTCTCTAAATTTGTGCCTCTATAACCAGCCTTGCTCAGCACAGGGCATGCTCCTCATCTGGGCGTTTCAGCTTAGCTTCCTTCCCCTTTCTGAGCCAGCATCACTCCATGAGGTTATGCACCAAACCTCTGCTGAGGTCCGAGGGAAAACTAATCCAGATTTCAAAGGAGGCCCAGCTGGAGCACTCGTGTGTGCCCTGAGCCGAGGTCCTGCCGGGCTGTGCCCTGCTGGGTGACCCCAAGCCCGGGAGGCCGCGGCCGCTCCAAGCTCCTGAGACAAGGAGGAAACTCTGCAGACACAACTCCCAGAAAAGCTGTCATGTCCCTGCTTCTGCAGCCTTGGCTTTGGTTACAGAAATCGTCAAGGGAAATGTGTCCAGTGTGTAAGTATGCTGCTGCTTCTCTCCCGGGGATGGATGCTCCACCATGGCAGCCTTTGAGAGTGTTACAGAACCACAGAATGTTTTGGGTGGGAAGGG
The DNA here is from genome assembly GCA_013397295.1 of Polioptila caerulea. Classification (NCBI taxonomy): domain Eukaryota; kingdom Metazoa; phylum Chordata; class Aves; order Passeriformes; family Certhiidae; genus Polioptila; species Polioptila caerulea. The sequence continues at coordinate 71,234 of VYXF01003473.1, read as the reverse complement.
ACAGTAAAGGGTAAACGGTTTGGGTGAAAGGACAGTGGCCTGCCCACCCTTACACACAGCAATTGCTGCCCAAGATCCCATCTGTGCCTGCCCTCTGGCACTGGCAGCCATTCCCTGTGTGCTGTCCCTGCAGGCCTTGTCCCCAGGGCCTGTGCAGCTCTGCTGGAGCCCCTTGAGGCCCTGGCAGGGGCTCTGAGCTGTGCCTGGAGCCTTCTCTTGTGCAGGGGAGCAGCCCCAGCTGTGCCAGGCTGGCTCCAGAGCAGAGGGGCTCCAGCCCTGGCAGCATCTCCATGTGCCTTCTCTCCCTTTAAATTTTCAGTTTCATTCATCTTGATTTACCTTCAATTACCTTCATTAACCTAATGTGGATTAGACCATATGAGACCAGACTGGACTAGTAGAAGAAAACTCTTGTAAGCAAATTAAACTCTTCAATTATTTTCTTTGTGTGAAAACTGTTCAGGAGACCATGAAGGGTTCTGCGTTGTGGGCTGAGCTGTTAACCAAGGTGAAAGCATCTGGATTTTCTCTCTCTCACTGGCTCCTAGAGTGCTTTTAAGGCAAATCTGTTAATCTTATCCTGCTATCGGTCAATTTTGTTGAGTTCGAATGGATTCCTTTTTCTCAGCAATAAAGACAAAACTAATAAACTATTTGTAAAGAGGGCAGTGAGGTTTTTGAACAAACTTAGTCATCTGTAAACCAGCCAGATCCATCAGTCTGAAATTTAGAGATAAATTTTAAGGTTTGTTACCCAACTGATTTTGAGATCATTGGGTATTTCCTCTGTTGCTATGTGTGATTGAAATGTGGCCCAGGTTTTCCATGGAGTGTTTTTGATGGGTTGTTTGATGACAGGTCTGGCTGTTTCACAGAGAGAGCAGAACAAGGGTCTTCTCCTCATTAACATCTCCAGGTTTTATGGCATGGGAGTACAATTGTTTCAGTGCACTTGCCTAGCTCCAGCCAAGCTGGTGCGGCCTTTCTGTTCATAACTTTGTAGGATATGTCTGTTGTCAGCCAAAAACAAGATATGGAAAGCCACATGGAAAGGAGGAGGAGGAAAACCAACCATATTTGAGTTAATGTTTTGTCCAAGTCTTGTGTCGTTTCTTACTTTGTCTGAGCTGGTTTGCCTGTTTGCATAATGAGGAGAGGTGGAACAGCATGGCCTGAAAAGCCTTGTTTTATTGGTTCATCTTCTTCATTTTTCAGTGTCATTACAAGTCAGATCAGAAGAAGAGGATTCTGAGTATTTGCACTTTGTGTCTTCTTCATGCAGATTGCCATAAATATCCTGAAGCTTTGTGAAAAACTGCAAAACAACCTGGAACAGAGAGAACAGAGATAGAAAAAACCCAATAATCGAGCAACAGAAATGATCTGATTTTTAGTTTTAAACCTGGCTCTTGGTCGAGCTGCTTTACCTTTACCCACCCTTCTGGGCATCCAGAGGAGCAGTGAGGTCTCTGGTGCCTTCGTATCAGTTTGCAGAAATTGCCAGACCCTTTGTGTTTGCTGCTGGGCTGGATAGGACTGCTGGGGAGGCAATGAGCTGTATAATTTACGTTGGAATGTCAGCATCGGAACAGGCATAAAATTACGACTCATTTGCACAGGCTGAGGAGCAAGATCTTGGGTTTTCTGGGCAGTCACAGCCATCTCTTGGTGAGGCTGCTCTTGGGGACCACTGGAAAGCTTTACTTGCTGGAGTGAGGCTGGGTCATTTCTTCAGTTTGGGAAGACAGCAAAAAACACGCTGTCCTTGCTCTTGAAAGGGTGGGTTGGTCTTTTTCATCACAAACAGATCTCTTGTGCCCAGACTTTTGTAGCTTGCGTGGGATAGCTGACACCACCTGCATTGGGCACCTCTGCTAAACCACCTCAGAGCACTGCCAAAGAGAGACAGTACACTGGGAAATGAGGGAGCAGCACACTGCAAATGGACTTTGTGTTCAAATCACCTCCAAAGAGGAATCCTGGGATGTGCTTGACGTCCCAGCTTGACAGGCTGGGAGAGCCCCTGCCAGGGCCTCAAGGGGCTCCAGCAGAGCTGCACATGCCCTGGGGACAAGGCCTGCAGGGACAGGACACAGGGAATGGCTGCCAGTGCCAGAGGGCAGGCACAGATGGGATCTTGGGCAGCAATTGCTGTGTGTGAGGGTGGGCAGGGCTGGCACAGGGTGCCCAGAGCAGCTGTGGCTGCCCCTGCATCCCTGGCAGTGTCCAGGCTGGACAGGGCTGGGAGCATCCTGGGACAGTGGGAGGTGTCCCTAGAGATGTCTCCAGCAGCAGGAAGTTGGAATGAGCTGGAATTTAAGGTCCCTTCCAACCCAAACCATTCTAGGATTCTATGGAGCTCTGACTTTATGATAATTGGTGAAACAGTGCTCAGCTGCTGCTGCTTGTGAGGCTGGGGCAGCCCTGGGTGGGGGTTGAGGAGGGTTATAAAACATTCCCCATGCTGGTCCTATTGTTCCTCAGAGAACAGCCTGACCTTTGTGGGGACCCAACTCTTGGGGCTGAATGCAGTGGCTGTGAAAAAGTGACCCCAAGGAAACTTGGGGGAGGGGTGCCAGGCAGCCGAGGGCACAGTGGTCCAGCCTCAGCCCTGTCTGGCACGGATTTGGGATGGGTCTGCTCTGCCAGGACTAAATTCCTTAGAGACTTAAAAAAATTTCCAAATTCATTGGAAACTTCAAAAAAACCACTCTCTTCTCTTTGTTTTCTCACTTGTCTGATGCACGACCGAACTCCCAGCTAGGGGAGCCGTGCAGGCACACACATTGATGTGCCAGCAGGTGAGATTCCTCAAGATGTGGAGCAGCAGCAGCAACGCATTTGGGAGCCAACCTTTGCTGTGTGAAGGGCCAGACACCTGAAGAGGATGCCCACAGATGTGAAAGAGTTGCAGCCTGTTTCTCCTCTCTTGTGAGCTTGTATTCTTCCCCCTTTTCCTTTGGAGCCCAGCTCCTGCTTCTCCTTGAAGGAGACACCCTGCAAGAGGCACCAGCCCTTGTGCTGCAGCTGTGTCCACGGGGTAGCAGCCAAAAAATGAATTCCAGATATCTGGAATGATTTCTGGTGTTAGTTCCCCACACACACACACTTTGCAGAGGGTGGAAGGGAGCCCAACAGGATCGCGTCAGAAAACAGCTCCAGCTCTGGGGTGCAGAATAATCAGGGGCCCTACAAGCACCAAATAATTCTCTCCCAAATCCACCGAGGTAGTTTTCCTTGCAGACAGGCATTGCTAAGCTTTCCATAGGAGAAGGTTAACTAAGTAATTTCATGCAAATCTTCCTCAGCTCAGAGGTATTTACTCTGTTTGCAAAGTCCTTCTGCTGCTGCTGGATTTGTGCCATCAATTTGTGTCAGGCGCAGGCAGTGCACAATAAGAGGCTTCCCTTTAAATTCGGAGGTGTGGCTGCTGGGGAAAGCTGGGAAAACTCAGTTAGTGCTTAGATTTGGGTAAGTTTTCTTAGAATTGTTCACCAATGGGTTTGTTAGTGAAGTCAGGCAAAGGTGAAGAATTTCAGGCAAAATATAAGGGACATTTATTGGAGAAAAAAAGAATTAATGGAAGAAATCAAAGGAAGAGAGGGAGTTTGAACTTGTCCTGACTAGCCGGCACAGCAGCAATGGTCTTTCTAGAGTCCACTGTGCTCACTGCAATAACCACAGAAAGTAACACAAAATCCTGCTTTTCCCCAGCCAAAAGCAGGAGTGGTATTGCCATGTCTGAAAGAGAGCAGCACGGGAAGGAAAGGTTAATGGTTTTGGTAGAGTTCCCTGCTGAATGTGGCTTATGGTCACTGTGGGGAAGGGGCAGCCAGAACATCCCTCTGCTGCAAGCCGGAGAGGGATTTCGATTTTCTGATATTCACTCTGCTGGAAAAAAAGATGATGATACTGGTACTGGTGAAATCATGTCCTCACTGCTTGGCTAAAGCTGAAATAAACCTGTAACCACAGAAGGGTTTGGGTTGGCCATGGGCAGGGACACCTCCCACTGTCCCAGGCTGTTCCAAGCCTCATCCAACCTGGCCCTGGACACTGCCAGGGATGCAGGGGCAGCCACAGCTGCTCTGGGCACCCTGTGCCAGCCCTGCCCACCCTCACACACAGCAATTGCTGCCCAAGATCCCATCTGTGCCTGCCCTCTGGCACTGGCAGCCATTCCCTGTGTCCTGTCCCTGCAGGCCTTGTCCCCAGGGCCTGTGCAGCTCTGCTGGAGCCCCTTGAGGCCCTGGCAGGGGCTCTGAGCTGTGCCTGGAGCCTTCTCTTGTGCAGGGGAGCAGCCCCAGCTGTGCCAGGCTGGCGCCAGAGCAGAGGGGCTCCAGCCCTGGCAGCATCTCCGTGTTCCCCCCCTAAGGGCCATCTCTGGATAGAGGACAGAGTCACTTAGCCCCATTCCTGGAGGCCCTCGGTGGTGGGTGCATGAAGGGAACAGCTTGGCCTTGGCAGCACAGTGGGTTGGGAGGGAGGAGGGAGGGTTCTGTACCTGAAGGTCTCAGGGACCTGCAGAGAGGAACAAGACAGTCACAGACAGCTGCTCTGGCAAGGAATGTCAAAGTTTTTGGTAGATTTCTCCACAATTCTCTGACAGGAGGGGACAGCCGGGCTCTGCTCCCAGGGAACAAGGACAGGGGGAGAGCTCAGGCTGGGCCAGGGGAGGTTTAGGCTGAAAATTAGGGAAAATTCCTTCATGGAAAGTTTTCTTGCCCTGGCATAGCTGCCAGGAGCCATGTGGATGTTGCACTTGGGGATATTGGGTCAGTGGTGGCCTTGGCAGTGCTGGGGGCAGGGCTGGACTTGTTGGTCTTGGAGGGTCTTTCCAACCTAAATGATTCTGTGATCAATAACAAGACTTCACTGATTTTTAGAAAGCCCTTTATTTTTGATCTCAAGGCTTATAAAAACTGTTACTCAAAACCAAAATGTTTAAAACTTTACATATATACATTATGAGAAATAAATTATGTTTTAAGTCATAAAAAAACCACAATATACAAATAGGCCTTTGCAACTTCTCCAAGTATGGCATGGCAAGAAGTCACAGATACTTACCAAAGGCTTCATTCATCAAAGTCTTTGCATAAAACCATGAAAAAAATATCCCCAAATGTGCTTGCTTTGGTTGGAGTGAAGCTCTACAAAAACTGAGGAGATTTGCAGGCCTCAGGACTTGCTATGACTTCAGAACTCAGTGCACCACCTGGCAACACCATTTTTGAGATTGCCTTTCTGTATGCCAAAAGCTCAAGGGTTGTTATACCAATTCTCCTCCCAGAAAGAAAAAAAAAAAAAAAAAAAAAAAAAAAGAAAAAAGAAAAAAGCAAGCAACCAAAAGAAAACCTATTTCACCAACTGACAAGGTCCACTCTGCTGTAGCAAACAGGACAGCTGTAGAGTCTGTCCAGCTCAAAGCAAAGCCAAGATCACCTGGGACCAGGGAATCCAACCAGAGTGCTGTGAATTGAGGGCAGGATGTTTGGCACTTTACTCGAAAATAAGGTCTGAGCTATGCATTGGTGCTACAACAGCTTCTGAGCAGAGGGGAGCACGTTCTCAGCGGTTAAAGGAATGGTGCAAAGCTCTCCTGAGGCAGCACGGTGCAGTGCCCTCCTCCATCCCTGTGGTCAGTACAAGGGCAGCTGGTCTTTGCCCCTTGAAAAGGGGTTTGCACGTGGGACAGTGCAAACAGAGGGGAGCAGCTGCCAGCACCACCTGCAGCGTGTCCTGCCCCAGGCACGTGAAGGACAGAGCCTGCCTTCTTATCAGGCCACACGTCAGGCAAGGAGGCATTTCAGCATTGGAACAGATTATTTTTAAGGCAAGCAAAGGACAACTTGAAGTTAAGTGGCATTGTGCTTATCCCCAGCCCTTCCCTGGACAACCCCACCACCTGACCTGTGCTGGTCTCACCTCCCCACAGCCCACAGTGCTCCAGGACCATGGCAGCTCCTAGCCTAGGTGCTAATTTGTTCTTGGCAGCTCTGTCACACACAGTCTGACGGGCAGTTAGCGTGATTATTTGTCTTCTCAACTCCTCTGGCAGGCAAACCAGAAGATCATTGCTGAGGTCTCAGTCTGTGAAGATCTCATCCATAGTCCTGGTTAAGGGGAGCAGGGAAGGGAAAATGCAGCGTGTAACAGGTCAAGGTAAGGTTAAATGCACAAACCAGGCTCACTGGGAAAGGGAAAATGGAGTTATAGTTATTCTAGGTCTAGGACCACAGTTCATCAGTTGCTCCTCAGTTTCTTGCATCCAATCCAAGATGTTTTGTCCTGAAGAGCTAGTTTCTTTAAGTGCTACCAAGCCAGGTTTCTCCCAGAGCATCTTGCCACCAGCGTGGTCTTCATGCATCTAGGATGCTTGGTTATGAGTCTTTAGGGAAGCCTTCAGAGCAGATTTGAGACAGATCTGGGGAAAACAGAGAGCAAAAAAGATACCTAGTTAAATGCAGAGGTTAAGAGGAGTAATGAAGAATTTCTAAGAACTCAAGGGATGCCAAGAACAGGTTTGGACAGCACAGGTTGGTGTTTTATTCAGTCAAAGCTGCACTTTGCCCAGTAGCTCTCACTCAGGGAGAGCCTGCAGCAGACATTATGCAGGCTGCAAGCAGAAATTACAGGGCTGGAGCTAGACCCTGCCTGTGCAGCTCCATTTGGGATGGACAGATGTCTGCAGGCTCAATCTCCAAGGAGGGAACTACAATCTTGCACTGAGTCAGCAGCAACAGAGCTGAACAGCAAATAATCACTCATGATTTCTGCAAGGAAGGATCATTTCCTAGAAAAAAAGGTGTTCTGCAGCTGAGCTCAGCTCCTCTGCCTTGTGCACAAGCTGCACTACACGAGAAAGCAGGAAGGGCACATCTGCCAGCAATTCTGTTTTATGGGGGTTACCAAGTAGCATATCAAAACAGCCTTTTATTTTACCTGCAGGAATGTTTACTTGATCTTTTGAGACTTGTGGCAGAGCAACAAGTTTTTGTACAGAGGTTTCATTCACTAAATTGTTTGCTACCGTGCATAGCACAGCTTCCTGGTTTCTGCCAAATCTGGAATGGGACCAGCTCGCATTTCTGAGCTGAGTTCTGCTGCCCAGGAGGGCTGTGCAAAGCTTGACTTCCACGGGGCTCTGCTAGCCCTAACAAGCACTTTGTCCTCTGGATTAGAAGTGACAAAGCTCCAAGTCTACAAACTGAAATTTAAGAGAGGGCAAAAGGCTGGGCTGAATCCAAAGGAAAGTATCATTCAGTCAAATGAACAGGAATTCATTCAAAACATGACCAGAGGCATCCGAGGCAATTAGGTTGTCACTGCTGGGACCAGACTTTCTGGAAGTCACGCTCTAAGGCTTGTTCTGAGTGTCTGGGAAGTGACCCAGAGGTTAAGCAAGACTGAGATGCTTTGGCAGTGTCAGAGTTGGTACTCTCCTGAACCAGAGATCAGCAGGAGATGAAGCTGTAGGAGTCAGGGCTGTAACACCATGGCAAGTCCTCACCTGTGTCCTCCTCATACCATTGAGCTCAAACTTTAACCAAGTGATTTCTTGGCAGCTCAAGGTCTTCCATCAGACTGAAAAGATCTTTGAGGCAATGCCCTGCTCTCCTGCCAGCTTCCCCCTGTTTTACAGGGCACTTAATAGATGACTCCTAGTTACCTTTCCACTATTGCACAGATCTGGGGCTTTGGTGGCACCTCACTTTAGCACCTACCACAGCTAGGAGCAAGGACTTGTGATACTCCCATTTGGCTGTAAATGTGTAAAAGAACAAGATGACAATCCAAGGTCAGAAGGGAGGATAATATCACCTACTTAGCAACAGGTATGTTATACAGGAATATTAAGTCTGATAGCTGGAAATCTTAGTCTAGCATTCCTTATCTTTTTTGAAAGAAAAAGAGGTTTCAGGAGTCTAAAAAAAAAAAAAAAAAAAAAAAGGTTCCTCTCATCCCAGCCAAGTCACAACACATGCATAATGCAGAATTTTTCTTGACTGATTTCCATACCTTTTCTGCCATTCCTCTGTGCACTTCACAAACCAGAGCTCTTTGCCAGGAGATATACTGGTTAGCTGTGAGTCCTCCACACAGAAAGCAAACCTAGGAGGAGGAGGAATCAGAAGTCAAGGTACTTGCTCCATGATTAACAATTAACAAGTAATATAGATTGCAGCTTATTTTAGGACAAGTTTCTTGATTAGACATCCATCCCACAGAACATCTTGATACCCCATCAGTTGAGTGGCTGTTTTATTTCCTACTTCAATATTTCAGCTGCAGATCTTGGTTTCTACTACCCCTGTGTTTCATAGAAGCCAGGATGCAGAATATCTTAAAGGTGACAGATGATGCTTATTTAAAGCTTTGAGAAATGTGGGAAATCATCAGTGTCAAATGCTGCTCTTTGACAAATCGGGGTTACCTTCACAACAACATGAAGAAGACGTGGGAGAGCCGTGCTATGTGCTTGGCAGCTTTAATAATTTTTGGATGCTCAGGTAACTTTCCATTTGCAGAGACTCACAGAATCAGAAAATTATTTGGGTGGGACCTAAAAATCATCCCTGCCATGACAGAGAACCTTCCACTAGAATTCTATGGTCAGTTTCATGTTGCAGGGATATGGGCTGGGTTTGGAAAGGCCCTTAAAGATCACCTAGTTCCAACCTCCCTGCCAGATCCCAGAAGGAGCAACGCAGTGCTTGAGGGGTTGGTGCCACCATGTCACTGGTTGCAGTTTTAGGTCCTGCTGTTTTTGCCAAATCAGCACACTAAACCTGTAAATGATAGCCATGGCCATCCATGTTTCAGTACTTTTGGTGCTCAGTATTTTAATGCTTCAGGTACAATCTGAACCACCTTGAAGCACATTAATTTAGTCCCCAGTGGATCCCATAGCATCAAAATAAAGCAAAATACCCCAAATCTGCTCCGTGGTGACCAGTTTTGCTTAAAGCCTGTTTGCAGCCTCGTGCTGGACAGTAACCTGCTCTCCTACACCACAAGGGAGCAATGGCTGGTGACACCAAAAACAAAAGGCAGGTCAGGATACCAACTACATTCAAAACATCAACTTTTTTCCTCGGTTCTGGGTTGAAGTTTCAGGTCAGTTCACGTGCAGCCTAGCACAACTATTACCTCTGTTGTGTTTCCCCGGATTTCACACGTATTCGTCTGATGTGGAGTTCCTGGGAGGAATTCATGGGCCTGTACCAGTAGCTCCTCAGCTCTTTCCACAGATCATACCATGACTGGGACGTCCCCTCCCAGGTGAGCTTTATTTTCAGAAGTTCACCCATGTCTTCCTCAGTATAGACCAGGAAGGTGTTCGTAGCATTTAGGCCAATTAGATCAAGCCTGGAAGAGAGGCAGAGACTCGGCATTTTTTCCTTATGGAAGCATGCCAGGTGCTCCTTTGTTCTGTGCCAGGAATTTAACAGAGCCCCTGCAGCTTATCAAGTGCTGCACGTTCAACTGTCACCAGTTAATTACTGATTACACTGACGAGGGCTCAGATAGCTGGTTCCATCGTGTACTTAGCTTGGCCACCCTTCCGTAGCTTAAAGGTGGGTTTTGTGCCTGGTCTTTCTTTTAGGAGATGCTAAATGAGGTCAGCAATGCCTCCAGAGACGTTTCAGACCACGTCTGAATGGTGGAGGGGAAAAGAAAACCAAACAACCAAAAAAAGAAACCACACAGAAAGACCCCAACAAGCCATGAAGGCTAACAAGGGACCGGGCACATTAAAATGTTCTCAATTAATCCAATAATAAATTATAATTAAGCTACTGAATTGAAAGTTTTTTTGAATGGTCATGAAGTGAGGCTGCTAGTTTGGGGAGCAATGCCAGTGTCAGCAAAGGAAAAAGAACAGTGTCATCCTGTGCAGTCCCTGTAGCCTTCTTACTTAGGTAAAAACATAAAAGGCAGCTTACTTACATTTCTAAAGAGAGGGGCTCAGAGTCTCCATTGGTGCCGTGGAGAGTGACAGAGAAGGTGGGATCAACCTCTCCCAGGCCCTTGTAGCTGAAGACGTGCATTTTCATCTGGTAGTGGTAGACTGGAGAGAAAGGGGAGAGCAGAGATGGAACCAGCTCTAAGCTGAAAGAAACATAGCTCAGCACTGCTCTGTGTGAAATAGTGTTGGCTAGCAAAGACCAGACCCTTCCTTTAGTGAGCCAGCGCTGATCACTTCCTCCTGCCCTTGCTGATTACAAACCTGAGTTTTACACAACAGCAGCAGCAGGCCCTCTCTGGGGACGGCTCCCCAGACCTGACACTGCTCTGAGGCTGAGTTTTGCAGGTGAACTGCAGCCCTGCTCAAAAGGCAGACTGTGGGTTAATTCCACAGGGAGGATGGAGCACAGTGGTGCCACAGGACCGCAGTGCAGCCGGGTGCCGGCGGAACACCGGCGCCTGGAGCGGCACGGCTTTGGGGCGACGCTGCTCCTCCCAACCCCACTCTGGAGGGCTGCTCTCCTCCTGGGAGGGGAGGAATACCTTTGAAGGGCATGTCAGCCCTGGTTTTCAGGTACATCTTGCTGTTCCTCTTGTGCCGGATCCTGCGGGCGTTGTAGCCGATGCCGTTGCAGCGGTTCTTGCGGCAGCTCAGGCAGATGCCCTTCTTGAAGCGGCTGGAATCGGTGCACTGAAACGCGAAGCTCTGCTTGTCCTGGTTCACCAGGGAGTCCACAAAGAGGTGCACAGACCGCTCGTGCTCACATTTAACAACTTCACCAATTGCTGGAGAGGCAGAGTTGCAAGGGATACGCTTGGTTTATGCAGTAGTCACCCACAGGATAAAGTGAGCTATGCCTTTCTGCAGCCCAACATGAGCAGCTTTCCAACAGCAGCAATTCAGGAGGTTAGTGGGAGATGCTCCCTTAGTCCCTCCCATGAAGAGCTGCAAGAGGATCCCAGTCCCAGTGTAAAGCCACAGATTATGATCAGGTGTTGGAGTGAGAATGTGCTTCAGAGTTAAAAGCAGCTATAGTTTCTAGCAAGTATCTCCAGTGGTACAGACAGTATAGAAGGAAAAAATTGTTTTCTTTGCTTTCATAGAAAAGATCATCCCCCAGCATCAACCCAAGTCTACTTCTGAGAGATCTACAGAGACAAAAGGTAAGGAGAACTTACTCCCATAAGCAATGGCTCCCAAGACATCACTCAGGCCACAGCCAGGCTGGAAGTCTCCCCCGTTGGGGTAGATGTCAATGTGGCCCACAGGCATCTGGATCCCAATGCTAACACCCAGTGTTTCCCTGGTGTAGGTGTGAAGGACATCCACAAAGTTGGCATCATCGGGGGAGAGGCGCCTGCTGGGGTCCACTCCTTCAAACATGGGGCCAGCAGGATCCAAGCCTGGGGTCAGAGATGGAACACAGGGGGACAGGTGAGAAATTGGGCTATTTCATACAGGCAGAAGCCTGCTGCTGGCAGGGCTCCTCACCAGCTCATACACAGACAGCCCCATCCTCATTGCTGGTACTGCCCCCCAAGATGTCTTCACCATGGGCTCTCTGAGGAAACAAATAAAGACGCCCTGCTGCACTTTTGGGGCAGTACAACCCCAGAGCAGCACCATGATCAGATTGTCTGTCAGAAGCAAAGCGCCTTCACCAGGTCAAGATGAGGACGTGATTCAAGAGGCAGCTCCAAACACCAGAAGAGGTTTAACACCCCAGGAAACAGCTGGCAGCCAAAGCTGCCTCAGTGACATTTAGTCTGTGTTCAGACTGCACATATGGAGGGACTAACACAATTTAAGCAGCAGCCAGGAAACCCCTGCATCTGAGATCCAATGATGGGTTTGGGATGCTCTGTTAACCCCTGAGCCTCACCCCCAACCAGAAGCTGCACAACAGAGCATTTCTACAACTTGACTGCTAGGTGATTTTTTTCCCCCAATTAACTAAATACAGACATTTATTGCTAGGCACAGTGGAATTCTCACTGCCACTGTCACATGTAAATCCCTAATGCAACCCCTGGTACTGTGCCCTAAGTTCTCACATGCTGAAATCAGCTTTCCTCTGAAGCTGGAAGTAAACTCTTCAGATATTTCCAGAATGAGGGGTTAGAATTGCTTGATTTTTTTTTCCTTTTTAAATCAGACATCCTGTGGGACAAACAGCACCCAGTAGCTCTCACTTCCATCAGTTTATGAGCTATAATTACAAAAACACTATCACTCAGAGGAACAGCATTTGGATAGAAAGAGTTGAGCTTGACTTGTTTTGAACCCACATTTAAATTCAAATAAACCCAGGACCAGTTTGTCCTGGGTAATGTTTCTTCTTTGAAGCCCTGCTATAATTGATGTGAAGAGACCTGTGCTTTCCACTGCTGCCACAAATAGAAAACTTGTCATTTCTGGAAGAATAACACCAAAACAACATTGTAGCAACACAGGAAACGAGCCTCTTAGGGGAAACTCACTGCCAGGAAGGACAGGGGAGAGTGCTTAAAAAGCCACTTGCCTGTAATTCTGCCTATAGTGCCATGGACATGGTTGCCAGCAAAGCCAGCCACATGGGCACCCAGGCTGTACCCGATCAGGTGGACATTCTCAAGCTTGAAGAGGGGGTCTTCCTGCAAGGAAAAGGAAATATGAGAGTTGGATCCCCTGTCTTTCAGTGCATCTGGTGCTGCTTCTGCCTGCAGGAGGATGAAGTCTGGTTTCAAGAAGGGATTGGAGGGAGGGGGCAGATAAGCACGAGTTGTTTTGTATTTCATCAAGACAAGTGGAATGGTTTGGATGGCACTTGTGGTTTAACCATGTTCCAGCCCCAGAATGATGATATTTTTATCATGGGGAATGAAACTTTCCCCTGGGAGCTGCCAGCAGACTCAGCCCTGGCCGTGGCCTCAGGTGCCAAGTGCAGCACCATGGACCTCTCCTTCTCCTTCTCCTTCCCCGCCCTCCTGCCAGCCCAGTGCTGGCTCTGAACACCCAGCTCCTCCATCCACATTGCTCAGGCAGCACTCCCAAATCTGATCTGCACTTCAGCACCACTGACCCGAGCGTGCTGCAAGGCAGCATCTCCAGGCAGGCAGCGCTGCAGCTATGAGCCATCACCCGGCCAAGCCCTGGGCTGGGTGTTACAGCACAGCCTGCCCTGCTGGTGAGCCTTGGAGCTCTGCAATCTTGTGCAACCGTCCCTCACCAGCATTACAACAGCGGCTGCTCTCAGCTTGCACTACCTGCAACCAGTCAAGCAACCTCGCTATGGTCTTCCCGACAATCTGTGTGTTGTTCACGGCATCGGTGTAGAGCTGGTGGGCAAGAGAGAGCCAGTCCACCACGACCACGTTGGCATCCTTCTCCCTCTCCTGCAGAGCGGAAACCAAGCTGTCAAGCCAGGTTTCGAACATGCCACTCATCTAGAAAGAGATTGAGGTGTCAGTTTCCAGCTCGCAGGACCGAGATGACACATCCACAGTCGAGTCATTTGCACAAGCTGCTCCTGCTGCATGCTGCTCCTCTGCAAGCCCCACTACCTCTCAGCAATGCAGCAAGAGCATGCAATGGAGTAAGAAAAACAGGTTTTGAGAGACTCTGGCTCTAATTACCCACTTGCCTTTTAGGGCAGGAGGGAGAGGCATTCATTACGTGCCACCTTATCGCACTTTTTCTCAAGAGTTTCAGAAATTCTGATGGATTGCAAAATTATTCGCCAGACCTGGCAGTGCGGTTTGCGTAAGCCTGGCAGAGCTGATAAGCCCCCCTGTGCCACACACTCGGCCTCATCAAATGCAGAATTAAAAAGTTTGATAATGTCTGTGTGTCCTCTTGTTTCTTTATCAAGGAGACCACACAGCAGACGTCAGGGCTGGGCACTCAGCTATGATTACAGAAGGCAACTTGACGTGCCTGTCAAGTCAAGTGTCACATTCGTAGTGGTCAGTCAGTTGGACGTGAGAGCCATGTTCACATTATACAGCTATGAAGTGATCTTGAGCAGTTATGAATGAGTTGGGTGATTTCAGAGCTCCTAAACCTGACCCCGAACACTTTGCTCCAGAGTTCTTAATAGAGGTGCATCTTTTAAGAGACCATTGTTCTCAGAACGTGAAAAGTTTTCCCAAATTCCTATATTCACAGAATTCTAGAACGATTTGGGTAGGAAAGGACCTTAAAGATTATCACGTTTGAACTCCCCTGCCATGGTTAGAGACATCTTCCACTAGACCAGGTTGTTCAAAGTGCCACCCACCCCGGCCTCGAACACCTTCGGGGATGAGGCAGTCACAGAAATCCCTGAAAATAAAAATTCTGGAGACTCAGCCCATTTGCAGTGCAGTTTGCTCTCCCTGAGTGAGCGGACTAAGCATTGCCCAGGATTCTTCACACTTACCGTCCAGCCGTGAATGATGAAGAAGGTTTTAGCTGTCACGTTGAACTTGCAGTCCTCCAGGCACTGGTGCTGGCCGATGGCGAGCGCGCAGCCATCCTCACCGGCGCCCGGCGAGGAGCGCAGACCGAACTTCACCCGCGCCTTCTGCGCCGGCACACGCTCCGCGCTGCCATCTGCGAGCCAGCGGGAGAGAAGGGTCAGCAAGGCGCCCCGGAACCCGCCTTCCCCGCCAGGGCACGAACCCGCTCCGCGGCTCCCCGGTCCCGCGTGGGACCGCGCTCACCCACCCACCTCCTGCCGCGGGCAGCGCCGCCT
>VYXF01003473.1:38912-55473 GCA_013397295.1 Polioptila caerulea | reverse complement strand
GGACATGTGGGGAGGTCACCAGGGCTGACACCCCAGGGACACAGGGACATATGGGGGGTTCCCAGCGCTGACACCCCCAGGGACACAGGGACATGTGGGGGGTTCCCAGCGCTGACACCCCCAGGGACACAGGGACATGCAGCCCACGTGGGGAGCTGGCAGGCGTTTGGGGAAGGGGGCTCACGGGTGCTGACCCCCTCATGCTGCGGTCCCTGACCCACATGCCAGAGGGGTCTGTACTTTCCATCTCCACCCCTGGGAACCCCTGGAACTTCGGCCGTTGAGCCCTCTGGAACTAGCAGGCACAAGATGCTTCCCGGAGGGCGTTGCTCGACTTGCAGCCCACCACCTTCTGCAGAACGTTATCGATACCTAAATAATTTTGAACCCAAAAATTAACCATTTATTTCTACTTTTTTATTACTTGCCTATTTACCAGTTACTGATGCGTGACAAGTTATTTCACTTTATCCTGCTGCTGTCTCACCGCGCTGTGTAAGAAGAGATCATGCTCTGGCAACACACGATTTTCCTGCTCTTCCTCAGCCCCGTGGCTCCTCTTTCTCTCCAAACTCACAGAAGAAACCAAGGACAAGGCACCAGGGTAAAGGAAAAAGGTGTAGGCAAATGATGGGCAAAGATGAGAAGAGTGGTGTCCCACCCCTAAGGCAAAGGGAGCACCCAGGATTTGTAGGTGCTCATGGTCAAAAGGAAAGGCAGAAGTCAGAGGTTCTGCAAAAACTTTTAAAGTTTTATTAGAAAATTGCACACTTGGCGTGGAAATTGGTGTGTTTGTCCCTGATTTTCTCATATAAACATGATGACAGGGAAGGAAGGAAGGAAGGTGCAGAAGGAAGGAAGGAAGGAAGGTGCAGAAGGAAGGTGCAGCAGGAAGGCAGGAAGGCAGGAAGGCAGGAAGGCAGGAAGGCAGGAAGGAAGGAAGGAAGGAAGGAAGGAAGGAAGGAAGGAAGGAAGGAAGGAAGGTAGGTCATGGGGCATTGTGCAAAATCATGCATAGAAATTTCTTTTGCCCTCACCAGCAGATACAAGTGGAGAGAATTAATCTGAGTTTCTGGCAGTGCTTTCTCCAGGTACCCTGTTTGTACCCCACACCTCTGTGAGTCTTCCTCAGCCCAGACACCTCCTGACTCAGTGTGGATTGGCAGGGCCAAAATGGTCATTGTAGGTCACTTCCAACCAAACTTCTGTTCTATTCTATTCTATTCTATTCTATTCTATTCTATTCTATTCTATTCTATTCTATTCTATTCTATTCTATTCTATTCTATTCTATTCTATTCTATTCTCCTCTGATATGTGGCAGGTGGTGACGGGGGACTGCTGCTCCTCTCCTCTTAGGAGATCATTCCTAGAACCTCTCAATTTCTGACTCAGCAGGATGAATACATGTTCTGGGATCTCCTCAAGCATGTCCTGTTTCCAGAGGCTGGAGATTATGCTCATTCTCCTCAGGGAGCGTGGGGCTGAGCAGAATGTCCTGAGGATTCAGCCTCTCCTCTGCAGCTGTGTGGTCCCTCTTGAGGAGCAGCATCCTGACAGCATCGACCTAAACCAGAAAGGACCTCAATTTCTCAGCTGCTGTCCACTACTGGACTTACTCCTGCAGGAAATGAATCAGCCAAGCCTCGTCACCAAATGCCTCATCATTTCAAAAATTTCTGGTGCCAACAAACCCCTTCCAGACTGCTGACCACCACGACATTATCGTGGTTTACCCCCGACGTCTTCTCATTCTGCTTCTGTTGTCTCTCACTATTGTAAAGCTCCTGCTTTTGTCTGTGAAGCTCCAGGCTCTGGGAGACGAGTCCCAGTTTTTGCCTCTGGCTTCCAAGAATGACAGTAGCAGTGAGAATAGCTTAGCAACAGCAAGGAAAAAGTGCATCAAAATAATTCCTGGCTGCTTCGGCTGAAAGGTGATGATCGTCTGGGGAGATGCTCCGGGTCTGTTGTGATGGGCATTGTATCAACTCAGAGAGTGTGGCTCAGCACTGACCTCTCTGTAACCCTCGTGGCCTGGGGGGAAGGAGGCTCCCACCCAGAGCTGCTTGGAAAATAGCAGTTCGTTAAGCCAAATAATTCTATGAAAAAATTCCTAGTTCTGATTAATTTTTCACTGGAAAAGATTTCATGGCTCCCAGATGGGATTTTTGGATATTGTCGTAAGCAATAAATAATAAACCAAGGTGAAATGGATAGTAATCCACTTTAAAAGACATGGAAGCTCGAGAGTTACAGCACTTGTAGGGATGTTGGAGGCTTTATCTCAGCAGCTGGTGTGAGGGGGGCAATGCCCTTGGAGATAGTGGCTGTTCTTGGAGGTGTCTTTCTGGCTCTCTTCCTCTCTCCCTGGCTCCATTCCTACACGATTTCCTAAAGGTCTCGATTCAGTCCAAAAGCAGAAGAGGAATGTTTTTGAAATCATGAGCATTTTTATAGGAAACAGAAAAATGTTCCGCTCAGCTGTAGTCACAAGCTCTTTGCAGGTGGGTGCTGGGTGGCTGAGTTTGGTTTCTTCTTCAGCACCAGACATGGTGAGTCAGAGCAGAGTCATGAAATGTGGAGGTAGAAGGTACATGAGAGGAGTCAAGCCTCTTTTAGTAGCAAAAAGCTAAAATCAGTATGATATGTAAATTAAGATGTTCAAATATTTAAGGGTCTGAAGTCTGCTGGTGCTCTCAGGGAAGGACTAGACAGGTTTAACAGCAGCAGCATTTAATTGGAGAGGTTTCCATGCCTGTGCATCCATCCAAGAGACACTTTCAATGCTGTTTCTATACAAGAAGAGCATCTCAAACCTGGGTAGTAATTGTCAACGTCTTCTGCAGGAGCTCAACATCCCTGGCAGAAAGGACTTCAAGGAGACTGAAGACAGAAGACTTCTGCAAAATAATTGTCATTAATGCCTCTTCTGTCCTGTCTTTAAAATTATCATGTAGACCCCTGTTTTCCTTGCAGAAATGGCCACACCATTAAAGAGCTGAGTGTTAAAGGAAAAGGGAAAACCCTTCATCATCACACCGCCTCTTAAAAGCCTGCAGAGGTAGAGTAATTCTGGTGTGAGTGGTTCTGGAGATAACATGGAAAACTAACAGCAGCCTCTTGCATGAACAGTGCTGCCAACTTTGCATCCCTCATCCTCCCACGGATGACCTGCCTTGGAAAGAGCAGCAGAGAGAGAGTTTTGCAGCCCAGGACAGGGCACGGCTGCTGATTGGAGTGGCTGCAGGAAGGATTTGTACAGTATTCCTGTGGCTAGGATTGCATCCTGCTGTGTTCACATGGCTGGGAAGGCACAAGCAGAACACTTAGCCACCCTTGTGAGGGAAAAACAGTGACTTCTGGGCTTGTGAAGTGGTTAGTGCAAACAATGGCATACCAAACAGAGTTAAAGATGCTCCTATTAAGAATTTCTCATCTGAACAAGCTAAAGAGTGATGTCATAGCTTTAGGTCAGATACTCAGTGTCAGAGAGTGTATTTAGAAACCTGAGAGAGTTTTACCCACTCTCCATTCTTCCTGCCTGGTTCTTCCTTTCTCCAATGAAAGAGGGAGTAGGATTTACAGGATAGGAAGAGGGGAGAAAACGGGCTCTCTCTCTCTCTATCTCTCTGTATTTTTTTAGTTATAAAACAGTTACTACGTTCAATTACAAAACACAGGCAGTATAATCCAAAGGAATTGATGCTAGTTTCCCTCATGGCTCCTTCTGCCTGGTTTGTTTCTGAGACAACAGAGGAGGAGAGGTAGCAAACAAGCTGAGAGAGGGAAGGGCTGTTTGGATGGCAGCAACCTCAGGGTGTGCTGAGCTGGGGCAAAGGCCTGGGAAGGACCCTCACACTAGATGGGGTACAGAGGTGCCGAGCTGACTGCACCCAAGAGAACTGAGATTCTGGAGAGGCAGCTCTCCAGTGAAATATCATCCCAGTTTAATTCTTGGGCCTGCTCAGCCCTGGAACTCTTGGTTTGCCATCATCCCATCTCAACACATTCAATTTATGCTTAGTGCTTGCTGCAGGGGGGGCACATATTATTTCTGCAGCACAGTTTCTGCTCTGGATGTTTTTGTTCTGAGAGTGTCAAACTGGGGTGAAAACAGGCCGTGGTATCTTTGTTTCACAGCCACTCCTTACCCCACAAAGTTTTGCCTCCCCTCCTCAGCCTTTCAAATACATCCCCTCTATGAACACACTTTATAGGACCAATACTTCATACTTCTGTGTAGGTTTGTTTGCTTACAGGAGAGGCTAATCTCTACCAGGTTATGAAATCAGCTCACATGCTTCAGTGGCCTTATCCACTATTGATATCCCCGTTCGATCCCCATTGAGCTCTCTTTGTTGGAGGTAACCCCTTCTCCTGCTCCTTCTAAGCTGATTTCTTAAGCCACCTCATTCAAGTCCCACATCCCCATGGTATTTAGATGTAGTAAAAATGACTGGGGGGAAAATAAATGGCAGCCAGCGAGCCCACTAAACTGTCTGACTATTAATGGTCCTGTTAGTTGCAAATTTACTTTACCACAAAGCCCCCAGCATGTAATCCTTAGATGAATGCCTTTGATTGTGAGGGAATATTTACAGCTGACCCTGCCAGCAGTCTGCAAACCTGCAATGGGCCTCCTGTCCCACATTAAATCCGCTGGCATCTGTTCCTGGGTTCTTATCAAACACATGCTCTGTTGGTGCAGTGTTTGGGCTGTAGTGCTCGCGGATATGGTGGGCCTTGAAGGATAAATCCCCGCATTCCTGAGAAATGCTAATTCTTGTGAACGTTGTCACACAGGGTTACAGTTTGTACCTGTCTCCAGGCATCGCCATCCACTGGGAGGTTTCCAGGAGGCTTTGATCCCTGCTGGCTGCCCCCTCCCCATTGCAGGACCCCAGTCCTGCCTCTGGACCACCCTTCACCATAAACAAAATTCTTCTTCCTTCTTCAAACTTCTGGCAGTTTCCCAGACAAATATGAGCAACAGGAACAATTTTTATGATGGCTTTTATCTCTTTTCACCCCTACCCGTGTCTTGCACGAGTCCCTGGGTTGCCAAGGGACCCTCGAGTGATCTTGCCCTCCTTTTTAGCCCCAGCAGGGCTGTGCAGGAGCTCAGGCTGGAAGCCAGAGAGAGCTCCATGTGTCCTGAAGCCTGTTTGCTGTGCCCAGGCGGACAAGTGGAATTCAGATTGTCATTCCCAGCATGTCTCGTGGTCCGTGAGACGGATCCAGGCTGCTCGGCTGCTTTGTGTCAGACAGAAGGCCCGGTGGTGTGTGGTGGGCCTGCACCATCCGCTCTGCAGACAAGGATGCCTTTAGGCCTGCGCTGAGGAACGACACGTATTTTCTCTCTTCTTAAGCTTTTACGCAAAATTCAGTTTTCCATCCAAGCTGGATGAATGCTGAGCATGTCTGGGCTGGAACATGGACTTGGAGCCAAATCCATTGGCAGTGCAGAGGTGTTGTGGGTGGCCAGAGGGATATTTGCTTTCTGAGGTCCTGTTTTTGTGGCATTGAAGAAACATCTCAGAAGTTTGTGATCCTTCAGCTGGTGGATAGCGAGGCCTCAACAGAGCTTCTGCTTCAAGTCTTGAGCTTCTTAAGCAAAGAAAAAATACTGAACTGAGGGGAGCCTGCGACTGCTAGAGAGTTCAGAGGGGAGCTGGTAGGGCAGCTGATTGCTCCAGTGATTGCTTCAGAGAGCGTATCCTTATCCAAATGCTTTTCCTTCAGAACTGCAGGGATGCTTGGCCTGAGTGTGGAGTGGATGTGGCAGCACTCAGTGAGGTGTACCCAACATCAGCTGGGCTGCAGCTGAATTGGCTGCAGTAAGAATGGGCAGAGCAGGCCACGGCCCTCCTGCCCTCTGAGATGGGTCTGTTGGACTGGGCACAGCTCTGGCTTTGGGATTATTTCTGGTAATTAGCAGGTAAAATCTTGGAGTTTGGCTGATTAATAAGTAAGCTGACATCTCCTTCTTTTCTGAAAACTCTCCAGACAAACACCCAAACCAGTTGTCTGGAGGCAGGTTGGAAAGGGCTTGGGGTAACCTCATCTAGTGGAAGGTGTCCCTGCACATAGCAGGGGTTTTGGAAACAGATGGATCTTTAACCTATGCTCAAACCCATTCTATTATTCAATTATTAATTTTCATCTCTCCTAAATCCTCTTTAAATCTGTCTCAGGCTTTCAAAACTGATCCCGTAAATCTGGATGGACACCAAACCCATGAAACTCTAAGCATGCCACTCCACTCCAGCATCTACTGGAAAGAAAAAGAGTTTTTTACTAAAACCAATTAATTTGTTAGTTACTTTAGCAAAGCCCTGTAAAAAACATGCATTAGTTCTCACCATTATTGTTAATTTGTACCCAAGCTTTATGGTTGCAAATCTTGGGTATTGTTTCTTCCTGGGTGGTTATTGTGTCAGCTCACACAAGTTCTCCATCTATTTCTGGTCCTGATTGCTGATTCAGCCGGTATTTAGGAGACCCTGTGGCAGTATTTCACTGTGATTCACACACTGGAGGGGAATCGTATTTTAAACCACAAACACAGGCTTTACGCAGCAGCTTTTGTGTGAGGAAAAAGGGTGACAAACAGCTTGAGGACAGGAATCAGCTGCACAAGATGCGGCTGAGTATCACCAAGGTCAGTGTCATTCATTCTCCTGGTCTTCCTTTACCCTCTCCTTGGAACCAGCTGTCTTCTCCAACCCATGCAGAGTATAGGGATCTGCCTGAGATAGGGGAAAGCCTCAAGTCACCCTGGGAAATACAGGGAGTCTCCTGCTTTTCTCAGAAGTTGTCTTTACTTACGCCAACAGTGCTTGTCATTTTGGTTTTCATCAGGTTGCACATTTTACTTTGGCTACTCACCAGCTATCCCATCCCTGAATCCAATCTTATTACTCAATGTCTCCATGAAAAGGACACCTACCACATCTGTTTGCAGAGTCTGCAATTGGATTATGGGATGCTGGTCCTCATCAGGCTCTGTTTCACCTTCTGGCCATTTATTTCTAATTACCTGACTTCTCCCATTTATTGTGTTTATTGAGTGTGTGAAGCACATTAGGAAGATTCAAAGGCTCTGTAATTAATTAGGAAGAGTTTGGGGCATTTCTTAGTGCCTTGAACTTATGTTCCTGTCTGTAATGTACAGACGCTGCTGACATTCATCCCAGGACTTCCCAGTCCAAGGTCAGACAGGCAGAAAGACTGCAGAGAGGGCAGAGGAAAAACAAAAGGGCTTCCCTGTACAGGTCAGGAAAACCCTGGGCTGCATCACCAGCAGTGTGACAGGCAGAGCAGGGGGAGGGAGCATTCTGCCCCTGTGCCCCTGTGCTCAGGTGAGACCCCACCTGCAGAGCTGCCCCAGCCCTGGCTCCAGCAGCACAAGGACGTGGAGCTGCTGCAGCCAGAGCAGAGGAGGCCACGGAGATGCTGCCAGGGCTGGAGCCCCTCTGCTCTGGAGCCAGCCTGGCACAGCTGGGGCTGCTCCCCTGCACAAGAGAAGGCTCCAGGCACAGCTCAGAGCCCCTGCCAGGGCCTCAAGGGGCTCCAGCAGAGCTGCACAGGCCCTGGGGACAAGGCCTGCAGGGACAGCACACAGGGAATGGCTGCCAGTGCCAGAGGGCAGGCACAGATGGGATCTTGGGCAGCAATTGCTGTGTGTGAGGGTGGGCAGGGCTGGCACAGGTGAAATGAGAGGATTTTTAAGATCCTTTCGAACCCAAATAATTTTGGGATTCCATCCCATGATATAGTTTGCAGAGCAAGGGTGACATCTTCTAAGCAGAGGCCTGCTGGGCAGGTAGGATAAGGGGAGCAGTAGCAGCACACGTCCCCAGTCTGGGATATGAGTGCAGCACCCATCCCACTTCTCAGCTCCCTGAGGGGAACTCTCCTTGTGCAACTCCCTGTGCCTGCCCTCCCGTGCCCGTGCAGGGTGCAGGTCCAGCACCTGGGTGAGTCACAGAGCAGCTGGTGGCTGAGGGGTGGGGGGAGCTGGAGGTGTGATACCTCTCGGGGCCCCCTGCCACAGCCTTGCCTGGCAGCCCCTACCCATCATATGACCTTCCCAAGCACCGCATGTGACTGGGACATGCAGGCTGTGAAAGACCAGGCAGACGGGGGGGAGAGGCTGGAGTGGGGGAGGGCAGAACAGCTAGAGAGGATTAATAAGCTGGACAGATAGGGAAAGCTTGGAAAGAGGGGGCTTGTGTCAGAGTTGTTGTAATAGCGAAGAGGGAAGTAGCTGGATGACTGGAAGACAGCCATGGAGCAAGCTGGGAGGGAGGGATGACCTCAGAGGTGACATTTGGGATCAAAGCTGTTTGCATCTTTTGGAGAGGAACACACTGCAATCGTCAGAGCTGCAGGGGATCAGAAACTTAGGAAGAATCTCTGACCATATGAATAGTAAGCAATGACCACAAAAGCCACGCACTGCCATGAAAAATGAAGATGCTGCAAAGATTACTAAGGACATGAAGTTTAGATGCTCAGGGCTGTCACTTCTCGCTGTGCCATGAACAGAAAGCTGTCTGCTGGCTGAAACTTTGGCTCAGGTTGTGTTAATGGGCATCATCCAAGCTCATCTCCCAGCTATGAGCAGAACTCTGCAAAACCAGGTCCTGGTCCCAGGTCCCTGCATGCTTTGTCTGCCAGCAGGGATGTGCAGAAGCCCCTGGAAGAGAAAAGTGAGTTTGATTGTGGTTCATCAGCTGATCCAGAGGAGCTCTTGAGCAGGGCAGCTGCAAAAACAGCCGACAGTTACAGAATCATGGAATCATTTAAGGGTGGAAAATATCTCTAAGGAGATTGAGTCCAACTGCCAACCCAGCACTGCCACAGTAATCATCACGACTGTGACAGAGGAGAGGAGGAGGAGGATGATTCTTTGATCCATTTTGTTCAGGAGATACAGTGCAGCAAAGGGAGTTTGAGGCTCTGTATCACAGTACAGGGCACACTCAGCTTTAGAAATGGTGACAGGATTCCCAGATCAAGAGAAGCTGAGGCTGGAAAGGGCCAGAGGAGACTTCCCAGGGCAACTCCCCTGCAGCTCAAGGCAGAGTCAGACAGAGCTGATTGCCCGGGATATTGTCCACCTGCTTCAGGGTTCAACCGTTCTCTTTTGTTTGAACAGAATTCCCCATAGTTTAATTTGTGACTAAACTGTGGGCAATATCCATGATTCCAGGGATAATTTAGGTTTCATTAATCAAAAGCACATTTGAAGCAGTACTTCTGGGTTATGAGCTAGACAGGCTAGGGCAAATATAAACCCAGGATTTAATTTATGCCAGAAGGTGTTTGTGATCAGGCACTTACATGGTGCCTTCATTCACTCATCACAGAGATTGTCCCTTCCTGGACATTAAAGCGAGGAACAGACAGTCACAGACCTCCACAACCTGCGTAAATGGGTTTGCTGTCAAAAACTGCACTGAACAAACACAGACTTTAGCTACAAGGTTATTTAATCACACAGGAGGTTTGTTTTACCAGTGATTCCCTCCTAGCTGGGTGTGTAGGGGGTGGATAAACCCGTAGCTCTGGACAATATGCCAAAAAAGTTGAGTATTAGGACAACATCACCGATTGCTGTGGTTTGATTTTTGTGTTGTTGTTTTGACTATGATCCTGGCAGGCAGGTCACCAGTAGTGTGGGGAAGGTGCTGTGGCTGCTGCGCCGCACTTCAGCAGCAGTGATGGCCAGGACATATATTCAGCTGTCCTGGCTCTGAGCTCCCCAGCTCTTTCCTCACCCCTGCTCTGGGTACACACACGACAAAAATTATTTAAACAGCATGTGCAGCTACTCTCTCTTTGTAAAGAATCTGTGTTTTAGGAGGACCCATAGGGAATCAAAAGCGTTTTGGTTGTTCCCATGTGTTAGATGATACACTTATGATGAGTTATATATGTGCATGTATGTACAGATATATGCACATAAATATATGCATATAAATAACTTACCTGCTTAAGTAAGGCTCTTCTGGCTCCCTATGGAAACAACTCTTGTTGAAACTCAGAGGGTGGAATATGTAACATAGTTGAGCTCTCCAAGTGACCAAGACAGAATTACTGATGCAGAGCAAATCTCTGATGAAGGTCAGTCCATCTTTTGGAGGTGCATTTGCCCTTTTTCCATGGAGTGACAGGACAAGGGGCAATGGCTTCCCAGTGCCAGAGGGCAGGCACAGATGGGATCTTGGGCAGGAATTGCTGTGTGTGAGGGTGGGCAGGGCTGGCACAGGGTGCCCAGAGCAGCTGTGGCTGCCCTTGCATCCCTGGCAGTGTCCAGGGCCAGGCTAGACAGGGCTGGGAGCAACCTGGGACAGTGGAAGGTGGTGGGACTGGATGATCTTTCAAGTCCTTTGCAACTCAAACCACTCCATGACTGTGATTCTATGATCTTGCTCCTGTGACTCACTGCCTGGGTCAGTAGATTTTAAGATGCTTGTGGAGAGCCCTTCAGTTGGAGAACTTGCCTGCCCTGTGTCCAAGTGCTGCTGCTTTGCTGACTGCGGGAGGAAAAGGCAAACAGTGAGGGTGAGCTGTGCCTCTGGAGGAGCCACGCATCTGGGATGAGGAGGGCAGGAGACTGTAGGCTGGTCAGCAGAGAGGATTTCACAGAATGAAGGTGCAGGCTGGAAAGCCTCAGTGTTTGCAGCATTCAAGCTGGTTTCAATTTAAAATGTCTTTGTCTTCAAGATTTTCTGCTTAAACATGAGGACAAGGAACCGTTTGTGCGTAATTTCACGAATGACAGTTTAATATCCCTGCATAACCCTTGGACTCCAAAAGCTGTGTCTCCAAGAGAAATGCCAAGATATCTACAAAAAGGTTTGAGGAATTGGCTCCCATTCCTGTGCAAGGAACAGGACAGGCCCTCTCCTGTAGAAGAGCAGATACAGGGTGAGTTTTAGCGAGCCAGAGTAAAGCTTGGTCAGTCAGCGCCAGGGTTTCTGTGTGTTCCAGGGGGTTTAGCACAGTCCCTCCTGTGGCTGTGAGAAACCCCTCAGTTAGAAGTGACCACCCCAAGGCACGTGTGTGTCTGAGCTGAGTCTCAGGCTGGAAGGCGAGCAGGAAGTTCCCCTGGCTGGAAATGAATTCCATGTGGTTTTAGCGCTGCCACAAAAGACATAACCCCAGACGGTGAAAATACAACTCCAGCCAGTCTTGGAGCTCATCTGTCCCTCTGGTCAGGAGGGATGATGACTGTCAGGGACATTGGCTAATTGTCACATCTGGCTCTCAGTAGCACTGATAAGGCCACTTGTTTACTCACAGCTAACGACACAAAAGGACTTAAGTGAGGCAACACTGCTGTACCTGAATACTCCCCACTGCCTGTTGGCCTTTCCACCGCAGGATAAGGGGTGCAGCCCTTTTCCAGCCCAAGGAACACAGCCAGAGGAGAAAATCATGGGATCAGTGAATGGTATGGTTTGGAAGGGACCTTAAAGCTCATCCAGTTTCATCTCTGCCTTGAACAGGGACACCTTCCACTATCACAGGCTGCTCCAAGCCTCATCCATCCTGGCCCTGGACACTCTCAGGGTTGGGGCAGCCACAGCTGCTCTGGGGAACCTGTGCCAGGGCCTGCCCACCCTCACAGACAGGAATTTCTTCCCATCTATCCCTGCCCTTCAGCTGTGGAAAGCCATTCCCCCTTGTCCTGTCCCTCCAGCCCTTCTCCTAAGTCTCTCTCCAGCTCTCCTGGAGCCCCTTTAGAAGGCTCTGCTTGGAGCCTTCCCCTGCACAGGTGAGCACCCCCCTGCTGTGCCAGCCTGGCTCCAGAGCAGAGCAGGTGGCAGAAACCTCTGCTGCCGTTGTGATCAACCCTTCACATGAGGATGTGCTGAGCAGGAGCTCCCAGAGCATGGAGCAGAGGCTCTGCTCGGGTCCAGGCACAGCTGGGTGTTTGCTGTTCATCCTTGCTGGGACAGCAGCGTCTCCCTGGGCTGGGTAGCACGGACAGGGGAGCAGGAGGGGTGGCAGCAGCGGAGTCTGAGGAAAAGTCCTGTGGGTTTGAGGTTCCAGCACAAGTAGCAGGCGGCTGCTTCTGACGGAGGAGTTTTCAAGGGTACAGTTTTGGACTTACCTGCCTGAATTTTCTGCGTAGGATCTGAAAGCTCTCCTGGAGTCAGCTCATACAACCCAAATATCCCAGGCAGGTGGTGCAGTGGGAGGGATAAGGTGGTGAAATCCCAGCTAGCTCAGCTGCCTCAGCCCTGTCCCTGGCACCAGGTAGGTGCTAGGCCGCCCATGAGAGCTCTTGTCAAGCTCCCAGCAAAGCTGAAAACATGGATCTCAGGGAAGGGGTCATAGCCCCGAGGCTGACAGAGCTCCAGGAGCCTTTGGACACTGCTCTAAGGGATGCACAGGCTGGGATTGCTGGGGTATCTGTGTAGGGCCAGCAGCTGGACTCCATGACCCTGGTGAGCCTTTTCCAGCTCTGGATACTCAGTGATTCTGTGCTACCCTTCCACCACTGCAAACCCTTAGCAGCTAAGTAAAACAGTTCCACCTGTAGGGAAACTGAAAATGTATTTATTTTGGGTTTGATTGATGAACACAGGTGATAATCCCCATCATGTGTCAAGTGTTTGTGTTTCACACCTCTCCTCCTGCTTTCCTAGAATGCCTCCTGGGTTTTGTGCTCTGCTGCCAAGCAGCAGCTGCGTGTAAATGTGCTTCCCGTGGAAAGACCAGGTTCCTGCCTCGGCAGAAAACAGAGGAAGGTGCAGAGGGAAGGGCAGAAAGAATGAAGAGTTGCATTCAGGTGTGTTCGGGGAGGGGATTTCCACAGTATGGTGGGCAAGACTGTGGAAGTGTTTGAGGACCTGAGCTTTAGTCAGTTTTAATTTGTTGTACCTGGAAACTTAAAGCTATACACTGTTCCCCACAGCAGCTGTGGCTGCCCCTGCATCCCTGGCAGTGTCCAGGGCCAGACTGGACAGGGCTTGGAGCAGCCTGGGACAGTGGAAGGCATCCCTGCCATGGAGGGGGTGGGATGGGATGATCTTTAAAGATCTTTCCAAACCATTCCATGATTCTATGATAAAGAGAAGAAATAATATTTGCCCACACCCCAGCATGTTTCAGTCTTTGAGATCAGTGCTTGAAAGTTGCTTGGAGACTTTGCCGAGAGATCTTCCCCAAAACCAAAGGAAAAAGAACATTTTAAGGCAGGTAAATGGAGAGCTGCAGTAACAACTAGAGCTCTTACGGTTTTTAGCCATGTAAATATTTGTGATAGCTCAAATATTTTCCTCTTCTCATCAGGATGAAATCCTAGCTGCAGAGCTTTGGGGCTTTTTAGCCCTAAACAAGAGATCCAAAAATAGCCTTCTGCTCATAGCATTTACATGGGCATCAAGCTTATTTCTAAACTCAGAGTTAAACCCAGACTCTCATGCTGCAGAGTTGGCTGCACATGAGATCACTACCCTCTCAGGAATATATCTCTTCTTTTTTTTCCCCCCCATTCTGCCACTTTTCTCCCTCAATAAGACTTTTGCTGCAGCTGGGTACCACTTTCAGGAAACTTTTTGCTTTTATTGAGCTGCTTCCCAAGCAGTTCTAGTCGCAAATGCTGCCTCAAATGGGATTTAAAATATATATATATATTTTAATGAGTGAGTCTGTGATTATTTTATTATTTATGCAATTATTTCTATGATTATTTATTTTATTTATTTATTATTTATAATGTCGCGGTAAATACCAGTTGAGGTTTAGAAATACGAATTTGAATAACTCTTCGTCATCCCTGTGAGCAGCGTGCTGCTGTACTCCCATCCTGAGCTGCCATCTAATGGTGAACACGGTGGTGGCTGCTGGGATGAGAGTTAGACCCGGTTATCCTAAAGGTCTTTTCCAAACCTAGCAATCCCGTACTCTCAGGTGGGGTTCGGGCTCTGAGAACGAGGGACAGGATGAGAAGGAACGGCCTCAGGTTAGGCCAGGGAAGGTTCAGGTTGAACCTCCTGGAGTCAGCTCATACAAGCCAAATATCCCAGGCAGGACGAGGACTTTCCTCGTGGAAAGGACTTGGAAGGGGCTGCCCAGGGAGGTGTTGTGAGTCCCCATCCCTGGAGGTGTCCGAGGAACGTCTGGATGTAGCACCGAGTGCCCTGCGCTGGGGACACCGTGAGGGTCGGGCACAGACTGGACTCGATCTCGCAAGTCTTTGCCAGCCTGAACGATCCCGACTGACTGAATCACGGAACCACAGAATATCCTGCAAGGACCATCGAGTCCAGCTCCCCAACAATCCCACCCTGGGCATCCCTGCCCAAACTCTCCTGGAGCTCTGGCAGCCTCGGGGCCGTGCCCATTCCCTGGGCAGCCTGGGCACTGCCAGCACCCTCTGGGGAAAAACCTTCCCCTGATCTCCCACCTGACCCTCCCTGGCACAGCTCCAGCCGTTCCCTGGGTGCTGTCCCTGTCACCAGACAGAAGAGATCAGTGCCTGACCTTCCTCCTCACTCACGAGGAAGTTTTAACTGCGATCAAGTCTCCCCTCCCTCCAGCTGAACAGACCAAGAGCCCTCAGCCGGCGCTCACACGGCTTCCCCTCAAGGCTCTTCACCATTTCCATCCTTTTGGCGCTAACAGTTTAATATCTTCCTTATATTGCAGTGACCAATACTGCTTACAGCACTCAAGGTGAATTCGCACCAGCGCCAGGCAATCCCCTCCCTTGGGTGGCTGGTGGTGCTGTGCCAGATACACGCTGATTTCCTCTCTAAGAGCACCTGCACCATGAGCTGAGGGTGAATATTGCGGCGTCCTTCCCCATGGCAGCGTGAATCCCCCATGTCTTTCCCTGTAGCAAGCTTTATTCACAGGGACAGCGAGGGAACCGCTCAGCGCTCGCACCGCCCTCACGGCGAGACCCCACCGCCATCTTGGGGGCGGGGCGGTCCCGGGGCCGTCCCCGTCCGAAATCTCGCGAGACGCGCGCGCGCTGGCGGCGCGCCCCGCCCTTCCTCTTCCTCTGCGGCCGCCGCCCCGAGGTGAGGAGCCATGGACGGGCCGCTCCCGCGCCATCCGCCGCCATCCGCCCCCATCCCGCCCCATCCCCGCCGGCACCGGCGTCCCGGGCACCGGGATCGCTGCGACGTGCCCCGCGCCCGCGGTATTCCCCGGGATGGCGCGCGGGAGGGCCGGCGCGGATGCGGGGAAGGGGCAGGCCTGATAAAATACGTGGCTGCGATGATGACTTTCTTAGGACACCTTTGGATGTAACTGTGAAAAGAACGCGTAATTCCTGAGCAGCTGCGGCGCTAAGGGGGGCAGTCCGGGTTCTGCGTGCCAATGTTGGAAGTTTAATATGTTTTAATTGGTGTTTTTCAGGTGAGCTCTCAAGATGGTGCGCTACTCCCTGGATCCGGAGAACCCTACGAAATGTGAGTTGGTGTTTTAGGAGAGCTTGTGTGGGATTTCACGGAAGCCAGTGAGGTTTAGATTCTAAAACTTGGCCTTTTTTCTCTCACACAGCATGCAAGTCACGGGGATCTAACCTGCGTGTGCACTTTAAGGTAAGGAGTGTGTAATTAGTAGAAATTGCATATTCATTTGCTGTTTTGCTTGATTTTTTTGTTAGGTTTTTTTGTTATTTTCTAAAAGAAGCCCAGACTGGCTTGGATTGAAGGGGATTGTAACAATAATCTCATTTCACCCTCTACCGTGGTTTGGGACTGAGCTCCCATCCAGCGTGGCCCTGGAAACTTCCAGGGATGCAGGGGCAGCCACAGCTTCCCTGGGCACCCTGTGCCAGCCCTGCCCACCTTCATAGCCAGGAATTGCTTCCCAATATCGCACCTAACACTTCTTTTTAAGGAAGTGTCTTCCACTCTTTAATTGCTAAAGATTGCTGTTAGCTTCTTACAATAGTCTCCATCCATGAAAAGGAAGAGTCTGTATCCTAAAATTGTCCTCGTCTAATTCAGATGACAAAATACAGCAGCAAAACAGTTAAAGTGAATTTATCAGACACCAGGCTAGTGTTTGCTGTCAGGTTTGTCTCATTTTTCCTGCTGTTTTTGGTTGTGTGGTGTTTGCACAAGGAACTAGTTTCCTCTGGAAAAGGCCGAAAAAGAATTCTGGTGCAAAAAAGAGTAAAGAAGGGTTTTTTAATCACAAAACGAGAACTTGGCCGATCATTTTCTGCTTAGTGTAAGACAGTTTTCGCTTTGGTTTCCTTTTTATTATGAACAGGTAGGATTATAGTTAGAGCTGACTTACACAATTACTAAATGCTGTTTAGAAGACTGGACTTTTATCCTTAGTTTTCATTCTTGAGCCTTTTCTTTTATAATTCCTTTTGAGAAATTAACATTGTTAACGATTGGCCCAGTGTTTCTTCATCAATTCCCGTGAGCTGCTGTATTTGACATTTTAGTTATTTATCCATCCGGATCTTGCTTTTTTAGATTAGTGACCAAAGAGGGGCTATGAAAAGTATAAGTACTTAAAATGCAGTTTTTCTAAGAGTTGCAAATTTCCTTGTTGGATTTAGCCACTAGGA
>VYXF01003473.1:24668-38011 GCA_013397295.1 Polioptila caerulea | reverse complement strand
TTCACATGTAGCTCTGGGGTCCTCAGAACAGGAAAGACATGGACCTGCTGGAATGAGTGCAGAGGAGGCCACGGAGATGCTGCCAGGGCTGGAGCCCCTCTGCTCTGGAGCCAGCCTGGCACAGCTGGGGCTGCTCCCCTGCACAAGAGAAGGCTCCAGGCACAGCTCAGAGCCCCTGCCAGGGCCTCAAGGGGCTCCAGCAGAGCTGCACAGGCCCTGGGGACAAGGCCTGCAGGGACAGGACACAGGGAATGGCTGCCAGTGCCAGAGGGCAGGCACAGATGGGATCTTGGGCAGCAATTGCTGTGTGTGAGGGTGGGCAGGGCTGGCACAGGGTGCCCAGAGCAGCTGTGGCTGCCCCTGCATCCCTGGCAGTTTCCAGGGCCGGGCTGGACAGGGCTGGGAGCAGCCTGGGACAGTGGGAGGTGTCCCTGCCCATGGCAGGGGTGGGACTAGATAAACTTCAGGATCTCCTCCAACCCATTCTGTGATAATGGCAAGTTAAAGGTATATAAAAGGTAAATTTACTGGGACCAGGCCAGAACAGGACTCCCATTGTTGTCCTCTTGTTCCAGGCCAAGCAGTGGGGCTGGACACAGGGCCGCTGGCCCAAGAAGAGCGCAGAGTTCTTGCTGCACATGCTGAAGAATGCAGAGAGCAATGCTGAGCTCAAGGTGGGTGTTACTGAGCACAAGTAGGGGTGTCATGCTCTCTGTCAGCACCCCTGGCCCGAGTGTCACTGACCTGGAGAGCCACTTGACACCTGCATTGTCCACAAAACTGAATTGTAGGGAGGCTTTGGTGTGGCTCCCTGTTTAAAGCAAGCTTTGGTGTTCTTCAGGTTAAAATGGCAGCAACAATTTTTCACAGGGAGAAAAACTAAATTAGAAATTTTTCGCATTAAAGGGCTGTTCAAATCTCTCAAAATCTGTGAAACTGAGATCTGCAGACTCTTGGCCAGTTGCTATCTTTGTTATAGTGCTTAATTTGGTAGCTTTGTTGGCAGTGTTGGAATAATGGCTACCACCTTTGAGTAGCCACAAAATAACCATAGACAATGAGCCATCAACATAATTTTAAATTATTTGTGATGTGTGAGGCGTGGTCTTTCCGATTTAAAATGATGCTTGCTTTGGTAAGTCCTCATCTCCATGGCACTGCCAAGCTAAGCAGTTCATGGGCAGATCCTTGGGCCACCCTCAGCTCCATGGCTCCACCCTCAGCTCCATGGCACCACCAAGCCTGGCTGTGTCAGTGCTGGATCCTTAGAAACCCCTCGGCTCCATGGCACCACCAAGCCTGGCTGTGTCAGTGCTGGATCCTTAGAAAACCCTCAGCTCCGTGGGACCACCAAGCCTGGCTGTGTCAGTGCTGAATCCTTAGAAAACCCTCAGCTCCATGGCACCACCAAGCCTGGCTGTTCCGTTGACCGTCAGCAGTGTCTGGGGTGATCTCTCAGGTTTCTGCTGCAGAGATGAATCATTTAAAGATGAGAACAGATCACAATTTTCTCCCTTGCCAGGGTCTGGACGTGGACTCCCTGGTCATCGAGCACATCCAGGTGAACAAGGCCCCCAAGATGCGCCGGCGCACGTACCGGGCACATGGCAGGATCAACCCCTACATGAGCTCCCCGTGCCACATTGAGATGATCCTCACGGAGAAGGAGCAGATCGTGCCCAAGCCAGAGGAGGAAGTTGCCCAGAAGAAAAAGGTACCACGTGTCATGTGCTCTGTTCCTGTGGCTCTGTCAGGGGAGCTGAGGGGTTGCTGTGATGACTATCTTAGGACACCTTTGGAATGCCCATGAAAAAATAATATTTTTCTGAGCAACCCTTTTTTTTTTATTTTCAACACAAGTATTAAGCACTTGAGAACCCTGAGAACTGTTTTGTAATTGCACAGAGGGTTTGTTCTTTCCTCCCTTAAAGCAGCTACAGCATTCCTAGACTGTGTGTGTGGACCTTGGGAGTGTGCAATAAAATGTTAGTGCTTGTAGGGATTCCTGTTTGAGTGCAGATGTGAGGGCATTCCTGACATTCTCACCACTTCTGAAAAATAATGTTGGGATGTTTTGGGAAGTCTCATTTCACCATTTTCTTCTTTCTGTGTTTGTTTCCCAGATCTCCCAGAAGAAGCTGAAGAAGCAAAAGCTAATGGCTCGGGAGTAAATCTGCATGGACAGATGTACATAAATAAAATTTTAAAGTTTGGATTGATTTGTGTTGCTTTGCTACAAGTTCTGACCTGGCTCTGAGTGTTGCTGTGGGACGGGGGCAGTGAATATTGCAGAATCAGAGTGGTTTGGGCTGGAAGGGATTTTTAAAGGTCATCCAGTCCCAGCNCAGCAGCTCCTGCCCGTTATCGGACCGTCAGGCCGTACCGCGTGTTCCCGCGGGGCTGCCGGGGCCGTTCCCCGCTCCCAGCTCGGGATAATCGGGAATCCGCTCCTCGTCCCTGTCCCGCGGGGGGNCTGCCTCCTCGGCTGGCTCGTCCTCTACGGAGAACGGCGAGCACCCGGCGGTGCTGCCCTTGGAGCGTTTTCCAGCCGCCGGGAACACAGCCGTGCCGTGCCGAGCTTTCCATGGGGGCTCACGGGCCCGGCAGCGCCGCCCGCCGCGGGGATCACCCCCGGACCCCGCCGGGCCGCCCGCTCCCTCTTGATTTTCCTTTCTTTTCTTTTCCTTGCTAACCAGGTGACGGAGCAACGCCGGGTCACCGAAGGAATTCACCGGGACGCTGTTTCCCCCGACCCCAGGGATCGCTGGTGCATCAGGCGGAGGTACGGATGGTTTTTTGGTCAGGGATCTTGAAGCGAAGCTGCTGCAGAGGCAACACAACGCGTGCGGTTTCCTTAGGAGGGAGCACGGAGGGACAGGACACAGGGAATGGCTGCCAGTGCCAGAGGGCAGGCACAGATGGGATCTGGGGCAGCAATTGCTGTGTGTGAGGGTGGGCAGGGCTGGCACAGGGTGCCCAGAGCAGCTGTGGCTGCCCCTGCATCCCTGGCAGTGCCCAGGGCCAGGCTGGATGGGGCTTGGAGAACCTGTGAAGGTGTCCCTGCCCATGGCAGAGGATAGAAGGAAATGATTTTGAAGGTCTCTTCTGACCCAAATAATTCTGTACTTCTGTAATGATTCTACAGCCCGAGGTGTTTGTTAATAAATTTAAAAGATTAACTCATTTGTGTTGTCTCAATATAAGATTCCTCTCAGACTTCAGAGAGGAGATTTAAACTTCAGAGAGGAGATTTGAAGCAGCCAGAACAGAACCTGGAAGGAGTCAGTTGGAAACTGATACTCTGTTTTTCCACAGGGATAAAAATCTTCAGGGTGGCTTCGAACAAAAAAAAACAAAACTGGTCCCTAGTGAAGTGTGCACTCTCCATTCTCCATCTTGGAAAGCTTTTGTTTTGCTTATTGGTCTGAGGATTGAGGTGTCAGCAGCCTAGAGAGGGGACTGTGAAGGGCAAAGTTGTGTGGCAGCAGAGTGTGTCTAATGTATTGCTTGTCAGCACTGGCAGGGACAGATCTAGCCCTAATTAACTGCTTCCTCTCCCAACTGGACGTCTCTGCTCCCTTGCTTTGCTTTTCTGCTTGTTTTGTTTTGTTTTGTTTGGTTTTGTTTTGTTTTGTTTTGTTTTGTTTGCATAGACTCCAAGGTGTGAATTTTGAAGACGTGGGGTTTCAGAGAGAGGGCATTGTTCATTTTCTAATAGTTAATTGTATGGGGTTGGTGTGGGATCAAGTGAGGGCAGGAGGAAGAAAGTAACCCATGTTCTAATTCTCTCAAATCCTGACTGGAATTTTTTTCCCCTTTCCCACTGTCCTGCCCTTCAGTGGTAGCAACCCATTGGATGGATTTGCCTTCTGCTGTCTAATTTATCCTTAAATAAAAATAGATTGAGCAAAACAAACCCTTTGGACTCTTAATATAGCAGAAACTGGGCTAATATTGGGCAGCTTGCTGCTTAAACTGTTTTTGTGTGGCTTAAGCAAAAACTCTTATTTCCTGAATTTGTTTTTCCTACTTGCATCTGTAGGACTGAAGAATTAATAGCAAATTGGTTTGGTTTTTTTTGTTTAAATGGCAAGAATGTTCCCTTTGTCAGAGGGTTTATAACATCAGAACACACAGCACTATTGAAACTCTAGCAGCTAGCTTATAAGTACAGAATAATCTACGCTTGAATATCAAATACATTTTTTTAAAATTTACTGTGTAAACACTGCTTTCTCAGCTTGTGGCACGCCAACGCTGCCACCCTAAAATGTTTCCCCCCCCTCTGACCACCAGGAGGGAGCCATGGTGTGCATTCCCTGCATCGTGATCCCTGTTCTGCTGTGGGTCTACAAGAAGTTCCTGGAGCCCTACATCTACCCCGTGATCGCGCCCTTCGTCAAGCGCCTCTGGCCCAAGAGGGCTGTGCAGGAGCCTCCAGACACCAAGCAGGGGCCAGGAGGCAGCACCGGGGACCCTCAGGGACCTGCAGCCGCCAAAAGAGACCAGGAGGATGGATCTGGGGGCCATAAAGTAAGATTGATTTCACCCAGCTCAGCGGGGAAGCTCCGGGATGAGGCAGCCGGTGGCAGCTCAGGGCAGACACTGCAGGAGGGTGAAGGGCTGGGTGTGTTCACAGATGTTTTGGTGGCTGTTTTCTTAGAAGCAGCAGTTACCACTACTGTGCCAGCTAGAAACAGTTGCTTCGAGACACCTTCTGGTCTCGGAGGAATAGGAATTGTGCCTGTGTCCTGAAACAGCTTAATTAATTTTTAATTTTTTTTTTTAAACACCTGGATGTTCTTCCAGGGAAGAAAAAAGTCAAATGTTTGGTAAATCACAATGGATGTATGAAGCAGAAATTAAAATCAGCCCCTCTCTCTTCAGCCAGCTCTGCTGCTCATAATGGGGGAGGATGCTTAGTGCATATAAATTATGCTTTTATTATTTACCTTCCATCACAACTCAAGGACTTGTAAATATTGTAAATATTGTCACTGCCCTCATTCCTCCCTTCCCACTGAGGCAATAATTATTTGTAAATCTACACAGACACCACCACTTTTGGTTCTTGCTCCATATTTCCTCATAGATCTTTACTGGCCTTGCATTTAAAAGCCTTTTTTGTCACCAGCTGTTCCTGTTTCAGGCGTGAAGTTCTAATTTGACATCTCATTAATGACACTGTTTTTTATTTGCAGTCTGAAAGCAATGGCATTGCAAATGGAAGTGCTGTAAAGAGATCCACAGAAGTTAATGACAAGAAAACAGCCTAAAGGAGTAATTCCTTGAGGATTTTATTCCCTCATGTCCAGTATGAACTGCTGATATTCCTCTCACTTTGAGACCTTTTTCTTTGCACATTTTAGCTAAATAAAAAAACTTTACTGCTTGCAGGAGAGTTTCTTTTGCCACTAAAATGGCAGCTGGCTCATTTGTTTATTTAAAATATTTGAAAGCTGAAATTCTTGTATTTTTCTTGCTGGAACTACTTTTCATCTACCATCTGTTTGGTGTGATTAGAGTTTAGGTTAAATAACTTAAGAATAAATCTATCTGTGGAAGGTAAATGTATCTTAGCATCTTGATGTCACTAAGTGCTAGTGCAATACTTGAGGTTTTGACCTTAAAGGCTTTATCTGTTCTTGGTGAAGAACTGTGGACTGCATTGTGACAGCAAAAGCTCATCATCATCTATGAAGAATTTAGATTTTTCATGTCAAATCTATGGATGAACTAAAGGAGTTATGCTACATACAGAATTTACTAAGCTTAATGAAAGCAGAAAGTCTTGATGTGATACTTCCATTAATTATGTTCCTTGAAATATTTTTCCTTTTTTTTTTTTTTTTTTCCTGAAGAGGAGCAGCAGAAGCATGATGCAAGAGAATGTTGCTTTATGTTCTGTTGTAGTGATTTAAAATGGTGCAGTTCTGGCTTTAAAAAGAAAATCCCCAATATACAACTGAAACCTCTTTAACATGCTTGTGGAATTTTCATTATAATAAACCAAGATTTTACTAAAAAATATGTAGTTTCATGCAATTATTACACAGAATTCTTAGTGTTCAGAGCCATAAACATTTCAAGTGGTGAAAAAAATCTTTGAAAATCTGGAGACAGGCACCAGGCAGAAGGAGGTCCTAAAATAACTGAGTTCATGATGAAGTGAACTGGGCAAGTTTTGACTCCTGGGCAGATGGATTCTGCTGCTGACTTGCATCCCAGCTGTAAAGGGTTTTAAGTGTCCCTGTGCTTAGTAAGGAATAAAAGTGATAATTCCTGCTTCTTCCTGTCTGCCAAACCAGAGAGCTCTTTAGAAGATTCAAAATGAAACCATTCCAGCAGTTTTGGATTGTTCTTAATGATTTAATTTCCCTAAAATCCTCCCTCAGGCAGGCCTAAAAATGCACCTTTTTATACAGGCAGTCCCTGAACTGTCACTGTGGTCCAGTCTTACTCTTGTGAGTGTGATTTCTCTCACCAGTTAATTAATTACTCCGGTATCTAATTTTGCCCCATGTGAGGTGCCTCATTTCCTGCCAGTGCCTGGTTTGGTCAGACCTGGTGTGAATCAATCTGCAGCATCCACAGATGTGCCCCTGTGGCCACAGCTGTGACTGGGCAATGAGCTCAGGCACAGATGCCTCCGTGTGAGACCTTGATTAACGCTGTTTGCAGTTAAGAGCTGTTTGCTCTTCCTTAATGAGTGTGGAACTGCTGTTCCATCAGCTCTTACCTCATCTTACCTCAGCAACCCCCCATCGGATCAGTGTAGCACAGCTTCCTCCTAGATCCGTGAATCCCAGGATCATTTGGGTTGGAAAAAGACGGTGGAGTCCAACCTGTGCCCAATCCCCACCTTGTCCCCTGNCTTCCCCCCATGCAGCTGGAGACCATTCCCTCTCCCCCTGTCCCTGTTCCCTGTTCCCAGAGCCCTTTCCCCCCGGCTGTCCCCTCCTGGCAGGAGCTGTGCAGAGCCACAAGGGCCCCCCTGAGCCTCCTTTGCTCCAGCCTGAGCCCCTTCCCAGCTCCCTCAGCCCCTCCTGGGGCTCCATTCCCTTCCCCAGCTCCGTTCCCTGCCCTGGACACGCTCCAGCCCCTCGGTGTCTCTCTTGTCCTGAGGGGCCCAAAACTGGACACAGGACTGGAGATGTCTCAGTCATGCTGCCAGTGCAGCTCTGGAGCTAAACAAAAATGTGTGCTCTGACATCCTGAGCACTGCTGAAGAGATTATCCCTTCCATGCTGTTTTAATATGCTGGGCATCTCATAAACAGGCCATAGTTTTAGAGTATATCCACCTCTAAACAGCTGTGAACACAAGAGAAACTTGAGGAAGAGCTTCACTGGGGCTCCTTTAATCTGTAAATATATTCAGTCAATTTATGAAGTCTGCATAATTAACTTTTTTTTAGTTATTTAGGATATTATTACAGAAGAAAATGCATTGAAAAATAACATACAAAATAAAGTGTATAGTAAATTAGACTGCAGGCTGCACCAGGCTTCCACCTGTGTGCCAGCACTTTATTTAAACATCAAGCCTTGTGAAAAAACTGCAAAAACGAAAACAGGCAGATAATACAAGAAAGATGACATGTTTATGGTCTCTGGAATGGTGTTCCACTCCTTTTATTAGCTGCAGTTAAACCCTCAAGTGAGAAATCTACACCACAAAACTTTCTGTATGAGGCACTTCAGTGGGAGTCCTGTCAGGAGGTTTGTGTTATAACTCTTCTGCCCCTATTCTTTTTCAAGAATAGTCAATAATCCTGTTGTGTTGTGAACAGTTAAATAAAAATCAAGTGAAAGCAAAGTGCACAGAGTGCATGAGATCATCTGCTGGGATGCAAAACAGTGCACAAAGCCTTCTTTAAGAAAAACAAGCAGGCAGAAATTAGGGAAATCCTCACGTGAGGGAATAATATTGATCAAGTGAGTTGAATTTACTGAGAAAATTCCCATTGGCTCGCTACTTGTCAAAAACAAGATTTACAAAAGGTTTAGGCATCTGATAGTGGCACGTGGACATCTACCAGGATTTCCTAGACCAAGTGGCAGCTTCATTTGCACTGAAGACTTTTAG
This sequence comes from Polioptila caerulea, assembly GCA_013397295.1. Taxonomy (NCBI): domain Eukaryota; kingdom Metazoa; phylum Chordata; class Aves; order Passeriformes; family Certhiidae; genus Polioptila; species Polioptila caerulea. The sequence goes on along the minus strand of VYXF01003473.1, from coordinate 29,923 downwards.
AAAATTTCGGAGATGGCACCCCTAGGGGACCAAAGTACTGCAAATCTAGTCCCAAGTTCTTCAGCATTAAAGGTGTCTGGCTTTATTTAAATACTATTTAGGAAATATCAATAAATCAATATTTGAAAAAAACATCATTCCAATCAATTAATTTCAAGTATTTTTTTTTAAATGGGAAGATCTTAATGGGATGTGGTACCTTCTGTGTGTTGGTTTGCACAAGTTGCTGGATGCCAAGAAGTTAATTGAGAAAAACACTTTAAAAAATGCAAGTATATGCCAAAAATTCTTAAATAAAAATGAATTAATGTTATGTTGCTGATTATTTTGATGGGCCTGATCCTGAAAGGAAAGGAAATTCCAGTGGGTTAAACTGCAAATGATCAGCTGCTAAGAATGTCTAAACTGAAAATAAAGTTGAATTCTAATGACAGTCACACATGATGCTGGTATTACCCAGATGTAGCAATCATGTCCCAGCTGAATTCTGGTACCTGTTGGACATGTTGCTGAGGTTCAGCCCTCAGAGCCATTCCCTCATGGTTTCTGTGCAGAACATTATGGCTGGAAGAACAGTGGCATCCGAGGCTGCAGGTAAAGGAAATTAGGAGAAATTTAATTTACACTTAGGTTAATTAAAATCTCCCTCAGTGAGAAATAATTCTGCTTCACTAACCTGCCTAAGACATGAAATAAGGGATTATCTTCTTTGTGCAGTTTTCTGACTGTTAGAGCATGCTTGCTGAACCAAATAATATTTTGGTTGTGAGAGACAGCCATTATCCCTGTTCTCAGTGAACCTGGCTGCAGTAGTTTAATTGAAAAGGTCTAGAAGGCATTTTTTGCCATGGTGATCCTTTTGTGTTAGAAATGCTTTTGGATGTAGTGCTGTATCTTCCTTTTGCTGTTATTTTAGAATCACAGAATGGTCTGAGTTGGATGAGGCCTTAAATCTCATCCAGTCCCACTCCCTGCCAGGGACACCTTCCACAATCCCAGGCTGCTCCAAGCCCTGTCCATCCTGGCCTTGGGATGACAGTGAAACACAAATTGACATATTGTGAATAAATGTGTTTATACACCCACAGGCATATAGCAATGCTTGTTTTTGGCATGGGGATTGCTCTGCAAAACCTTTTTTTTTGGCACACAGTGTTTTCTAGCCGTGCTGTTGACCATGCACCACCTCTGCAGTCGCAGCCTGTTGGGGAATTTATGAATTGTAGAAATCAGAGATGGGATTTCTGAGCTGCTTTAAGTGGTGAATTTTATTTTCTTCTTATCTTCCACACAGACAGGGAGGGTGAGTTCTGCTCACATCTCTAACTCATGGTTCAGAAGGTCACAAGACCTCCAGTTACAAGACCTTTTAAAGATTTATTAACCAATAAAACACTGCCATCAAGAATATTCACATTTTAACCCAATAATCAGTTATTATGGTTTATACATTTTGCCACAGCATGGACTTCCTTAACAAATCACTTAATGACACATAAACTTCTAACACCACATTTTAAAACTTCTTATAATCTTCATAACTACGTCTATATCTTAAATTTCAAATTCTAAACTTTCCAGTACTTAGCCTAACATGTTTTTACTTAAACTACAAATCTACATCCTTACCTCTAATATCTAACTTTGGCGATTTTTACCAGGGTCTCAGGTTGAACCCTGTATTCATTTTAAGGCTTTGGCTCGCAGGCCCAATGCTCTGAGAGCTCTCTGCCCTCTGGATTCCAACAGCAGCCGTGCCCAGCCTGTGTGGACACAAGGCCAAGCCCCACGCCAGGATTGTCGCTGTAACGTGGCAGTGTTTACTCAGGGCTGCACCTCCCTGGTGCTGTTTGCAGACCTGCTGTTGGCACATGTGTAAGAGCCTGGCTGGGGATTTGCTGTCACACACCGTGTGGAATGTGGGGATGAACTCAGGACTACACCGGGAAGAGTTTCCCTTCTAACGAACGGGTACATTGGAACTGGCTGTTGATGGCATAAACTCCACTTTAGAGGTTACCCTTGGAGAAGCAATTATTTAAAGCAGCATGAGGGCAGGATGGGGCCTGGTAAATCCTCCTGCCCTCAGACGTTTTTTGTTGGCCCCGTTTGCTGGGCTTACCGCATGTCCCACTGAAAACGTGGGATGCAGCGTAGAGAATCAGGATGAATCCCAAAATAGCTTTGGTTGGAAGGGGTGCTCCAAGCCCAATCCAGCCTGGCCCTGGGCACTGCCAGGGATGCAGGGGCAGCCACAGCTGCTCTGGGCACCCTGTGCCAGCCCTGCCCACCCTCACACACAGCAATTGCTGCCCAAGATCCCATCTGTGCCTGCCCTCTGGCACTGGCAGCCATTCCCTGTGTGCTGTCCCTGCAGGCCTTGTCCCCAGGGCCTGTGCAGCTCTGCTGGAGCCCCTTGAGGCCCTGGCAGGGGCTCTGAGCTGTGCCTGGAGCCTTCTCTTGTGCAGGGGAGCAGCCCCAGCTGTGCCAGGCTGGCTCCAGAGCAGAGGGGCTCCNCCCCGCCCGTCACGAACTTCAACTCCCGTGATGCCCCGCGCGCCGCCCCGCGCAGGCTTCGCGCATGCGCAGCGGTGCCGCGCCGGCGACGTGGAGGCGGGCGNGGCGACGGGTGGACCCGCGGCCGCCGGCTCCGAAAGGGGCCCCCGAGATCCCCCGGTTGCCCCGACGTCACCGTTCCCTCGTGGCGCGGGCCTGTGTCGCGATAGATGGAGGGATGCCTCGAGTAATTCGACACCGGCGCTGCGGAGAGTTGCTGGGGCACCGGCACCCGCCGTGTCCCTGCCCGGGCTGGGGCATCTCCAGGAATCCCTCACGGGGTTCCAGGATTGTACCTGTGTCCCTTCGAGATCCCTCGCTGGGTCCCCTGGATGTCCCTGTGTCCCTTAGGGATCCCAGAATGTGTCTGTGTCCCTTTACCGGGACCTTGGGTGCTCCCTTACCGGGATCCTGTGATCCCTTAGGGTCCTTGGGAGGTTCCTGTGTCCCTTTAAATGTGCCCAGGACTGGAAAGCCAGAGGTTCATACCCGTACTTTTTAAATGTCCTCTTAATGATATTTATTGTTCATGGCTAGGTGATAAATTGATTTATTTTCCATCCTGTTCTTGAGAAACAGTGGCTTTTGTATTTGTCTGCAACATCTCAGATCTGCTGGGGCTCACTCTGCCTCCTCACTCCTACCACATTGTTTTCATACCTATGGATGATAATATTTTTTGAAAGTGAGGCATATTTTAGTTTAAAATTGAATTGGTATCTCACCTTGCTTGCCAGGCGTTGCATTACCTCATATGCCTTCATGCCAAGCACTGTTTGTTTATTTATTTCTTCTTTCTGATCTCTGTGCTGGGCGTAGGAAGTTCATGGGGCTGTAATCTGATTTTTTCCTTCTCCTGTGCCGGGGGATAACATGCTGGGCTGCAGTTCTAATCATTGTAGGTATTTGCAGAAGTAAGTAAGCTGTTGATATTTCCATCACAGATCACTTTTGGAGTGCAGGGGAGTGGAAAGAGGCTCCCGGGTGGCTGGGTCCAGTGTCCCAATGCAGGGTTGTGTAATCCCACGTTGTGTCAATTCCCAACTGAAAAACGTTCAAGGTGCTCCAGCTGGGTCGACTAGAAAATTGCCATTGCTCCTTAGGCTGCCAGGAGGTTGGGAGGGCCTCCTGCTGTCATTTCCATGGGCTGTTTTCTCTTTCCCCTGCTGCTGCATCAGCAGCGGCCTGTGGACAGCCCGGGGAATGATGGACCCAGCTCGGCGCTGTCACCTGGCTGAAGCATCCCTCAGCTCCTCCTCTCGCAAGCCCCGTGCTGATGCTTTACCAGCAGAGCTTCTGATCCCTCCTATTTCCTGCTGAATCAGTAAAAAAAGTACTTGCGGCAAATTACTGCCAGACTCAGGTGGATCTGGTGCTTCCTTCCGGTGATTTTGCTAGATTAAGAGGAAGATACTGAGATCACAGAATCCCAGGCTGGTTTGGGTGGGACGGGACCTTGTGGATCATCCTGTTCCATCCCCTGCCGTGGCCAGGAACACCTTCCCCTATCCCAGGTTGCTCCAAGACCCGTCCAACCTGGCCTTGGACACATCCAGGGGCAGCCACAGCTGTTCTGGGTGCTCTGTGGCCTCCCCAGCCAAGAATTCCTTCCCAGCATCTAATCCAAACCTGCCCTCTGGCATTCTTTGACATGCTGTCTTTTTAAGATGTTAAGATGTTTTTAACATGCTGATGACTGACAGAAGTCGCTAAAAGCAAGAAATCCTGTTTGGTGGCTGCTGAAGTGATGCCACAGTAGATGATTAATGATTTTAACAGTATTTTTCAAAGTGTCTTCTCTAGAGTGGGAAGTCTATAGCACCTTGAAGTAGTCCCACACCCTGGCAAGTATAATTTAATTTGTGGTAGATGCTGAAGATAGGTGATACAAATGATGATGTGTAATATAATATAAAATTATTACACATAGAGAGCAGATTTATCTTTGTGCATCACGTGCTTTTTTATGATGTATTTAAATCTTCAGCTATGAGAAGCTTCAAAAGCAGAGACAAATAATCCTCTTGCAAAAATATGGTTAATGTGCCCTAACTGTGGAAGAGCACAGTTACCAAAATAGTTGTATAAGCTTTGAAATATAACAAAATATACCGATATTGAAACAAGTGCAGGCTTTTGAATGAACATCTGAGTGTCTGTTTGAAGCTTAAATGGTGTTTGAATTATCTATTTCAAACATTACTTTGGCCTTTAGGCAGGTGTTACTTACATCTGATAGTGAAATAGGGAGGAAATGCCAGTGTGTAACAGTAATCTTAACATCCCTTCCATATAGAAGCTACTTGATTTATTAAATCAGGCTAGGTTCAGTCTGACTTGTGTCATATCCAACCCAGCTGTCCATTTCAATTATGGTAGAAACAATGAATTACTATAAATTGATGTTTTAGGTAGGTTTTTTTAGGGTTTTTTTTTAAAATAGAGGGAAGGGACGAAGTCATCAAAGCATTCTCATATTGAACATTTCCAACACTGTAATCCATCACAGATTATCAGGGAGTTGTGTAAAACTGTTTTTTAAAACCATTGCTGTTTTATTGGTAATAAAAGTCTCTTTCTGGCCACTGGAAGAAGATGAGGTCAAACCAGCAATGTTGGCTCTGATGTTGTATATTTAATCTGTGAAGGCAGGTCTCAGTATGGGTTGTGCATATTCTTGATCTGTCTTTTTCATTTTT
>VYXF01003473.1:0-24632 GCA_013397295.1 Polioptila caerulea | reverse complement strand
CATATTCTTGATTTTTTTTTTTTATTTTTTTTTTTTTTTTTTTTTAAGCTCCATGTCCCTTTGATATTTTTGTTTAAAGTTCAGTTTGTTGTTCTCTTTTTATAGTTCCAGCACACCTGTCCTGGCTGGCAGCAGGAATCTCACTGGTGAGAGCAAACAAAACCTTTACAGAAATACCTGCCCACTGCAGAGAGCAGAGATAGTATTTCAGTTTTCACTTCTTGAAACTTTTGAAAAATGTGTTATTTGCCTGTAATAGTTTTGTAACAGGTGTAGAGCCTTTTACACAGAAATTACAAGGTGTGCTTGACCCAGCAATCTTCCCTTCTGACAGTGTTTACTGATTGGATTAATGAATTTATTTCTGCATGTACTCCAAAAAACACTAGCTGTGTTTGAATGCTGACCTTTCCTTGGGGTGTTGGAATGTAAGAGTAAGGATAGAGGTACCTTTTTTTAATAAATAAATTTTTTCATAATTGCCTTCGCACCACCTCTCCTCCCCTCTGTGACAGCATGTTCTTGTAAAACTGATGCTGCCATTCTGCTCTCAGATTGGTAGGCTTGGTGCAGTACTTATTTCATAACTTATTACACAGGAATTTCAACAGGAAAGTGAAGTTTCATAGTTTTTGTAGCTTTAAATTTTGTTAACTCTTGATAAATTTTATAGAGGGGCTTTTGAGGAGGTTTGGAGAGATTTGGCATCAAGTGTAACGTTTTAGTACAGGAGTGTAACTGCCAGCACTAAAAATGAACAAAATTGAGGACTCTCTAATTCTTGTGGGATTTTATATTAATGGACTAGAGATATTTTTTATTGCATAAATTGCTTTGTTTGTAAATTGGACAAAGAAGTCCTTAAATGCCATAAATGCTTATTTACCTGTAGAAGTTAAATAGGAGTTCTCTGAACTTCTTAACAGGAAGATGTTTTGCATGCAGGATTCAGCAAAAGCTTCCTCAAAAGGTTTGACATGTATCTACTGCCCTGCCCTGACAGAACATGGTGGCTGAGGGGATAGAGGACAAAAGGAATATATATATATAATCTATATTTCATATAGATTAGTTGTGTCACTAATGGTATGTGCTGATGGAAAGGCCAACACATATTGGGTGGATATATGATGATTTTGGGATTTAGTTTGGCACAAGTATTTGCTTATGGATGTCCGGGGCCATCATGTAACATTTAATATTTTTTAGATCACTCTGTATCAGAAGTTTCTGTTGTGAAGTGAAAGATTGTAACAGCATTTTTGTGTAAATTGTTGTTAATCTCTTGTAACTTTGGAGAAAAGCAACTTGAGCAAGGTTGGTTTTGTCTTCCTGGGAGTCAGTAGTTCCAGTTCAGGTCACGGCTTTGAAGATGACCTCTGAAGGTGACTAGTAGTTCACTTGAAGTAAGGTATTTTGAGATTAGTAAATGGGCATGTGCTTATCAAAATTATGAGGTTTGGTGATCAGAATTTAGCAGAGTGGATCACCAGTAACCTGGAGGTTAGAGATTACAGTGTGTATGAAAATGTGTTAGTTTTCTGAGATGGCACTGAGAAACACGATCAGTACATCTCAGTCTCATTTATAGAATTTAGGTTTTCATTTTTCTGTCGTCTCCTTTCAGAATACTTTATTAAAATGTGACAAACTGTGTAGGGTGAGCTGTCAAAGACAATAGCATCCCTTGTGCAGCAGTTTGGGGAAGCACCACAACATCCGGGCTCACTCACATCCGAATTCTTCTGCTTGGAATACTCCCCCTCACCATGAAGGTTTTGAAAAATCCCTTCTTCAGTTGTGAGCAGAACAACTGTCCCGTAGGTGGGACATGAAGGAAGCAGATTGTGCTCTTCAGAATTAGGCTTTTATTGATGACTGACTCCCACGAAAACGTTGTGGAAAAGGAACTGGAGCAGAAAACACAGCATCGTCACTCGTTTTCTCAGCTGCTTGCCTTCCCTGTGCAGGGCCTTCTTTGCCTGCAGTAAATCTATCAAGATTAATCACTTCTGCTACGTGCAAGGCTCTTCAGGCTTCAGTGGAACCCAGAAGGACCATACTGATGTCATTGCACTGCTGCTTCATTCAGGTTCATTCTGTGGAAGGGGAAGGCTCTAGAACAGAGCAGAGGAGCTGAAAGAGATGCTGTTTGTTCATCCAGCTGAGTAAACAGTGAGCAAGTTGGACAATTTACATTGAGAGCTGCCTAAAGACCTTAAGATGATTTTTTATTTTTGTATTGTTCTTAGGCATTGTAGGGACCACTTTGTAATTCTGTTGCATTTCTTACTGCCATCCAAAAGTGCTTCTGTCCTGATGTGCTGAGCTTTACAGGAAGATGTTTTGGTACCTGGTGAATAGTTAGTGTGTTGGGCTGCTGCAAAGATGGGTTAGAGAGTTGTACCATGATCCCTGACAGCGACCATCAAACTTGGCAGTGTCTGAAAAATAGTGGGTACAGGAGAAACAGAAGCTTGTCTAGAAAGCTGTGAGAGATAGTACTGGCCCCCAAGCTGCAAAGATAGACCCCTCTCGTGGTCAAACAAGTTCTCTAAAACATCACCTATTTTGTGTTTTTCACAGAAGCAGCTTGCCTGTCTGCTACTTCTCACAAAACTCTGCTTTTCACGGTTTTGATGGGTTTTTTCTTGGGGAGGAAATGGATTTGGTATGTGTCTGAACAGTTTCAGCATGCAGAAGTAAAAGGGATGGATAAAGAGAACTGAAGAAAGGAGTGAGGGGAGTGGTTGCCAAAAAGGCAGTAGAAAAGGGGAGGAAAATTACAAATCAGTGTAAAGCAAAGTGAGCAGAAACAGTCTCTCCTGTGTAACTCATTAACTTAAAAACAGTAGGAAGCTTTTTTAATTGGTCACGAAGGATGCATTTATTCCATTCTGAAATCTCCCAGGCTGCTTAGTTGTGGCTAACTGGTGTATCAGAGAAGGTGAATTTTTAATAGTGGTTTGATAGTGTTTGAAGATTGCTAAGCATTACGTTATAGCTGGAATATTCTGATTCATTAACATGTTTTAAAAACAAAGAGTATTTCAGTGCTCTTCTCCGACTTAAAATGGCAAAATTTCCTGAAGTCTGAAGATTGTAGAGAGTTTTTTTTCCTGAAGATCCCTTTTACTGTCGTGAATTGTTATTGCCAGATATTTCTGCATCATTAGTTCTGTTTAGCAAAATCTTACCAATTGAGTTGGTTACACCAAAATTCTTACAGTTCTGTACCTCTTTGTGTGAAAGTTATTGAATGATCTCTGAGTATGAACGAAGTATTTGCGTAACTCCTTTTTGTCATTTTGTCTTTGTAGAAAGATAGAATCTCATTTCTTGGTTTTTTTTTTTTTCAGCCTTTGTAACAGCATCAAAACTTCTGCAAAGCAATTCCCCAGGCAGTGCAGGTAAATAAACACCTAATGTGCCTGGAAAGCTGCAAAGTTGCTCAGAGAAATTGTGGCTGCCCCATCTGTGGAAGTGTTCCAGGCCAGGTTGGATGGAGCTTGGAGCAACCTGAGATAGTGGAAGGTGTCACAGCCCATGGAAGGGGTGGAATGGGATGGCTTTTAAAGTCCCTTCCAACACAAACCATTCTGTGAATCTCTGAAATAATACTGTGACCTGAGTGAGTAGTCAGAATCCAAATATCTTGTGCAGACAGTGAAATTCAAACATTGGACCTGAACAATACTAACTTCTGTGTTAATCTGACTTCTGCGTTTTCTGTTGTATGGAGAATTAAGTGTAAATATATTGCAGTAGTCCCATAACTCTGTGCCAATATTTATGTTAGGATTTTGTGGGAAGCTTTAAGTCTCATGGGTGAAAGATGGTCTGAAACTTTCAGTTCTTGGATACAAATAGGAACCAGCCAAAAACCTCAGTGCAGTGCTTTGGTAATACTGAGTGAGCAGCATTACATCTCGTGTTCTCATCTTTACAGTGATTGTGGCTGCCTTGCTAGGCAGGAAAACGATGTCCATTTGCTTTAGTTCATAAAGCTGCAAACTATAAAGATAACCAGAGTCCTGCTATGTATAGAAATGAAATTTTGGTTAGGTTTTAAATTGTTTTCAGTATTTTCGTGTGTCTGTGTTAAAGACTCATCCTAGCGACCAGATCTCAGATGACATTGTAAAATCATGTGCATGACCATCTCAAATTCTTATACTTTAGAGCAGTCATTTAAAAAAATCCCACAGCTATATGTAATCTATATTATTCAAGATGTCTGCAGACTCAGCCAGTTGATCATGGCAGGCATAGTTTTGGAAGGGGGCAGCTGGCTGTACAGGATAGATAAAATTCCAGCATTAGCAATTAAGCTGTGAGACCAGTAGGAGATATAGTCCTGAAAGGGACTCTAATTACTTGTCTAAACTTATTTAAATAGAAGATATATAGAGCATGACCAGTTTTTTCCCAATTTCAACAGTTCACATCTGTACCTTGAGTTACACTTAGGATCTCATACATGGCATCTATGTATTGCTGAATTGCTTTTAACTTCCTTTCAGAGGAAAATTATATTCTTGTAACCCTTGTTAATAATTAATACTAAAATCTTCTAGAAGAAACCGTAAACTTGGGATTTGTACCTACCTCTAGCAATTTGGGATTGGAATGAGTCCTGATGTGCAAAACAGACTCCCTTGTGTTGCTCTAAAGCCTCTACTGCTGCATCATGGAGCCAAGTTCTGGGACTAAACAGATGCTGGATTTAATAGAGAATGACACTTGCAGACCAGGCTATGATTCTTTGGGGATGTAATAATACTAAATACTTAAACTAATTGATTAGCTAATTAGTTATGTCTTTTTTTTTTCTTTTTTTTTTTTTTTTGGAGAGTGGTAACAAATGAGTAGATTGGCTTTTTGTAAAATGTTATTTTAAGGAACCATGCATTTATTTATTTAGCATATTTCAAGGAAAAGGAAATTAGATTTCATTGGTAATTTACTGCTAGAATAAAGGCTGACTTTCCTGGGGTGAGAGGGAATTTCCTGTGATTTGGTGTTTGTTGGGGCTGTCCCACTTCAGTATGTGAGGAAGCAGAAGCTGTTTAACCTCGTGTTTTGCAGTTTCTTTGGGATCCCCTGGAGCAGCCTTTCTGTGCGGTGGGGTCTGTTATGAAATACAAATGTAGGAAAAATGGTGGTTAAATAAACAAATAAATGTTTTAAATACTGCTTAAAGCATAGTGTTATAAATCTGTTCCAAGTACTGACATACCTTTTATATTATTTTATGACTTGAACCTCTGCTGTCTTAACCAACCTGTAGGCACAGAGGCCTCTTAATCAAAAGCAGTGTGGACATTTAAGTGGTTGCATGTTTTATTTGGGGGATCTTTTCAGCTAAAAGCAGCTCTTTCTAAAAGAAATATTTGATAGCATGTTTGAAAATTATTTAAGGTGGTGACTGCCATTTAATTTCACATTATTTAATAGCAGCTATCTTGGAAATGTGTTTGAGATCATGACTAGCACGTAATCAGCTAAGTTAAAGCATTGGGGTTAATCTGTTACTGTTGTTAAAATGCCTGAAAATGAAATGTTGATTTTTTTTCTATTTTAAATTATTTTTAGACATTTTTCCTGTAGGATATTAACAAACTCTGGAGGAGAGACTTGTTTCCTGGGTCACTTGATAGCTGAAGTTCCTCAGAAGTGTCTTGCTTATGTAAAGCAGGGCCTGTGTTTCAGATTGAAGGAGCTGAGGGTGCTCAGGCTGCATCAAGAAGTCATTGCAGAGCCCTTCACCATGCTTTGGGGTAACACAAGGTCCTGATGGAAGGAGTTAGCTTTGTGTGTCTGTAAGTGCAGTCATCTACGGGAAGGATCAGTAGAACTTGCTGAGATTCTTGCTTCAGACGGGTGTAGTGAGTGTAATGTACTTAAGAGAGGAAAGAAACCACCTGGGGTATGAGAGAGAGAAAAAATCTGTATGTTAGTTTGATTGCTTCAAGATTTGTTGGCTCTTGAATGAGTGGAAGTCAAAGCTTGCCAAGTCCCCTTATCTACAAACTACCATCAGGTATTTAAAGCTCAGGCTAGCAGGTGCATTGTTTTGACAGGTCTGGATGGCTTGATATTTATTTCATTTAGAGGAGAAGATCATCAGCCAGTGCCTTATTTTTGTGTTGCTTTGGGGAAGGTCTGTGGAATGAAACATGTTCTCTGCAGTTTGAAGGAGCCAGCTGGGCACTGGGGCTGGAGGGCTCACAAGGGGCTCCATAGCTTGTCACATTTCTTGGGAGTGTGGCTGTGGCCGTGGAACTGGGCATGTTCTTGGGCTCTGTGATTTGACACTCTGAAAACAGACAATAAAATTTTGCTAAGACTTGCTGTTAAAGCCCTCTTTGTTTTGGATTTTGTCTTAATAGTATTGAGCCTGCTGGCATGCCATAGGAAATTTGGAAAGCAAGCATGACCCCTTTTCAAGAATTAGCTTGAAACATGTTTCAGTTGGTGTCGTATTTCTGGAAAGTGGTTTAAATGTGGGAGCTGCAGTGAGCTATAAGAGTAGCTTGTAAATAGAGAATATGGTGACTTAGGAGGACAGGCTTAGAATTTTGGGCACTGTCAGTGCTCTGGTATGGAGAACAAGAGTTGCAGGCGAAGGTGGAGGGATTGGAAGGCAGGGCTCCAGCTGCCTCTTGGTTCTCTTCACCATTAGTTGTTTGTCTTGGAGCAAGTGAGCTGGAAAACATGAGCAGAGAATGCGGACTTGAAGCAGACAGAGACTAGACTTGTCTTTTCTCCAAGAAATAAAGGTTTAAGTGTAGGCCTTTAAGTAATTTAAAGGCACAGGGATGAGACTTGAGTCAAAATATAGGTCCAGGGCCAACAGCATCACTGTTGGCTTTTGCAGTAGTTGAACACGTTGCAAACACGTCGTGTTGGATGGGGCTTGGAGCAGCCTGGTCCGGTGCAAGGCGTCCCTGCCTGTAGAATCTTCTATAAATAAAATTTAGAAAATAATCACCAATTTAATTTCATTTTTTCTTTGTAGGATTTCACATTTTAAGGATCTCTTTGTTACTTTATATATTTTGTATTCTGCTCTATGACTGTGCTGGCCCTTTGTTATTCCTGACGTATTTGGGGACTATGCAGTTGCTCTAAATCTCAAATAAGAATTCTTCAGAGAACTTCCACTATGGCTGCTAATGTTGCAGCTTTTTGTTGCATCTCTTTTTTTGTTTTCAGTAAGCTTCCTTGGTGTTTACACATTTCTTTGTTAATACTTTGTTAATAACTGCTGTTGGAAGTGTCTTTTCTGGAAGTTATTTGCTTCTGTGAAGTTGATGAGTTTAAAAGTATCACTATCTGATATCTTGTATCTGATACTTCGCATCTGTATTCTTTTAGAAACCAAGGGAAAAGTTGCTGCTGAGTAGTAGCTTACATCTTCTGATATAGCTTGTGCCTGTTCTTAGGTCCTTTGGTAGCTCAGGAGTGAGTATTTAGGTTGCAGTTAATGTTGCACAACACTTTTATCTTGATGGAGATGCCATTTTTTCATACAAACTTTTAAACCTATCAGTCACAGTTATTTTGTCCGAAAAGGTGGAAGTTTATTGAAGTTGATGCCCTGGAAAGATGTGAGGTGCTTGGGATCATACCTGGGACATAGTAGATAGCACTGTGGTGGTTCTCTTTCTTTAATTAAATTCTTTATAAAGATGAGAAGCAGCATGAGGAATTTAAAGCTTCTCATTCTTCGCACAGATCAAGTACAACACATATAGTAAGAGGGTTTGGTGTGCCAGCTTCTGCAGTGTTCCATCAAAAAGCAGTTATATTTCTGATGTGTTCATTTTAGGGCTTTTTCCCATTGAAGTAGCTGCCTGTTCCTGGATGGAACCACGTTATTTTACAGAGGTCAGGAGATTCATGTATGGTCAGTAGTATCTTTGTTTGCTTGATAACAGCATGATAAGAGCTGTGCTTACTCTGGAAAGGCAGGAGCTTTAAAGGCATAGATCATTGGTGGCACACAGGAATTAGCATCTTTACAGAAGCAGTAATTTTCTATCTGTATATTCAGTTTGAAAACGTGTTTCTGAATAGTAAGTCAGCTTAACACTCCCATTAAAACTGAGTTCTGTGTGGTTTTCCCCACTGCTGCCAGCCTTGTTACTGATAAAACTGTGCTGCAGTGTTCTTGCTGAGTATAATTTACTAAAATACAAGTGAGATGATGACTGAAGTAATAGCACAAAAACTTTTATCTCTCTTGACCAAAGATGTTATTGTCCAATTTTTGTTGAAAGGAAATCTTTCTATTCCTGTGTGCCTGATTCCTACATCTCAGTAACTTTTCAAGGAGGTGATCTAAAGCTTTACTGGGGCTAACTCAGGGTCTGCATATTCCATATTTGTGCAAAAGACTTAAAATGTTTCTTTCTTCTTCTTTTTTTTTTCCCAAAGAAATGAAAATTTAGGAAGACATTTGCCAAGTAAAGAAGATGGGAGCAAATAGCAGCAGCATCAGTGAGCTTCCAGAAAATGAGTACTTACAGAAACTGTCAGGATCAGAGCCCATCTCTGAGAATGACCCGTTCTGGAATCAGCTTCTGTCTTTTAGCTTCACCACTCCAACAAACAGGTAAGAGGATGCTGAAGAGCTGGCTTTGCTAATGTTTATAGAAGTGACCAGTCTGAAAGCAAATGAGTGGTTGTGTTAATTATTCCTCTTTTAGGTAGCAGAGGAATAAATACCTTTGTAAAATAGGCTGTTGTTGCTAAGTTTGGAAGCATTTTCCACCACCTGCTCCATTCCTGTGGGTTTCTTTCTTCTTCATAATAGCTGTAATTGCTATTAGTTCTCCTGGTAAAGATCAGAAATAGGGGCTGTAGTGTTGGGGGGAAACTTTTTTCCCTCTTTTAGGAAGCTTTCTTTTCCTTTGGTATAGCCTTTGGGTTGACTGGATTTGCTGAAGATTCCAACATTTGATGTTTCCTCTCAATTTAGTGAATTATACTTCTTGCATGATTTAATTGTAGGTTAGCTTTTGAGTTGCTTAGTCTGTATGACTTATTTTCACCCTCTTTGCATTTTAAAAAGAAATTAGGTGTGTATTCTCTGTAAAGGTATTTTCTAAATACCTAAAATTCAAGCTTTGAATGCCTTTTCATTCCAGAAAGTGCTGTGGCTATAAACAAAATCAATATTTTTAGAGGATGCATAGCGCATCTCCAGAAGTAGAGAATTTAAGTTCTTGTAACTTCTATCAACCTAGCTCCATTGCTAAATTCCTTGGCCTTTGTATTGATTATCAGTCTTACAAGAACAATCTGATATTAGTACATTCAGGTGTTACTAAAACTATTTCTACAGTTTTCAGCATAAAACTGGTGCTTCTCTGTAGGTGAAAGTTCAGGCAACTGGAATGGAAGATGGTTAAGGTAAATAACTGGGAGGCATTTACTAGGTGCTTTTTGTGAAGAGTGAGGAGGAGGAGGAGGAAGTATTTTGGCTTCTGCCTAGAGAGAATAGCCAAAGGTTAGGAAGAAGGGATGGTGTTGTGGAAGGCTGTTAAGCTGGAAAAGGGCAGTATGGAATTGGGAATGTGTGAGCAAGCAGTTGTTTTTCCTCTAAGATCCCTGAAGACAAGAATTATTGACAGCCTACCCATGACTAATAAGATTGACAGTATTCTAAGAACTTTTATAATACTCTGTTGTTTGTGTCTTTTAAAGGGGGAATAATTACATATAAAACCCCACTAATTTCTTTTGGTTATTCTGCTTTCCTTTGCTCCCCCATGAAAGTTAAGGAATTTTTCTTAGCTTGTTTTGCAGCTTTTTTATGCCTGTTTCATGGAATTCATATCCAGTGCAGAGTAAATTTGCTAAAAAATCCCAAATCAAGCAAAGCAAAAACCTAACCAAACAAAAAAACCTCAAGCAAGAAACATAATTAAAAAGACAAGCAGTCCAATAAAATGATCCAAATGCAGGTTGAAAGCTTTAATTAGCTGAACACCAGATGGTGCTCTTGCCTGGGAGCTAGAGGAGAAATATTTTTAGAGACATCTTTTCTGCAGCTTAATATTGGAAGGAAACAGAAATTTCCCATTTAGTTGCATCTACCTGGGACAACCATTGGCAAGTGAAATAGGAAGGTGTTGGCTGCACAGCACCCTCAGCATTTGTCTATATCAGATAACCTTGCCTGCAGGAATGGAACAATAGAGGTCAATGTCAATTTCTGAGATTGAAATCTTCCAAATTACCAAGTGTCAGGAGCAAGATGCTTGTTTGTGATTTGTGGAAAGGAGCCAGTTTTCACCTGTCACACAGGACAGAGTTTTGCAGTTTTTCTTCTCTTTCTAAATTCACTTTTTTCTAGCTGTCTGTTGCAGAACTAAGGACTGTTTGCAAGTATTATTTGCAGCTATGTGTTTTGTGTTGTTTTTTTTCTGCAGGCAGTTGCTGATACTTGAGAGTAAAAGATCTATTTCCTGGTTTTTGCAAAGATGGGACTGATGGAATCCCCTGGGAGAAGGGGGCTATCTTCTCTGGGTGCTACTTGGGACATAATCCTGTTCTACATATGTCAGTACCACAGGGGAGGAGGCAGAGAAAAACATTAGGGGAGAAGGTGATTAATGGAAAAATGTTGTTAGGAAAAGCAATCAGCCAAACCCAAATTATCCAAGCAAAAACCAGCAAGGTGGGGAAGTGATGGGTCTGGGGTAGATTTACTCCTTTCAGCAACAAATGCCCAACAAATTTACCTTGTTGTCAAGAAGCCTTGGCCATAGCAAGGAAACAGTATCTGCAGGGAGGCTTCCAAGGGAAATCTGAATCTGTGTGTGTAAGAAAGTTTGTGGGGTTATTAATGCTTTTCCATGTGTGCTTTTTCTAGTTAGGAACTTGTGACTAGTGCTTTGCTTTCCAGAAGCTGCTCCAATTAGTCCAGGTACTGTAGATACCACGTGGCAAACAGAGCTGGATCTTCTGTGGAACAGTTGCCTTTGTACCCTGGCTTGAGAGATGGGGAATTACTGTCTTGTTACTCTGAGAAACATGAAGACATGATACCAGATCTTAAAATAACACCAATTTCTGTGTTCTGCTGTCTTCATTTTATTATGATTTGTGTGTCTTGGCACTTTGTATTTCTTTATTTGTCCTTGTTTTGCTTTTCTCTCTGCCCTTTCGGTTTGGTTGATCTCTTCCTCCTTTTATCCATGTCTCATCTTCGTGGTTCTCTCTTTTGGTTTTTTTTCTGACCTCTACCTGACTGAATGTGTTAATCTCTCTTTTTCTGGTTCCATGTGAAATTGTTTAGCATTGCTCATTTCCTCAGCCATGCCTTCTTTACTGGATTTTATTTTTTCAGTTGACTTTTTGGTCTGTTTCTGTGAAGAATACAAGGTAGTTTTCTATAGAATAAAGTTTGCCAAGTACCTTTGCTGCTGACTGCAAAATTGCTGTATCTCTGTCAGCAACATTGGTGCAAAATGCTCTTGCCCTTTCACTATCTCTTCCAGTGTTTATTTTGTTCTTCTGTGGGTTTAATCAGGAACTAATCTATCTGGAAAACACAGCAGAAGTGTTTATTTTTTCAACCAAGATAATTCCCTGCGGTGATTCATAGCTTGGCACCACAAAACAATTCTGGCACGATGAGGGATTGATTTTTTTGGGGGCACAGCGACCTGTTGAGCTGAAAGGTGGGATTGCTTAAACCTGCTGTGCCATCCAAAAATTAACAGGAGAGTGTATGGTCAAAGCAGAGCTGGCTGCAAGGATTCTAATATCCTGGCTTCCTGGGCTGCTTGTTCTTCCTCACATGCTGTTGATTTTCTTAATGATTAGGCAAATATTAAGAGGGAATATCAGCTGTCAGTAATTAGAAATGAGCTGATGGTGAATCCCTTCTTGCTGCCTGTGACTCCCCTGGCATGAGGGAATAGTAACAGCCAGAGCCAGCCTGGGTATCTGGCAGGTGAAGAAAGCCACCAGGGTCTTTCAGAGTCTAGGAGTGGGAGCAGATAAGTGGTGCAGGCATAAATGAAAGCCAAAGGAACAGCTTCCAGCAGTTTAGTTTTAGGTTGCCTCATGCTTTTCACTGTAAAATTTTATTGTGATATCCTCTTCCATTAAGCATATCTTATGTGCTAAGCAGGTACTCTTGAAATGTCTGCTGAGACACTTCTGGTTTCAACCAAGTACTTGGTACTCTAATTTCACACTTTTTCATGTTAATTTTTTGTTTCCTTCATGGGTCCTTATTTGTTGCACAGAATGGACTTGGGGGAGCTGAACTAAAATTTTATATAACCTCTTAAATCTGCCACTTCTATACTTTAGTTGACTGACCTATCAATCCAATAGTGTTTTGAAATTGGAAAAATTAAATGCAGCTTTTCTGGATGATTTTTTTTGTTACTGTCAGGATTAAGAGCTATGAGGTTTGCTTTGGAGTGTTAGCTCTCAGTCTAGGCAGACTTCGTGTTTGTCTGGCTTTTCTATGATTTGCAACCAAGAATGCAACCTCCTCGTTATTGTTGGTATTAGTTACAATTATTTTCTGATGGAAAACTTGAAATTAACTAAAGCAGAACTTGCTGAAAATCATGTGCTTAATATTTACTGTTCTGCTTTGTTCCTTCCCCAGAGTTATTAATGAGTTGCTGGTTCAAGAATAATGTGCATGGGCCTTTAGTGGAAGGACATAAAGATGGGAAGCTTTTATGTTGCCTTAACATTGTACATTTTTTTAAATGGTACAATAAATCATAGGCTGCCTTAAATTCTTTGATGTCTGTCCTCCAACTCGTCCATTAAAATCAGCATTCCCACAGTATGAATTTAGTAATGGGCTGGTTCTTCTGTTTTGTGTTCAATGGCAAAGAAAAGAGGCCTTACTGTGAGGAAAAACCTGTCAGGAAAGCTGCTTGTTTTGGTTTTTTTTCCCCTCTGTTTTAAGAGGGGTTCTTGTCTACTTTGGTTTGGGTCTTTTTCTTACCATACTAAGGGCAGGTGTTGTGATGTGAGTGTGTTTGTAATTGCAGCTTTTAGGCAGAATGCTTTCTCTTGTTATGTGGAGATACTTTAACAGAAGCCACTGCAACTTTGAAACATCTTCTTTTGCGGTGCTGTTAAAACAAAAGCCGATAAACCCACATTCTTCAAAGTTGGCTGCTGCCAGGAAACAACCTTCACTATCTTAATAATTATGGTTTTGCTGAAGACTGATTGTTAGTAAGTTTGAAATAAGGCAGTTGAATTCAACCATTGAAAAATAATCCTATTTATAATGCCACTGTTTTGGTTTTTTGCTTTTTTTTTCCTTTTTCTTTTTTTCCCATACTCTTCTTTTTGGAAGTAATATTTTTACAATACATGCCAGAATAGCTGACTGCAAGATCCTGCTTTTGGGTCTTAAGAAGCCAGAAATAAAAAATCTACAGTCACTGAAAATGATGAAATTTTATTGACTAATAGACTGCTCAATTTGCCATTCTTTCCCACCTCTGCTGGTTTTCTTGCAGAAAACTAACTTCCTGATGAAGAAACTCTTAGGACTGTGATGAGTGATTGCAAACACAAAGTGATTAAATCCCAACGAAATAGTGATTATCCTTGATTACTCTTTACTTTCACCACTGATGTGTGATAGCTGCAGTCACACAGATGCTATCTGTGTATAGAGCAGCTTTTAGTGACAATTGGTATGCAAAATATTCTTATTACATGGTGTTAAGATTTTATAGAAAATAATCACTGCCACTGTACAACCTCTCCTGTTTGGATACCTTTAAAATAAAGACAAACCAATTTTCTAAACATGGCTGTGGTGTCAAGGAAGCAATTTCACTGTTATTAATTTAGTTTTGCTGAAGTCTGTGGACTTAGCCTCTACGTAAAAGAAAAACAAATAAAATAATTTATTTCTTCTATTAAGTACTTTGAAAATGCTGGCCATTAGATAACAGGATGAGGGAGGAACTCCTGTGAAGCCTGGAATTTTTTCCTAAAGTGTGTGCACCTCACAAATTTGCTTGTATCCAACTGACCCAGTAAAGTCTGTATAGTTAAGAATATTCTCCTTTGAATCTATTCTGTTTGCTCCATGTGTTCACGGCCTATTTGAATCCCCATATCAGGTGATGCCTTTTGTTCATTTCTTGGAAAACTGCAGAACTGGTGAATATGTAAATATGTGCTGCTCTCTGACAGCGAGGTGGTTCGGTGCAGGTTGTGCCAGTTGAAGTACATGTGCAAACTCACCCAGGTCACTGTGATCGTGCTGTTAAAGGTCCATGGCTTGAAGCTGGTGTCACAGAAGCCCAGAACAGTCTGAATTGGAAGGGATCTTAGAAATCATCCCATTCCACACCCCTGCCATGGCCAGGGGCACCTCCCACTGTCCCAGGCTGCTCCAAGCCCCATCCAGCCTGGCCTGGGACACTGCCAGGGATCCAGGGGCAGCCACAGCTCCTGTGAGCAACCTGTATGAAGGCCCCACCACCCTCAGAGTTTGTTCTGTATGCATGTGACCAGTTTCCAGAGGTGTCTTGTCCAGGGCAGAGCTTCCTGGATGTTACTGGAGTGCCTGGGTTTCTTCTGCTGATGCTCAGCAGAGCCATCAAGCAGCAGGCAGAGTTGACTTTTCATAATTACCACCTGTTCATTATTAGCAATAGATAATCTGTTTCACGTTGGGAATATACCAAATATTTCTCATAGAGCAGGGAATATTTTACACTCCATCCTTAACAAATCTGTCCTTTACTTTTATGTGTTCTAACCCATGTCCCCAAGTGCCACTTCCACATGGCTTTTAAATCCCTCCTGTGATGGCAAATCCACCACTGCCCTGGGGAGCTGTGCCAGGGCTGGACAGCCCTTCCCATGGAGGAATTTTCCCCAATTCCAACCTGAGCCTCCCCCAGCCCAGCCTGAGGCCGTTCCCTCTCCCCCTGTCCCTGTTCCCTGTTCCCAGAGCCCTTTCCCCCCGGCTGTCCCCTCCTGGCAGGAGCTGTGCAGAGCCACAAGGGCCCCCCTGAGCCTCCTTTGCTCCAGCCTGAGCCCCTTCCCAGCTCCCCCAGCTGCTTCTCATCAGAGTTGTGCTCCAGACATGTATTTGACAATAGGGCAGTCCATATTTCTCAGGTGAGGTTTTTCAGAGAGAATTGGAACTTTTATTGGTGATCAGTGCAGTGGAGGAGCTTCACTTTATCAGTCCTTGCTCTTATTAGAGCTGAGATACAATTCATGTACTTATTAGCAGTGTTCTGTGTGACTTACTAAAAGGACAGATGTTTCAGTGTTGAGTTTCCATTCTTACATTCATTCATTAACCAGATGTGCCGCAGTTGGTTGTACTGTTTCTTGTGTGCCACCTTGTGAATGGTGGCTCTGGCATCTTCTACCCAAATCTTAGTGTAATTTACCTCCTGTCTCTTCACTGCACCAGAAAATACCCAGACAGCTTTTTCCATGTCTCTCACTTCTCTTTCCTGCCCAATCAAAGGAAAGAAAGTCGCTGCTAAGTTTGGCCCAAGGTACTTAGGAATGAGCTGCTATTTTTTGTTCCCCTCCACAATATTGTCTCCATGAATCCATCCTTGGGGATGTAACAGTATTTTTCACTCATGTGTGTCTATTGGAGTGGTATTTCTGGTGTAATTCCCCCTCACTAGGAGTTTCTTTTGAGTGAACTGAAATTTTGCCGTTGCTGTTGCCTAGTCTTGAGTGTGGCAAAATTCACTTTTGTGTTCTTGTTGTATGAATAAGAGGCAGTGGGCTGTAGTTAATTTTTAAGCGTTAAACTCCATTTTAGTATGAAAAAGAATTACTTGAGTGTTAAAGGCTTTGCTGAAGTTCTGAAAGCCTTGCTTGCTTTGCCACTGGTTTTGATCCTGGCAACTTTGAAAAACTGAACAACTCTGTGGAATTTTTTTGAGGACTTTATGTGGGTTTTAATAACTCAAAGAGAAGGAAAAAAAAAATCTGTAAGAATGCTATCCTTTGAAACCTAGCCTTAGAAATTAGGGAGAAAATGAACCATAATTCAAAGCTGAATGTCTGCATTTATGGTTTAAATCCTGGAGCAATTACAATAACCACTCTGACTGTGTCCCCAGGATTTTTGGATAGTGGGAGGGGTCATGTTGTGTTACATTATGATTTTTCAGTATCTAAGAACTCTCTACTGAGTTTTGTCCATTGTAATATTCGCCCTTCCTGCCTGCCAGGTCTTGGGAAGGAATAAATCCTGATGACAAGCAGCCAGCTGGGCAAATTTAGAAGTTTTTGTTTTTTTTGAAAAAGTGTAAGGTCACATAGACCTAGAAAACTGTGTTGTCCATAGTTGCTGGTGGCGTGTTCTTGCTCAATACCATTTGTTTTTAATTACTCTGCATGTTTGTAGTGCTGGAACAAGAGACCACCTTCGAGACCAAGCCTAATGTTTTTAAAGTATATATCAAAGTGTAAGTTTGTTCTTGCTGAATCTTGTGTTTCAAAGCAGTCTGTAAGAGGAGAATGAATGCTGGCAATTGATATCAGGACAAGCCAATCTGTGTAATCTAAAGTTGTCTTAGGATACTCAGCTGTAGCTGACGAGCTGTCTCAGCTGTCAGCTCACTACACAGTAAATTAGCCTGAAATACAAGAAAATTTGCAGGCATCTTGAAACTTAATTTGTTTGATGTCTCTATCTTGAATAGTTTCCTGTTGAAGGGTTTTGAAATAATTCTTTTGACTGCTCTTTCTGCAGTGTCTTCTAGTCCTCATGAGTTGGGGAACAGCTCGAACTCCAGAGCTTCCATGAGCATGGCTCCACAGGGTTTTTGGCACTGGAGCTGGTTCAGCAGCTTCCCACACAGCACCACTGATAATCTCAGGCTGATACAGTAGTGTGCTGTAAACTGGATTACCATGTAATTTTCAAAAGACTTCACTGGACTTCAAAAAGAGAAGAGAACTGCGTTATGACTGCAAGCATTGAACTAAATTTTTTTGACTGTCCTTTAATTTGTTGAACTTCAGAAGCCCCTGAAGGCCAGGCTGTATGTTCAGTCTGTATAGAGGCTCTACCATCTCTTCCAAAACACTGAGCAGCAGGGCCTTCATGGTGTGACAAGAGGAGGTAGTTTTAAACTAGAAGAGGGTGGATTCAGACAAGATAGAAGGAAAAAAATTTAATGATGAGAGGGTGGAAGAGGGTGCCCTTTAGCTGGTAATATTCATATTACTCAGTGTGGCATTGAGCACAGTATCTGATGATTTGTCTTGTTTTCCCATCTGTTAAGGATGTTTTTGAGGATCAATTGCTCTGCAGTCGTAGGTCAGAAGTATGTGTTTGACGCAGCTGGTGTGGTTTCAGTGGTTGCTGTCAGGTTTTGCTTTAGTGCTTTATTGTTCTTTTCAGATGATGTTTTTCTGAGCTGTATCACGAGGCAATTAATGAAGTTACAAACAATTTGCTGTATCTGATGTGATTGTTGCACTAGTATAATAATGTTAGTTAAAAGGAAAGAGCTGCTTAGCTTGAGGTTAAATGTCAGGTTGAGGTTTCTTTTATGCAGGTTTTTAAAGTGCGTCATTTCATGTGAAATTTCTTGTAAAAAAAGTTCCAGTTCTTTCTGTAGGCTGCTGTTCTGTCTGTGTTTTCAGTAACACCAGAGCATGGCAGCACTGAAGCTGCAAAACCAGCAGTAATAAAATGCTCATGGAATCACAGAATCATTTAGGTTGGAAAAGCCTGTGAAGACCATTGAGTCCAAGCATCCCCCAGCACTGCACAGGCCATGGCTATCCCCTGTCCCCAGGTGCCACATCCACAGGGCTTTTAAACTCCTTCAGGGATGGGGACTCCACCACTGCCCTGAGCAGCTGTGCCAGGGCTGGGCAGCCCTTTCCATCCAACCTAAAACTCCCTTGGCACAGGCCATTTTCTCTCATCCTGTCCCTTGTTCACTGGGAGAAGACACCGATATTAATTTCACTCTGATGAACAATTCACTTTTGAATATTAGTTTCCTGTTTATAGTTGCTGTACTTCAAAGGAATATTGCACTGTCTGATGTTAGGATGACAGAGCATTGGAGTCAGTTGCTTACAGAGCTTGTGAGGATGCCCAAAAGCCACCTGGACATAGTCAGGGGCTGCTGGCTCTAGGACCTTGAGCAGAGAGGTTGGACAAACTGACCTCAACGAGCTAATGGATGGCTAAAATTAAGTGCTTCATAAAAAGATTTTATTATTGTTTTGTAATTAATTTTCACTTCAAGTACAGGAATTGCTTATGTAACCATTTTTGTCTTCTTTTCCTCCTACCTAGTGCTGATTTAAAGCTCTTGGAAGAAGCCACAATCTCAGTCTGCAAGTCTTTAGGTGAGACATTGTGCCATCTTTTTTCCATGTACTTTTCCCAGAAAAATTGGGAAAATTGGGAAACAGCATCCTTGTGCCTCATGCCTTTAGCATTCTGTTTGTATATGTTGCCCTAGTAAGGTTAAAGCAGTGTAGAGTATGTTTATGTATATCCCAAACCTCTACATCCATTGTTAACTGTTTTACAGAACTTGATATGACTGCAAGGTTTAAAACAAATAATTCTATCTCTACTACGTCTTTTTCCCTTTGCCCTTTAAGCTGATCCGTAAGGGGAAAGAATTAGAGGATGAAAGGGTGATATAAATGTGATCAGTAGTGTTGTGAGAAGTTAAAAGTAGATGTCAAGATGTGCCCAGTTTTCTGACAGGGGGCTGTTGTGCTGCAGACAAGTCTGGGAAAGGGAACAGTATGAGTATGAGTATCCCATATTTGGGATATTTTAAATCTAGGATTAATAGTATGTAGAGAACAATTATGGACTAGTAAAACATATACTGGAAAATCTTGAAAGAAGAATGCCTGTACAGAAAAACAAGACATACTGTGCTTTATTTAGAAATATTTAAGACATTGAAATTTGGGTTTTTTTCTATATGTTGTTTGAACTAGATGGCGTCAGCTTATGCATGTTTTTTAATTGTATCTTTATTTTTCCTCATCTAGTTGAGAAGAATCCTCGAACAGGAAACCTTGGATCATTGATTAAAGTCTTTCTTTCTAGAACCAAAGAGTTAAAAATTTCAGCAGAATGTCAGAAGTAAGTTCCCAGAAAAGAGGTGTGTGTGCCATTTAATTTTTTAAATGTTCCTTTTGTTGCTAGCTCTTGAGTTTTTTTACACTGTTAATTAACATGCTCACAGACCAAACCTTAGAATTATCTTGAATTGTTGTTTGAAACAGAACAAGTGTCTAGTACTTTTCTAAACACAGAAATTAGGTGTAATAGGTAAGTAGATCACTGGGGAAAAAGACATATTTGTGTATTAGATGAACACATTTTTATATAAAATGGTGTAAGCTATGGGTGCTACTGGCCTAGAGATGTTTAAAAATTATCTGAACTTTTTAGCTGAATTTAATGTTTGAGCCAGTATTCTAACTGGGAAATATTTAAAATATCTGTATCTATAAATATATAAATATATATCAAAATACTGCTTTCAAGTTATGCCATGCAGCTGCTGTTGGTTTTGTTTGCCCCTTTCAGCAGTAGGAGAGAACTCCAACAGCTTGTTTGTGCAGCACTGTGGGGTTTTATTGCAGGAGGCTTTCTGTAATTGTTCCTTCACACCCACAAATAAATGTCCCACTTTCATCAGATCTAGGGCTGGAATTCCTCCTTGTTCCCAGGACTGCTGTCAAGTTTTTTGCTTGCTTCTAAAGTAAGATGTTGCTTGTGCCCAGATAGCTGTTTCTATTTTAATCCTAAGATACCTTGAAAGTACAACTTTGGGCAATAGTTGGCTCTGTGCTGTTGCCTGGGCCCCCCAGCAGTTGCTTACTGGGACTCAAAAAAAATGTATGCAGCTGTATTTCCCTTTCATTCAGAAAGCTTGGAAAATACTTGTGTGTGTTGCATAAGAAAACCCTGCTGTATGGTGCTCATGAAGTCCATAAATGCCTACTGTCACTTGAAGGCTTGTTTACCTGGGAAAAGGGCTAAGGTTCAGGGAGCCAGGAAGCTTTCAGGTCTGAACCTGTTGGAAATTTTCAAATGTCTGTGTGCCTTGAGTCTGTAGCATCTAGAGACCTCTAGAAATTTGCTGAACTGTTTGGTGAGTTCCTCAAAGAGTTCTGTCTACTGTGGTGTTTTTAATGGTACAAATGCAGTTAGGGATAAGGTTGTATTTTCTAAACCACTTTTGAATACTTTCCCTTTGTGTTTTCTGTAACATCAACTGCAGACTCCCTGCTTAAACACTTTGACTTTTCCTTGCTTCTACTGTAGAGCTTTGTCTACTCTGACATTTATTTTCATGTGGTTCTTGATGCATGTTTGCTGGTGAAGCATTACTGATTCTTGTTTGTTCCTGCTTCTTTTCTAGCCACCTTTTTATCTGGCAGGCACACAATGCACTGTTCATTATTTGCTGTTTGCTGAAAGTATTCATCAGTCGAATGTCAGAAGAGGAGCTGCAACTTCATTTTACTTATGAAGAGAAAGCAGGACCAAGCTCATATGGTGGGTACACACAAGTTCTAGTGAAACAAACATTCCATGGGAAACTTAAATGTCCTGATGTTTGTAGATGTGGAATGCAGGGACATGGTTCAGTGCTGGACTAGTAGTTAAGTTAATGGTTGTACTTGATCTTAACGCTCTTTTCCTTCAGATGCTTTAGGTCTAAATAATTCTATGATTCTTTGTTATTGTTAGACTCAGAACCCCAAACTTTGCTTTAAAACCAGAAATTAAGTACTGGAGAGTTCGGTTTAGCTTAATCTGGATTTTTTTGAACAGTTGTTGAGGTGTGGTGCTGTAGACCTACCTGAGCTTTAGTGATTTTCACACAGTTTGAAAGGTGGTAATGGTCAGCTTCACAGGAATAGAACAGAATTGGGGTGAAGGTGACCGCATACGAACATTAAAACATTGATTGTGCAATTTAATGAATATTTTCACATATTTTTCATAAACCAACAGCAGCCACAGAGTGGAATTAATGCTATTTTTAGAGATCTAATGAAAGAAAGTAACAGTCCTATGGTTAGAATTGAGCCCTTGAGAAAGCAACTGCTAAATTTTAATTTGAGGGCAATGGCTTATACAAGAGTACTGGAGCAGTCATAGAATTTAGGCAGAATTACTAAAATGGGCTCATGTCCAGGAAATGGAGTATGTATTACACAAGATGGAAGATGGCAGGACAGGTGCTCAAGGAAGAAGCTGTTGTCTTTGAATAATACAAATGCATTCAAAATCAGCTGCATTACAGCAAAAAGACAGTGTGAACCCTGTCTGCCACAAATCTTTGTGTAGCTCTGTATCAGGATACTCTCACAAAGTGTGTGTTGAGTAATGCTGCCACAGGAGCCTTGATTTCTTTTGCTTTGGTGTAAATTGTGGATCCACTGGGGCCAGGAAGCCCTCTAAGATCATCAAGTCAGATGGCTAACCTGGCACTGCCAAGTCCAAGTCAAAGTACTGTTCAGTGTGTAATTGCATGTTGTCTGTTGCACGAAGCCTAAGAAGTCTCAGAATGCTAGAGCAGTGTGTGAGATGGATGGTGTGAGACTGACCAAGAATGTCTGATGGTGGATTTCCTGCAATGAGGACAATGTCGGGAGCATGGAGTCACTGCTTGCTCCCTGAACAGTGAAAACTGTTCATTACAATCTGTTTAACTCCCTGGTGCCTGTGCCAGTGCTCTGGGGAAATCAGAATTGTGCTGCCAAAGGATGAAGTGCTACACATTGAAATGGTTTAATGTATTTAAACTGTGATGAGTGGTCTCCAGGAGGGAAGTCAGCTCGCTGATGCATTGGAAAAGAATATCTTCTTGTGTATAAGCTATCCCTGCAGACTGCCTGTGGCTTTATTCCTGGATTAAAAAATGGCTCACCTCTTACTTCAGTGTATAGCATGCCACTGTGGGATGGGTGGAAAAGCTGAGACTTTTGTCAGCTGGAACCCCTGTGATCTTTATTCCTTGCACTGGGATTTCCTAGCAGTGTGGTATGGAAAGTGATTCTTGTTACCAGGGTAGAGCCATGTTTATACCACGTCTAGTAGCACTTGACTGTAATTCACAGAGACGTTTATTAGCAGTAATTCTGTGCATATCGATGGCAAATGTTCTTAGCAATTACCTCTCAGCAGATTGTCCATGGGATGTCGTTGATTAGGAAGGTAATTGTGTGTGGTCTGGTGGTGAGGCAGGAAATGAGCTGCTCCTCAGCTCCTTTGGGTTTCCGGTTGGAGACGGTTCTTGTGAACTTCCTCAGGGTGTTGAAGTTCATAGCATGCTGGGGGTTACACAGCCATTGGGTTTGATTCCTAAAAACCATACTTACAAATATCTACAGAAAGTGGTAATAAGGCATATACCTTTCTATAGCTCTTATGCTCAGCTATAGGAGGGTGAAGTATCATGATTGAATTGTCATAAACTGTAGTTGTGCTAGGGCCTATTAGAAGAAAGCAGAAGAAAATGAAGTGTTTTGTTGTGTGTATTTTTATAATTAAGTGTGGCTTTCTTGAATTCTTGGTTTCTACTTTTTGGAGAGTAGAATATTCCTGTTATTATTATAATATTAATTTATTATTATTATTATTATTATTATTCCTATATTCCTCTTAATTTTATATAGATTTATTAGTACTTCTATGGAAGTTTTACTATCTTTGATGAGCTACTTTTAAAAAATTAAGTTCTTAGTCATCCTCACTGTTTTTTCATTTACCAGAGCTTAGCATTATTTATAATTCTTCAATTGTGAGCATGCTATAATAAGCCTTATAGAAGACATTATTGTATGAACTGTATGATGTAAATAAAATATCCATATTAAAAGAAGTTTTAATACAATGTCTGAATTTTGATATTTCAGTGTTTCCTTACTGCCTGCTCAGTACTTATTGAAAACAACTGTGCAACCACCCAGCAGCACAAACAACCTCTCTACCCTGTGGTCCATTTTCATATGCTTTGTTCAGTCTCTTAGCCTTCTGAGAAAAGGTTATTGTTCTTTTCAGGATCACCCCACAACTCCTTTGGAAGTCACTCTGTGGTGGTGTTCCCCTATGAGCATATTTTTATCCTTCTGGCTGGACAGTACAATGTGGTGCCATGCTCTGGTTTAAGTGCAGCACCTGGGAGCTCAGAGCACACAACTGCAGTGTCAGGATGCTCACACTGCAGTCAGGCCCTGCATCAGCACCTGCCCGGGGCATTTGGTGTGTCAGGAGGAATTATAATTCTCACAGAATTATAATCTGTGAGAGGCCTGTGTGTGGGAAATATCCCTGTCACTGACTGCTCAGAAGGATAAACTGTGTATGACATAGCCACAATTGTTCAGGTAGCATTTTTTTATAGTTGTCTTCTCTGGAAGAATCCTCCTTTCACTTTTTCTGAATGTTCAGTTCATACTTTTTCCTGCTAGACTGTGCTTGAGGCTCAGAAGAAAGCTGTGCAATTGTGCTTTGTGTCATAAAGTGGGATTTTTTTGATGTTTGAGTGCATGGGTGTGCTTTAGCCTGATTAATAAATTGCCCTGGATTGAGTCCCTGCTAATAAGGCTGTCACTGATTTCCTTCAAGAGAAGGCCTACCATTAATAGCAATGTATTCTTCTTGAGGAGTTTCAGATGGTTCTTTAGCCCAAGAAGTGTCGCCTTTGCCTCTTCATCTGTAACTGGAACTTGCTTATAATTTTGGAGAATATTGTAGAATTTTGATTGCAGGAAAATCCATAGAGAGACTAAACCCATATACCTTAAGATTCAGCTGAAAAATTCCTGATACCAATAAATCCCAAACTGGAGTCAGCATTGCTCAGCTGAAGCTGGAGTTAGTCTCACTAACACAGATCATTCATCTTTCCACTGTCTGTGTCTCATAATTTCTGTGCAGTCTTAACTGTATTGTGACTCAAAGGTGTAAGAGAGCACATGCTGAGTATTGTGTTTTAAATCAGACCATCAATTCATTTAACCTGTTCCCTGAGCTGTAGTAGGGAGCTTTATTCATTATCTGTGGAGAAATTTTTAAACACAAGGCTACTTAGTGCTGTTTGTGACATATTAAAGCAAATATGAGGACATAGAGAAGGGAATAAATAACAACACATTTACTGCAAGCCTTAAATGGTTTTATGAGTGTCCAGCTCATAACATGAAGGAAATGCAGGAAGACAATCAACTTATGTACTCATTATTATCACTCTTAAGTAGTCTCAAGTTTTTGAGAGTAATTAGAGCTGAAGATCAAACCACAAAACCTATGGAAGCTCTGTTTTGCAACAAATTACTTATTTCATTACTTGCATCCAGGTTCTGTGTGAGCAACAGAGCAGAAAAGTAGCATCTAAGATAAGGATCTACCTTGTTATGCCTGAATATCTTACTGATACTGATATTGAAGCACATCCATCAGATCAGGTCTTTTCAATTTAGTAGTTGGGTTCTTGAGAGGATAGAGCTGGGCTGTTTTTAGAATTGGGGCCTCCTGGCATCTCTGCTTTCCTCTGCATAAGCCATTTTACCTGTGTAGTGTGTACTAATCCAGTGTCTTTAATGTAACTTTGAAAAGGTAT
>VYXF01003472.1:355376-413226 GCA_013397295.1 Polioptila caerulea | reverse complement strand
TTCTCAGGGTGTTCTGTTCCTGCATCATGGTATGATCTGGTGATAATCAGTTTTGAGAGTTTACTGATAGCTTCAAATTTGAGCATCAGAATCCAGACAGAAAATCCAGATTTTTGTTTAATTATATCCAAATCAGAATCAGAATTTTTTCCGAGTCACCAGAAAATGTGCATCAAGGCCATGCTGCCATTGCTCTTTAGAAACCCTGTTGTGTACATGAAATTCAAGGATGTTCACTGATACAAAATGTTTCGGTTTACATCAGAGTTTAGTTTTGATGTAAGAAGTAGTTTAATGGACTTCTTTTTTAACTTTATATATTCTCAGTTCTCAGTCTCATAACAGATCTGCATAATATGACAGAATGTGTCTTAAGGAACTGTAAGTCTGAATCCAGTTTTTCTGATTGTTGTCTTATTAGTCTTCTGTAACCTCTTCTTTTTCTAGGGGATCTGGGTCCCTGAGGGAGAAACAGTGAAGATTCCTGTGGCCATTAAGATCCTTAATGAAACCACTGGTCCAAAAGCCAACGTGGAGTTTATGGATGTAAGTAAGACATGAGCAGTGTCATGAGCAGGGTTTTGGCAGGGGTGGTGTCTTTCTGTAGCCCACAGAGGTCATAAAGACAAATTCCTGCCAGTTTTCTTTCCTTATATTTAAATAGCAGAAGGAGGCTTGTACACAGCACCTGGGAGGGCTGGGTTTTCCCCTGCATGTGCCCCAAGATACTTGGAGTTTTCTAAAAAATTGTTTTTCTGTCAATATAAGGCTAAAACTCCTCTGTCTCATGGGCCAGATATTGTATCTTTCTGTGGCAGAAAAGCCATGGAAGAGAGAGGAGGAGTTGCAGGGGAGCATCTTACCATGCATGCAAGTCTGTATTGGTGTAGAACTCACAGGAACAGAAATTCAGTTCAGTTCTCCCCCACTTTGGTGTTCCGAGAGTCTGGGAGCTGGCAGGAGCAGCAAAGCATAACAAGGAGTGGGGGGAAATTAAAATATGCTGGATCTAAAAGCCCTTTTGCTTTACTAATCTGAAATAGCATGGCTAAGAGGTCAAGATGGTAATTTCCGTGAATGTTCTATGATCACAGAGGCTTTGCACTCAGTTTTCAGCTCTGTGTCAAGATCAAGGCTTACTGACACCATGAATCTCTGTATCTTATTCAGTGAAATTTTTTGACAAGTCACAGAAATTCCCAGTCTTTCTGTAAGTCCCTCTTGTGAACTTGAAAATTGCACATGACTTTTAAGTCTTGCTGATCTGTTCAGTGTGTAGGCCTAATTTGTTAGCATTAATGGGACTGTAAGCCACAAGGAGAAGGTACTCCCATTATAAAGTCTGTTCTTCCACCTAGAAGTGAACAGAAATGTGCAGTTATTGATTTATGTGTTCCAGACAGCTGTTCCATGTGTGAGTTCTTAGGCAGGCTCTGTAGAGGAAGGGATTCCCTGTACTTTTTTCAGAGCACTGCACATTTATGCTGGTTAGATAATTTCCAGCCTTGATGATTCTATCATTCTGTGGTTCTGTTGCATTCTGTAATCATTTTGCACAAATAATAAATAAAAAAAGGCAGTTTTGGCACCATTTAAAAGGAATTAATTGCACTAAAGGGATAACAAGTATTAGGTATTTTTGTTTAATGGACAAACAGTCTTGCTAATAATAGAGCTGCCCAAAGAAGAGAGGTGGGATCCAGTGAACTGGGTGTCAGTGGTCAGTCAGTGATACAGATTCCAGCCTGGAGGTGAGGGAATTGTTCTCACTGTCTGAAAGTCAGTGGAAGTGAGCAATTTGTACCACATCAGGATCAGACCCCTGATCTGATGGAGAAATAGTAATATCTCCTCCTCTGATACTGATCAACCTTGAAGCAAAGAAAACATAAGATCCTTGGTAAAAGGCAGAGTCGCTTGTCTGAGGTTCCCCAGCTCAGCTCAGGTCAGTTTAGTTCACTGGACCATACTTCCCCCCAGTGTTTGCATCAGAACATCTGATAAATGGCTCAGAAATGAAGAGGCTTTTGAGAACTCTGCAGATTTTTGACTGTACAGTTACAGTAGGAAAGATTTCTCTTTATATTAATAGTTTCTCCTGAGTCTCTGACCCAGTGGTAGCAAGATGAAAGGAAAGTTTAGGTTGTTTTTTAGTTCTGGAGGTTAAAAATAACCTTTAGGTTGTTTTTAATCATAATAAAAAAGAATTAGACTTCATCATTAGTTGATACAAGTGGCAATAAGGAGAAATAATATGTTTCCTATCAGTGCTGCTTTTGATATATGTGCAGTGATTTGTAATCCTTTTCCACGCTGCATTGATGAAGATGATTAAATTTCATTCTTGTGAAATAATTGCTCATCCAATTATACAGAGGTTCTTGCCATCCTTACCTCCTAAACCAGTTGCTTACACATTTTCAAAGAGAATGACTTAAGCATTATTGATGGTTTTAATGTGACTACTCCTCCCTGTCCCAAAAAAGACATGGCTTTAAACGTTTTAAAAATTTAAGCCAAAATTTAAATTAAGAGGAGATAACCTAAATATCTTTCACTGAAATGTAAGTTAGAGTAAGAAAATGTGTTAATCTCACTTCAATACTTCAGTCAGTATAGCTGTCCTGATAAAACTAGATACTGTTTACTGAAAAATTCAAATGTACATCTGAAAGCAAAATGCATCAGTTGTACTGCAGTAAAAAGAGTTTTATGAGTAATGGTTGTTGGTTAAAAGCACTTGTGTCAGATTTTTAAGGGTATATAGGTGGCTAAATGCCACTGTGAACATGCTGGGGTTAATTCTTTCCCAAATAAGGATCTGACAATGTTGGTAGTGAATGGGAAGAGGAGGTTAGTGGGAAGGTGTCATTATATGAGTCACACCCTTGGCTTTCATTTTTTGCCCTTGTCAAGTACAGGTGTGCTTTTGTCAGCAATTACTTCTTCCTGGGTTGGGAAAGTCCTTGTACTTGTAAGTAAAAGTTAGCATTCCTTTTAGAAAGGCTCTGGGAAATGGCAAGGCTCTGGTAAACAGCAGTTTGTGTGCAGGGGGAGTACTTGGGACACTTCAGTGTCCACAGAAATGGCTGGTGTCCATGTCAGTGGCACTGCCCATAGATCTGGTGAGAACTTCTAATGTTGGCAGAATGGGAGGCTAAAAGTGCTCTGCAAGCTCCTGAAATTCTTCTAAACGTTTTGCTGAAGGAGTAAAGAAAAACAATTTGGCTCCTGGGCTGTTATTTCAGCAGCCTGAAGCCCTGCTAATGGAGCAGCAATGACTGTAATGATATAATGCCTGATGTCAGCCCTGCCTGCTCTGAGCAAGCACCTCCCATCAGGGCCATGATGAATTGGCCATCATCCAAAAGCACAGCCCATGTTTGGGATTTTTCTTGAGGGAGACTGGCTTGGTTTGAAGGACAGGTGTGTGCTGAGGAAGGCAGGAGCCTCCCTTGGAATGGAGAATTGAAACCCCCTCCCACTGAATTATTATAATTTTGGATTTAAGGGGCTCTCAGGCAAAGATATGGGGATAGAAATAACAGTTCTTTATTAGGAGAACTACAATAAAAATGCAGTAATACAGAAAACCAAACTCACTGCCAGAGTCAGAATCCAGCCTGACCCCCTGTGGGTCAGGGGTTGGTGGCAGGGCCATTCCATGGTGGCTGCAGCCCTCCTGCAGTGGCAGATGTGGCTCTGCTGGAGCAGTGATCCTGGAGAAAGGTGCAGGTTTCCTCTGAAGGTGCAGTGGTGATAGATGGGCCTGGTCTGCCTCTGAATCCAGTGAAAAGGCTGCTTGGTGTTCCAAATCTCAGGTTTTTATCCAGGTAGGAATGCTTGGCTCCTCCCCCTGGATGGAGCATTTCCCAGTGGGATGATGGAATTTTATCAGTGAGACTGACTGGCCCATGAGCAGAGGATCTGTCCCTGGAGGGAGGCTGGGTCCTGGCAGAGAGAAAGGAACTGCCCCAGCTGGATTTAACAGCTGGGCCATGAACAGAGGGTTACCCCAGCCCTGCCCCAGTTCCAGCAGCTGGTGACACCCTGGGGACAGCCTGCACTGCCACCCAAGACAGAGCTGCCGCAGAGTTTTCCAGGCTCTCTCCACCCATTCCCAGCTACCCCTTTCCCTTTGCTCCCTGTGTTCATCCCTAGATTTGATCACTGCAGTGGGTCTGTGTCTGCTACAGCAATACGAGCTGGAACCTGCAAAGTAACCTGGACCAGGGCAGAACCAGACTGCACAGCAGGCCTTCTATGGATTTATTTTTACCACACACAGGTTGCTGTTGCTGTTTTGTAAAATGTAGGTTTACCCTATTTCCCCACACACTTCTGGGTGTATCTTTTGTCTGGGATAATTACAGATTATCCCAGACACAATAAGGAAATACATGATAAAGGATTTCCCTGTCAGCATGGTTATGTGCTTAGGTGGCAGGGCATAGTTTCTGCTCTGGCAGGTCACACTCCCCAGAAGGGGGCTGGAGCTGGAATTCAGAGTGCAAGTGCTCTTGCTACTGCTCTGCCTGCAAGTATGTCTGGGAGGGAGTCACCAGCAAGACACAAAGGCATCAGGAGGGAGCCCTGTCCTGCTCCTCACCCTAAGGCTGGTAACACAATATATGGTGGTCCTGTGTTTTATGGAGGGAAGAGAATCTTCTAGTGAGGAAAAAAGACAAATGTGCAGCTAAGAGGCTACTTGATAGTAGAACAGGGTCTTACCATTTCACTTGGGAAAACAATTTCACCTCCTCAGCCTCAATTTGTTTGACTGTTATGATTGTCTGATAAGTCAAGTAGCCATTGGCCTGCTTTAACATCAACCCAGATACTCAACTGACAATATAATAAATTCTAAAGGCAGGCTGCAGTTGGAGAGCATAGCAAACAGCCTTTGAGGCTGAAAACATGTACTTAAAAAACTTGTCATGGGGAAACAGTTGATGAGGGCCTTTCCTCTGAGCTTGGTGTTTCCAGGAAGTAATCCTATGAGCTGTGGTTGTGTCCAGGATTTTGATCCACTTACAAGTTTAATCTATCCTCTCTGAGTTTAAATGCTCCATTATCTGTTAGCATATAATTAGAGGCTGCAAGCACAAGTCAGCATACACAGAGTTCCTTGGGAGTCCCTGAGCTCATTGAGATGAAGACAGTTTGAGTGATGGTGGTCAGCTGATATTGGGCCAGAAGCTAATAATAGAAGCCAGCACTGCTTAGCTAGGTGAGAAAGTTAACTTGGGAAAAATTAAACTGAAGGCTTTGGGATTTATGGTTGGAAATAAATTTCCCATTCTCATTTGTTTCCTAGTAAGAGAGCTTCAGAGGCAGTTGGTTTCTTTTATGGTTTTATAATTAAGATCTAGGGGCTTCCTGCCTTGGTCTGTGCTCACTGCAGTTGCTGCTGTCTGCAGTGGCAGCACTTGGAGTGTGGGAGGACATTTGTCAAGCCAAGTGCAAAGGTGGGAAGTGACAGTGACCTCCACCAGACATGTAGCAAGCAAATTAAAGCTGCATGTAGGGGACTGACACCCACATCTTTTATTTATGCCTGGCCTAATGAACTAAATGAATAAATCACTCAGATGTGCTGCAGAAACAGCTTTTTCTAAATTGTACGCCTGTCTTACAGTAAAGACAAGCCATCACCTGGAGGATATCAATATCAAACTTATCTTCAGTTCAGGGAATGGAAGCCAAAAAAAAAAAAAAATAATGTAGCTGACTAGGGAATTCTTTGTCCTGTTCAGCTGAAACCCCACAGAGATATGGATAGATCTAGGTGCTTTCTTTGTTTCCTTGAGTCTGTCTAGATGGAAAGCACACTGGAGATACAGCTGGCTAGTCAGGTGAAGAAGGTAAGAGAAGAACTTACCTGCTCTTGGTTTCCACTATTGGCTTTAGACATAGGAAGGTTTTAGGCTGAAGCTTTTTGATTCCTTCCTTGGCCCATGGTGGCATTCTCAGAGCCCTTGAGGCTAGGAATGCCTTCTGTGGTACACAAATTCTCTGACACAGGTGCCTTTGCACTCAGTCTCCTGCTAAGATCCTGCCTTATGTGACTATGTGGGTGACTGGTTAAGTATTTTTTAATATTTTTAATTTTAAAAATATTTTTAATATTTTAAATTTTTGAATATCTTTTCATATTTTTAATTCCTTGTACACATCATTCTCCTGCCCAGCCCAGTGTTAAACCAAGTCTTCAACAGACCATGTAGATGGTTCTGAAAGTCTGAAAATACATTGCTACTCACAGTAGTTGGATCCAGACACTCCACAGTCATTCCACTGACTGCCTGGCTGCTTGGGGAATACAACAGAGTTATTTTGAACCTTAGATGAAAGGGCAGGTTTAGGATCAAATTAAATCCTTTATGGCAGCAGTGAGACATTTTTCCTTATCCTCTTTTGCTGTCATTTCTGTACACACCCTCCTTTCCAGCTGGCATGAGGGGTCTGAAAGCACTGCCTGGCTCTATGCTCCAGAGTCCAGCTCAAACAGATTGTCTGGGTTTGATGGACAGGTGTCTGCTAAGGAAGGCAGGAGCCTCCCTTGGAATGGAGAATGGAAACCCCCTCCCTCAGAATTATTATAGTTTGGGATTTAAGGGGCTCTCAGGCATAGATATGGGGATAGGAATGACAGTTCTTCATTAGGAGAACTACAATAAAAATGCAGTAATACAGAAAAACAACCCCACTGACAGAGTCAGAATCCAACCTGACCCCCTGTGGGTCAGGGGTTGGTGGCAGGGCCATTCCATGGTGGCTGCAGCCCTCCTGCAGTGGCAGATGTGGCTCTGGTGGAGCAGTGATCCTGGAGAAAGGTGCAGGTTTCCTCTGAAGGTGCAGTGGTGATAGATGGGCCTGGTCTGCCTCTGAGAATCCAGTGAAAAGGCTGCTTGGTGTTCCAAATCTCAGGTTTTTATCCAGGTAGGAATGCTTGGCTCCTCCCCCTGGATGGAGCATTTCCCAGTGGGATGATGGAATTTTATCAGTGAGACTGACTGGCCCATGAGCAGAGGANTAAAGGAACTGACCCAGCTGGATTTAACAGCTGGGCCATGAACAGAGGGTTACCCCACACCCCCCCACCCGAGTTCCAGCAGCTGGTGACAGAATAAACACTTTTTTGGGTGATATTATGCACTGCCACCCATGACACAGGTTTCCACTCCATCATGTAAAGCTGCAGGAGGTGAGGGGCAGGGGGTGACGTAACCCCTGTGATTGTACACTCCCTTTTGTGCAGCCTCCCCTCCTTCCCACTCGTGCACACTCTAAGTGTGAGCAGAGACACTTAGCAGGGGGAACTGTCTGCCTATCAGTCCCAGGCACAGAAGCTCACTGTGATTGCAATTACAATTTCCAACTTGTCCAGAGATGCCAGAAATCCGGCTGTCCTTGAGAATGCTGCATACCATGCGGGCCCCAAGAGTGTTCAGCCTCTGCAGAAGCTGGGAAGCTGATCTCTGATGAAGGTTAACTGCTTTTAGTCATCTGAAGATTAACTGTTTCAAGGCTGTGTTTCTGTTATTTCCATCTTAAGCAATAATTTTTCTTTAAATGTTTGCTTCAGTAATGTTCCCCTCCCTAGTGTGTGAGGGTAAGATGTGCAGGGATTAATTTTCTATATGCAGCAGCATGTGGCTGTGTGGTGAAAGTACATACACAGAAAGGATGAGGTTCAAGCACTGACAGACAGGCCAGGCTGCTTGGAAACAGTTCTGCTGGCATAACACTCTAACAGGAAAATGCAGTGAGGGAAAGTGAGTTTGCCTACTGCTGCTGATGGGAGAAGTCTGAGCTCTGTTGAAATCCGAGGGAGCTGTGAATTGGCAAATGGATTCAGCAGGGCCAGGACCTCACCTCTGGAGTAATCCTGCTGAGAAGTCTGCCACAGTTTTGAGGAAGAATCCCATGCTTTAGTGAGGGACTGACATGATGAGCCACTCCTAAATGAGCCAGGAAGTACATTCCAATACTTTTTGTTATGGCGATTGCAGAACACCTTATTTCAAGTTTGCAATGCTTTGTGAGGTAGAAACCCTGCCTAAGGTTGGGTAAATCTGTACCTGGGGAGAAGATCAGGTGGGAGTGTTCATTTATTCACTGGGAAATACAGCTGTGGATTAACTGAAAGTATTAAAGAGTCTAATCAAATTCAAGAATTGCTTTTGGCTGTAAAGTATGTACGTATAAAGGAAACATTTTGAACTGAGATATTTTATTACACTGTCTATATTCAAAGTATAACCCAGTAACAGGGTTGGTACTTGTCTCCTTGGCTTGTACTTTTGGGCTTGGTTACTGAAACATGAAGTGTTTGCTTGGCTGTATATGTAATTGTTCTGAAGGTCAGGATCCCAGAGTTGCCACTGTTTTATCAGGACACAGTAAGAGAGAAACTTTTGGAAAAGTGTTTAGAAATTGAACAGGCAAAGGATGGGAATATTAAAAAAAAAAAAAAAAAGAGGCAGAGAGGTGGTGCTATGAGTATCATAAGTTATTCACACAAATTTAATTAGGGGACTTAATCAGGAGCTTACAAATGGGATTTGTATTTCCACAATGAGTTTTCTGTTGCACTCAATACCATGAGGGGCTCGTTCTTGGCATTGTGCTATGTATTTCCACCCTTTGCCATGGGTTAGATCTGGGTCACAATTCTCTCCTCCTGCTTCTTATCTTCCATGGGCCTAAGTGCTGGTATCTGGATGTGGGCTTTTAGGAGAGTAATCACACTGACTTCAGTAAAAATTTCTGTTGGATGCTGTAAAGCCATGAATTTTGGGGACTCATCCCAGGAGGACAGCACCTGTAGGTGTGTGTTTTTTCATCTGCACAGCCAGTAATTGGTGGTATTTAAGGCAGAGGAGAAATGTACCTCTGCAGGCACAGCAGTGGAAGGCTGTAGCTCATAGGCATGTCATTACAAACAGAGAAACAGTCTTCCTTAAACAGCAGCAAAGTGGCTGGGGGTACTGGGATTCTCCTCCCAGTCTTTCTGAGATTCAGGTTCTGAGAAACAAAAGTTATGAGAAGAAGCTGACACAGATACCCAGTTTTAAAGCAGAGCTCGGCACTGACAACAAGGTGACAAGTGCTGCCTTACCATTAAAACTGAAAAGCTGTAGTTAGGAAATAGCTTTGAGTTCTTTCTCTGTGCCTCCTGCTCCTATTAGCAATATAAAATAGGCACATTAATGTTTAAGTTCCTAAAGGGCACTGTGTATGCCAGCATGTTGCCAAGCTGATAAAAAATGCAGGGTTTTATGGGACCCCTGTTAATAAAAGAGAGGTGCTGTTTCCATAAGCTTAACTGTAATGCATCCCAAACAAGCCATCACTGGTTTGAGGTTAACAGAGGATCTAATGAGGTGCCAAGTCAGCCTCAAGTTAAGGGAGAACAAGGCTTTTAATTCGTAGTGAGAAAAAAGAAAATCCGTATATACATACAACTGATCATGCTGTGACCACTTTTAATAGGAATGTAAGGCTACAGAAGCACAAGCTTATAGGAGCTGAATTTCAAGTATCACTGTCAAAATACATTTTACCTCCAAATACTGTAGTTTGCAATACTTCTCCCTCAGTGCTTTGTGGGAAACAATCCCTCAAAACTTGTTTTCTGTGCCTCAGCACTGATCCAGACGCCTCTGATACATCAGCAACTGTCACAGATTTATAAAAATAATTAATGTCTGTTTGCATTAAGATTCTACCTATTATTTACAAGTGACAGTCAGATGTTTCTATTGCTGCTTGTGATGGAAGAAATAAGACAGGGAAAGGTGGCTCCTGACTGACTTGCTGATAATCTTCCTCATATCCTGCCAATACTTTTCAGATATCAGTGCAATAACTGGGATAAGCAGATGCATTTGAGGCCACACTGGGGCTGACAGTGCACAGAGCAGCAGATGCTGGTTTGAAATGCCTGGTCCTTCTACAGTGAAGCTGTAGCTCCAAAAATGAGATTTTGCAAAGCAATATTTTCCATACTGACTATGGTGTTGCTTGTTGTTGAGATAATGCAGCATCTCTTGGACCTGTTGAAAGTGTGGTGAGATTGTCTCTGCCCCAAAAAGTGTTCAGTCACAGACAGACTGAAGACACAACAGATGAAGGGGAGAGGAATGATTATTACTACAGCAGTTTATGATGGAACTCTGAATTTCAATACAGATCCCATAACCTCTGAGCAAATTATTTATTTTTTAACTGGTTTTTAATTGTTTTCAGCTTTTAAACTACCTTAGGATGTTTATGTAGACAAGCAAATACTACATGAGGTTTTTTTTCAGACAAAGCTGTTTTACCTGCTTATCTGTTAAGAATATGTCTAAAATGTTGTTTTCATTAGCTTTTGCCCAGGTCAGGTATTTTAAAGATGCTGAATGGCACTTGATAGATAAAGCAAATTGTGTATTAGCAGCAGGAGAGACAGAATAGGTATTCTTCCCTCTTAGTTACTTGCAAGGTGATTACAAATGTATCCTGAAGGTTTCTGCTTCATATAGAATATCAGGCTTTTAATTACAGAGGCAAATATGCACTGTTGAAAATAGAATTGCAAAGGTTTCTCACAGGCCAGGGCCCGTTTTTGTCTTCATGCTTAACATAACAAAGAAATGTTTAGGGAAATGTGGTTCTGTAGATTTTTGAGCTGTGCTGTGCTGACAAATTGCATTTTTGAAGGCTCTCCTTGATGAACTCACACAGGTGAATGCTGAGACAAGGAGCAGTGCAGAGGTGAACAGTTTATCTGGAGATGTGAGGTCTCACTGAAGTAGGGGAATGTGGGACATGGACTGGCTACAGGCACTTCCCAGGGCTTTGACTGGCTGAGCCATGTCAGTGGATGGGCAGTGCCTGGGCTGGATCCATTTGGAAACATTCTCCAGTGTCCAGGATGCCTTTGCTGGCAGGGCAGTGCCCTTAGAGAGAGTTCAGTGGGATTATCAGTATGCATAGAAGCACAATTTTGCTTCTTGTTTTCTGAAGCCAAACAAATTGTTTTGTTTTTCTTTAAATGAAGTCTTGTTGGTTTAGATCAATAGCTAGAGTCATCAGCTAAAAACACAAGGCCCTCTGAAAAGCTATTTTAATAACCAAAGCATTTGGAAAAACATGGTATTTGGACTGAGGGCAGAAAATGAGTTTCCTTCTAGGAATTGTTTCCTTGGCAAAATATTGAACAAATACTTCTTGATAAAACATTTATTAACTTACTGAAACTAAAAGGAAGAGTTTCTGATGAAGGTTTTCAATGGGAGAAATATTCCAGTGAATTCCTAAGCCAGAAGATGTGTTTTGAAATACAGAATAGTGATTGAATCACCTGGTTTTATCATTTTCCGAATGAAATCTTGACAGGTGGATTCCTCCTTTGGAGTCATTCATTGTTTCAAAATTCAGACTGAGTTCCTTAGGCAAGAATGCTGTGAAATCCAGATTGGAATGTTAAATGTTGTGCATGTGATTAAGTTGTGGACTAGAGCAAGGCCATTTCTGAGGATCTGAATGCTGTGTCCTGCCTGGTTTTAAGCAGGGGTGGGAGATGTATCTGGTTGTTCTATGAGAAATTTCTTCATTGGGTGAGGGGCACAGATGGGAGTGAAACTCCAGACCAAAAAAAAAGTGATTGATGTCAGTGTTAATGTGACTGCTTGGCAAGTTCTCAAAGTGTTCTAGAGCTCCAGAAAACACCTTAAACCACGTTGTGTCACCTTCTAAATATTTGTAGCTCCACTCAAACTTGCAGATCAGCCCTCTGCAAAAAAGTGAGGGTATTCCTCTCAGTGATTGTGCTGCAGCTTTCTGGGGCTTTGGCATTTCACTGGCTCAGAAGTCCACTATAAATGACCAAGGAATGGCAAGTGGTGTTGTTTTGAGCTGCCCCTCAGAGGTGCAGCATCATCTTTGATCCCAGTAAAATGACCACACCGTGGTGGTGTTAGGTCTTGTAAAGAAACAAAAATGTGAAGGCATGCAACAAGGAATAGATGGATTAATTATGTGTAACCAAACTTCTGCTTTACAAATCCATGTCAAACAGTAATTGTGTTGGTTAGAAAGGCTGCTGGTGGAACAGCTATGGATACTTTTTCCTGCTTTTTATTAAATGTCAGCCTCTTGGCTGCTGATCTTGGCAGTAAGATGCAAAATAGGTGCTGGCAGACAAAAGTCTCCACAGTGTGGATGGGGTTAGTGCTTTGTAATCAGGCTGCAAATGGACCCTGCTGCAGATCCCAAAGTCAGCTTTGCATGGAACGTGCACATAGATGCTCTGGATATGTCCCTAGCACTAACTTTGACACAGTGGTAGTGCTTTGAGCTTCCAGATTTCCTAAGAGTTCACAGAATCATAGAATGAGATGAGTTGGAAAAGACCTTTGAGTTTATCAAGTCCAACCTATGACCAAACACCACCTCATCAACTAAACCATGGCACTGAGTGCCACGTCCAGTCTCTTTTTAAACACCTTCAGGGACACTGACTCCACCACCTCCCTGGGCAGCCCATTCCAATGCCCCATCACTCTTTCTGTGAAGTTTTTCTGTGATCAAGCCTGAACTTCCCCTGGCGCAGCTTGAGACTGTGTCCTCTCATTGTGTCCTTGCTGCCTGTGAAAGAGACCAACTCCCACCTGAGCACAGCCACCTTTCAGGGAGTTGTGGAGGGTGATAAGGTCACCCCTGAGTCTCCTCTTCTCCAGGCTAAACCCCCCCAGCTCCATCAGATCNGCTAAACACCCCCAGCTCCATCAGATCTCTCTCAGGGTTTGTGTTCCCAGCCCCTCTCCAGCCTCGTTGCCCTCCTCTGGTCTCACTCCAGCCCCTCAAATCCTTCCTGAACTGAGGGCCCCCAACTGGACACAGCCCTGAAGGTGTGGCCTCAGCAGTGCTGGGCACAGGGGAGGAATCACCTGCCTGGCCCTGCTGGCCACACTATCCCTGGTACAGGCCAGGTGCCCCTGGCCACCAGGGCCCTGTGCTGGCTCATGTTTAGCTGGCTTTGACCACTGGTTCAGCCACTCTGTCCCCAGCCTGGAGCACTGCCAGGGTTGTTGTAGCCAAAGTGCAGGACTTGGCACTTGGATTGTTAAACTTTGTGCTGTTGGACTCGGTCCAGCTATCCTGCCTGTCTGGGCAGAGCCCTCCTACCCTCCAGCAGATCCACACAAGCTCCCAGCTTGGTGTCAGCTGCAAATTTACTGATGGTGGACTCAATCCCCTCACCCAGATCATCAATGAAGATATTAAATGGGACTGGCCCCAGCACTGACCCCAGCACTGACCCCACTGTTCTTCCTGTGCCTGGAGTTTCCCTGGCAGTATCACTTTGAAAGAGCCTCTTTAACATTTTTCCCAGACAGCTACAAGGCTGTTGAAAAGCAGATTCACCTCGGTTGGCCTTGTCAAAGTTTGCTGTAGGAAATGCTAGGAAAAAATGTTTGGGTTTTGGTTTGTAGAGTCCTGTTAGTTGGATAGTTCCTATGGAAATGCAGGAGCTATGGTACCAGGCCATCCTATGAGCATAATTAATGATCTTGAGATTGTGGTAATTCACAAAATAGGATGAAAGCGTGACATAATTATTTCACCCTCTTTGTAGCATTTTCAAATTAGATCACTTTTAAAATAGGCATTCCCTCCTGCAGTACTGCAAGTTTGAATGGTGTTTGTCTACAACTTCCTGCTTGGCTTTCATTTTTGGAGACTTTCCTTTTCAAGAGCATCCACACAGGCAGAAATAAAAACTATTAAATACAGTTGTATTTATGGATTTGACTGAGGTGTTTGTACTGGTAGCAGCCACTCATTGAAACATGTTTGGTTTGGGAGTTGTTTGGCTTGCCCTGACAGATGCCAGGACCTGAGCATGGCCATACATAAAAGATCTGATGTTGTATTTATTCTGGAGGCTATTGCAGATGCCAACATTTTATCAACATGAAAAAAAGACTAATTATAATGTTACATATATTTGAATGTATTATCCTGACAGTAGGATGCCCCAAATCTTGTGGAAATCTAAGGGAGAATTTAGCTGAATTTATTGCCAAAGAACATAAATGCTTTAGAGCTGACCAGGTGTTGGCAACCCCAACCATACCCACACCTGCATGAAGCGTGGCAGCCCCAGCCCCTCCCCTGCTGTCCACACCTTGCCCTTTGAGGACCATGAGTTCTTTAAAGAGTCTTTTAAAAGAGGTTTTAATCTTATCTTCAGGAGAGGAGTAGGTCAGCAGGATGGTAAAAGAAAGTTGGGAAGAAAAGGTGGGAGGCAGA
Source organism: Polioptila caerulea (assembly GCA_013397295.1). Classification (NCBI taxonomy): domain Eukaryota; kingdom Metazoa; phylum Chordata; class Aves; order Passeriformes; family Certhiidae; genus Polioptila; species Polioptila caerulea. The sequence continues at coordinate 398,919 of VYXF01003472.1, read as the reverse complement.
GCTGTAGAAACTTAGGAGGAAATCACAGGCAGAGCAATGTCCATGTGACACAGGGAGCATGAGGCAGCTTTGGGGGACTCACTGACATCAGTTTGGTCAGGAGAATAAAAATCTAACAGTGAACCAAGCAGTCCAATGAAATTTTACATGGTCAAAAACCATCCCTTTGCAGTACCCAGGTCCTGAGTGTGAGGTTCTTGTGAAGCTGCATACAGATGAGGGAAGGATGGAGACGAGTCTGATTTGAATTCTCCGTTGAGAAATTAAATACCAGGCAAAATGTATCTTTGATTAAAACAATTCTGAGTGTTGATTATACACTTGATGAAATTAGGTTTTAATCTGGTGCTATCCCTTTAAATTGATCCTGAAGAAGGAAGAGGCTTTGAGTGTGTGATTATAAAGTCAAGCTTTTCAGTGATACCAGAAAGAATCAAAGCAATGCCTGAAGATTCTTCAGAAAAGAGTGAGAACTTGATAGATTTTTTTTTTTCCCATTCTAGAGACCTTGCTATCACTCATCCTAAATCAAAAATCAGAGCAATAAGTCCCTCCTTTGGAAAGGCATGTGCAGCCAAGGCTGACAATACATAAAAGCTGGTCAGTGGTAATGTTTATTTACCCTCCTGCTTGAGCACCACTGAAATGATGGCTTTGTTAGACTGCATGGCTACAACTTCAAATACTTTTGCTAGTTACATCAAAATACTAAGAAACAAATCACTTTGGACAGACTGCTCTGAAATAATGACACGTGTCACAGGCTGTAAGTAAAACATTTGTCACAATGACACAATATTTTTACCTTTAAACCACCTACTCCTGTTCTCCAAGGGGGGAATCCCCAGCATGAAGCCCACTGTTACTTGTCCTGACAACTTTCAATGGGAGCTCTTCTGGTTGCTGAGGTCCTTGGCTATTATGCATAGAAGTGAACTGAAAATGGCCTAGATTTTGCTTTCTCATCACCATGATCATTTTCTCAGGGCGAGAGTCACAGAAATGCTGGCGGGAGCTGTCCCTGATCAGATGTGTGGTGGGAAATCTACACTTGGTTTGTTGTGCTCTAGAACTGAAGTTTCTCCACTGCTAACTCTGGCTCTGATGAATTGGGAGACATAATTGGCACAAAGCAGGGAGAAGGAATAAGCCTGTATTGTGGGGGTTCTACAAAATGTATCTCCTACACTTTCAGGCACTTCAGCATTCATTCTCAGCACCTAAGCCCTGTCGGAGTCAGCACGGTGGCCCCACGCCCTCAGTGTTTGCAGGACAGGGATCATAGTCCTGCTTTTTGCCCTAATTTATTTTATGTTCTCCCAAATGCATAGGGAGCCAGAATTGCTTCTGTAAGTGCATGGTGGTGTCTGTTTGTGCATGAATAGAACTTACTGCTTCTCTGAGGTGGGCAGGAAGGTTTGACCCAGCAGTCTGCAAGTGTGACCTTCAAGAGGGAGAGCTTTCACATCGCTGCTTTGTGCTAGTTCTGAGGGTTTGGAGGAAACTGGGGCATCTCTCTAATGCTTTTGAGTCACATGGGGGAATCACTGGCTTTTGAATTCAGTGTCAACAACGCAGGCACTGCCTGTGAGGAGTCAGTCAGACTGGTACCCTCTGTGCTGTGCAAGTGCTGTGACAGGCAGGGCAGTCTCAGAGGGTTTGCCTGCTCTGAGAGATGCAGCACATTTAAAGACACATCTCAGCTCCAGAAAAGGCTCTCAGCTGTGAGAGAGCAGCCAGAGACCAGCTCTGATCATGAGCAGTGCAGAGCACAGTGCTCCAGTGCTGTGCCATGCCTGGCTCCTCACCAGGCTGCAGGACTCTGACCTGGGGCTGTTTTCTCCTGAGGGCACTGGTTTGACGGGGGTCAAGTGAGTGGCACTTGTCTGATGCTGTTTCCATCACATTTGTGCAGGAACAAATGACAGGGTGTGGTCCCTGAAGTGGAATTTTATTTTTGTTTTTTATTCTTAGTTTTAATCCTAGAGTAGTGGCACACCTGACAGATGGATTTCCAGAACTTTCTGAACAGCTAAGTTACTGTCACCATTTAATGGTGCAGCACCCTTGTAGTCCAGTGTAAGCATGCAGTGACTCCACTGAATACCCAGTGAACCTGTGCTTAAGGTCCTCATTGAAAACTGAACTCAAAAGAGCTCAAATCTCTTACATCCAAAAAATAAGAAGTCCAAAACCACCTCTTCAAACCTGTAGCCTCCTTAATCCTAAGAGTTTGTCCTGGCTCTGAGGGAATACATGCAAACAGAGAGTGACCTTCTCTGTTTGGTTACAGAGAGGGAGTCCTTAACAAGGCTGCTTAGAGCAAAACAGGCATGGAGGGAGTTTCAAAGAGATGGTGGTTAGTGCAAAACTCTGGCTGACAGCTCTTTGGAGGGCTTTTGGACCTCTAGTTATTTTCTGCTGTGCCAGCCAAATTCAGCATTTCCCTGTAGAAAAAGCAATTGGCTGGGTGAGTGTGAATACAGGATCTGGAGCTGGATGTGCACTGCTGCACTCCCACGCAACAACCTCTGATGGGCCTGTACTTCTGTGAGCATTCACCTTACTTTACACTTGGAGCATGGATGTGGATATAGATTATTAATTATAAGGATTATTATTAATGTGTGTAGAAAGAATATTAATTTTTTTAATAGCTCTGTTCATTTGCTCCTGCTCCTCTGGAGAGAACTTGGAGAATGTTGTGCACAACCTGGGAGTGGCCACTGTGTCCCAGGAGGGTGCAGTCACAGTGTCTGGATTTGAAGGACAGGTGTCTGCTAAGGAAGGCAGGAGCCTCCCTTGGAATGGAGAATGGAAACCCCCTCCCTCGGAATTATTGTAATTTGGGATTTAAGGGGCTCTCAGGAAAAGATAAGGGGACAGGAGTAACAGTTCTTTTTTAAGAGAATTAAAATTTTTTAAAAATCAGTATTACAAAAAACCCCACTGCCAGAGTCAGAATCCAGCCTGACCCCCTGTGTGTCAGGGGTTGGTGGCAGGGCCATTCCATGGTGGCTGCAGCCCTCCTGCAGTGGCAGATGTGGCTCTGCTGGAGCAGGGATCCTGCAGAAAGGTGCAGGTTTCCTCTGAAGGTGCAGTGCAGAGAGATGGGCCTGGTGTTCCTCTGAGAGTGCAGTGGCAAAGGCTGCCTTGGTGTCCCAAATCCCAGATTGGATCCAGGTAGGGATGCTTGGCTGCTCCCCTGGCTGGAGCATTTCCCAATGNTGTGTATAAATCACAGGAGTTGAGCTCAATGGAACAATAATGTAACCACATTGAGAAGGGGCAGAAGAGAGGAATGATCAATGTGACACGATGTCTTCATGCAGAATTGCATGGCTGAGAAGGGTAGGACTGAGCTCAACGTGGAAGGCTCTGAAGTCACCTGTGGTGAGGCTGTGGGGGATACAACCATGGCCCTGCCAAGCTGCCTGCACGTTTAGCTGCCTTCTGAAAAATTGCTTGAAGTACAGCAGTGCTGGAAAGCCATGAAAGCAACATCCTGCCTAGGCAGTACAGAGGAAATACAGCGATGGGTGTCATTGTCACACCACCAGTGTGGGTGTGTGTGTTGTTAAATGTATATTTGTGCTGTCTCCTAGCTTAAGTAGCTCTGCAGACTGTGTAGGCTGGGTCAGTTACCACCTAAACAGTTTGTAAGACATAGCAGACAAACAAAAGGCTTTGAAATACATTAAATGCTGGACTGTGATTGGATCTGCCCTGCAGCAGGTCAGACGTGCATTCCAGACAGGTGTTTGCCCCAGCCACTAGAAGAATTGTAAAATTAATGTAAAAAGCAGTAATGTAAAAGCAGTAAAATATTCCCTGTAATATCTCTCCCATCAGCTCAGCTGTGCTTTCAGAAAAGTGCAGTATGAAGTTTGCTTTTAAGTACATTTATTTACTCGACAAGTATTAGGAAAAACAGCTGAGTTCTTTTCTGGCATCTTTTGTTTTGCTTTATTTGAGGGCATTTTAAGGCAAGAATATTTAGAAGCAGAAGGTTAGGAAATCAGATTTTTCAGATTTTGTGCTTACTTAACTCTTTATCAGGTGAATGTCCTCATCTGGATTAAGAGGAGCAGTAACATTTACTCTGGGCTTGCCAAACTGGGGAAGCAGACCTGTGGTACTTCCCTTGAGCAGGGGGTGTGTGTGTGTGGAGCTCTGGGAGGGGACAGTGGGTTTGTGTCCCCCAGTGCTCTGTGTGTGTGCTAATGGATAAGAGTTGTGCCCTGGGCCACTCCAGGGGGAAATAAATTTTCAACATGGACCTAAGTATGGCATGATCTTACTGCTGCTGGCACACANTCCCCCAGTGCTCTGTGTGTGGAGCTCTGGGAGGGGACAGTGGGTTTGTGTCCCCCAGTGCTCTGTGTGTGTGCTAATGGATAAGAGTTGTGCCCTGGGCCACTCCAGGGGGAAATAAATTTTCAACATGGACCTAAGTATGGCATGATCTTACTGCTGCTGGCACACACACCTTTTTGAGTCACCTGGTTCACAGACCCCATGGTCAGAGAAACCAAACCAGTATCAAAGGCTGCTCTTCAGGAACCACCATGCTCACTAATATTTATGTTCTGTTCTCAGCTGTAATTGTTAGCAATAACATATCAAAGTAGGAGAGGGGGAAGTTAAATACCATCTTATAAGGTGTGCTGTAGGTGTACTCAGAGCACTCTTTCTTCTCACAGTCTTGAGAACTGGGGTTTTTTACCCATCCTGGAAGGCCAAAATGAAAATCATGCCTTAGCTGGATTTTGAGTTATTTTCAGAAACAGCAGCCAAATTAAAGATGTTTCAAATATAACTGTAGAATATGGATAGATCAGGAAGCAGTTTTAGGTGAGGTTTCCAAATTGCAGTTGCACCTCCTCAGACCCCTTTTGCCATAGCTCTGCTGACAGGAACCAGTAGTGGGTCTGGTGATTGCTCACTGGGACCTGCAAACTCAACCTTCTTTGGGCTGCTGTCTTGTTTCTTAGTGCACACAGCAGGCAGAGACGTGTGAACCATTAAAATAACATAAATGTCATTGTTTAATGGTACTGTTTAATACAGGCTTGTGTGTATAAATCACAGGAGTTGACCTCAATGGAACAATAATGTAACCACATTGAGAAGGGGCAGAAGAGATGAATGATGGACGTGAATTTTTTCTGGAGAAAAAAGTAAAGTGATCTCAGGCACTGGTTCCACTTGAGCTCCAGACTTCCCATGTGATTTTGGATAGAAGGTTGTACCCTTTTGGTGCCTCAATTTCTTCTCCATTAAATTAGAATTTCCAACTCATTCCTGTAACTGTGCCAGTTGAGTGTAGAGACAAGAGCTGCAGACACACGGCTACCAAAGGGGCCAGAAAATTGCAGAGGCCAGTGAAAGATGCCAGTGCCACCAGCCCAGTTTGTGAGTTTAGGTGCCTCACCTGCTTAAAATGTTTTAGACAATTATTTTAGGAACCAGGCTACTGAGTGCCAAAGGGCCACAGAGATTACAGCTCTAGGGTCTTTCATGTCCAAACAGATTTGAAACTGGAGACTTGTATTCCTTATTTGCTGAACAGATTCTTCAAATGCTGCTAAGTCATAATGCTTCTGTTGTTGTTGTTTGTCTGTTTTGTCTATTTAGACTCTAGCAGAACAATTGCAATCTTTTACTTTGTGTTTGTGCTGTGCTGGATGCACATAGCCCTGATTTTAGTTCTTATGTAGATGGAAGTCCAATAAAAATTACGATAGTTTTACTAATGAAGATAATTATGTGAAGGGTTCATGCTAAATTAGCATCTATTAGTAGCTTAGATCTATAATGAAGATTTTCTTGCTCTCTGTGTCTTAATTCGTTACAGAGAAGTCCATAATATTTTATAAAAACATTTTTTCCTTCTTTTCCTGAAACTCTTGCCCAAAACCATTGGAAAAGCATGTGCTTTCCTGTAACATCAGAATGAGACAAATGGCACTGCTTGCTTTTATTATTGCACAGAAGTGGTTTTCCTTTGGACACAGATAGACTTGACAATGGAAAGTAGCTGGAGACTAATGGACACAAGCTTCAAAGCTTTCTGTGTGAGCCCTTGGAAGACAAAAAATAAAATCTCATTTCTGTTCTAATCAGTCCAGATTATAAAGAGAAGTACTCCAGCTCCAGGCTCATGGGGAACCCCTTACCTTTACTGAGAGGCAGAGTGGGCAGCAAGTGCTATCCCTGTATGCATCTGCAGGAGAAAAATAATTGGGGTAAAATGGAAAAAATGGTTAATACACCTGCCTACAGGTATTTATTCTGGTGGCCTTTAGGGACATTTTCAAGTCACAGCAGAAGAAAGGCTGAAGTTGTTTCAAGGAGTCCCCATACTTGGGAGTTATGTGAGTGGGAACCATATTAATGTGAATGTGAGCAAAACTAGTTAAATTCAGATCCCTTTTCTAATTTGTTGCATCAGAATCTTTCTCAGATCTGCTCCTCCATTATCCCATCATATAGCCACTATTTATTCATTTTTTATTTCTTCACATACATTGAGGAAGAAAAGGGAAGGAGTCACTCCCCCCAGTGAGGACCATCTGCTCTTTTCTTATTGGGAGGGAAAAAACCCTACAATTAGTGTCTTGTTCATCTTTTTTTTTTACCAAAAAAAAAAAAAGGAGGGGGAAAGAAAGTAAAAGAACTATTATGCAAATATCTGCAATTTGGTTTCAAATATTCTTTGTACTATGATGAGCAATTTCCTTTAATACAAACTCAGCCTACTTGCCAGAACCTTATTTTTTTTTCTTTTGCCTTAATATAGGGAAGAGACCCACCCCTCCCCCCCAACTTTTATGTTCCTCTGGTGGCAAATTTGTCTCATCCTCTTTTTTTTTTTTTTTCTCTTTCTTTCTTTGGCACTATTACAGCTGTTATTCTGTAAGTTGTCATATGTCATATTGGGTTTTTTTGAAGAAAAAAAAGAAAACAGCCAAAATAGCCTCACAAAACCACAATTTCATCTCACTTTTCATTGTTCCATTGCCATCATGAAGTGGTCTTGAAATGGAGGACTCTGAATGAGAGAGAAGAGCTTTCTCCTTGCTCCATTTGAATGCCAGTTGCTTGTGATGGCAGCATTACCTCTAAGAACAGTTTTGTGGGGTTTTTATGAGGAGCTCCTGTGCTACTGGTCAGGGGTGGGAACTTTAGGATCAAATAGCACAGCCAAGATTAAACCTTCTGGTCCTTGGTCCTGGACCAGCTTGGTAGCTGAAACCTAGCATGGAACAGTCTGGAAAAACAGTCTGGAAAAACAGTCTGGAAAAGGGAAATAAAGTCTTTTCTGTGTGAAAAGCTAAAGTGTGGAAAAAAACAAAATGAACTCATCCAAGATCCGATGGGAGAAGTCATGGAAGAGTCAGACACTGAGCTAAGAGGCTCAGATTTAGAAAGCAAACTTGGGGTAAATGACTTCATTACCTGTGGTTTTAATTGGGAGATTAACCCCCAGTATGCAAACAGACCAAACTTATAAAAGTGTGAAAACGGTGACCTGTTGTCCTTTTTTTGGGTGTAGCCCCTGGGTGGGCTTCATCTGCCCTAAATGTACCTGAAAGCCCTTCAATAAATAGAACCACTTTTTATTCCCTGGATTTTGTCTGGCCTCTGTTTTTAGGTAGGGTCAAAAGGGCATCAAAACAAAACCAAGGAGACTTTAGGTATCAAGTGTGTCACACCTACATCTTTGTTTCTGTGGCTGCAAGGGACAGGGAATGTGGGGCAGAGTAGAGTTTTAAATTTGTGCAGACTCTTGTTTTTGGGACTCAGAACATCAAGTGGGCATTACATCAGACTGGCAGTTCCCTAGGAATGCTTAGCACTGGATAGACAGGAATTCCTGGGGCTCAGGGGACACTGATCCCCTTCAGTCAGTCCTGTGCATCGAGTCCTTGAGCACACTGGGGTAACCTCTGGGTCCCTTTTGTTGTTCCAGGAAGCTCTCATCATGGCCAGCATGGACCACCCACACCTGGTGAGACTCCTGGGTGTCTGCTTGAGCCCCACCATTCAGCTGGTCACTCAGCTGATGCCACATGGCTGCCTCCTGGATTATGTCCATGAACACAAGGATAACATTGGCTCCCAGCTCCTGCTGAACTGGTGTGTCCAAATAGCTAAGGTATGTAGTTCATATGTTTCTAATCATTTCTTATCGTGTTCATAACTAACTTTAAAACATTTCTTTTTGTTTCTGTTGGGTTTTTTTCAGGCTTGTTTTTGTTTCCAAGAAGGTTGGGTAGTTTTTGAAATACACACTGTTTTGTCTGCTTACAGTATTATAGATGACTTGTCAATATATGAACCAAAATGTTTTTCTTGACTTTCTTTCCAGCTCAGTGTTAATGGGGGGTGTGTCTGGTTTTTCAGGGTGAGGGTGAGTGAGGGAAGAATCCCCTGTGTGAAATCTGGGGCTGGACACAGGGTGATTTTCCAGCCTTTCATGTTGTTCACTATTGATATACACACTGGTTTTCAGCCCTTCTGCATCTGCATTGCCAGATCTCATCAATTGTCTGCCCCCACACTGCCAGGAAGAGAAACGTGTCACTTCATCAACGTGTCCTTCCTGTCACTCCTTGGGTGGTGATCCTGCTGGGTTTGGGTCACCAGCTATCCTTGGCACCGTGTTTTACAGCTGGTTTTAGGAATGCTCAGGTATTCAGTGTGGTACTAAGAACAAGTACTCAGCACCAAGAAAATTGTTTGCAAAGAATAACAAGATCTTGCAGCATAGAAGCCCATAACTTTTCCATTTTAAAGGTGCTTTTGGACAACTAGGGTTGTTTACAATGATCCTACTACAAGTGACAATTTGGAGCCTGCCTTTTGCATTGAGTTATTTGGAAGTTCTTTAAAATTTTAGATTATTTTGGAGAAAACGCTTGTTATAAACACAGACTGCTATCTTACATTAAATCTGCTGCCTTAAGTGAATTTCTTACAGCATCTATTACAAAATCTTAATTAAAGTTGTAATGTTAATCCTTTAGCACTGAAGAGAAACCTGGAGATTCAGTAATTGCTTTGCTGGACCCAATATTAAGCAAACATTTGCCTCTTTTAAAAGCTTAAATACAAAAAAAAATATATAGAACATAGAACAGAAATTATAGAAATATAATACAAAAGTAAGAGAATGTAGACATTCAGGCAGCCCTGTGTTGTTCTTCAGGAAAAGCAGAATTGTGAGGAGCATCATGACTAGGGACTGTTTTCTCTCCAGAATCAGATCTGTTGTTAAAGAAGAAAGTAGATCAAGTGACCACAGTGCTGGGTACAGGGGTTGATGCATAGGAGAGGTGGGGATCCCAGACCCCACCACCTGATGTTGCAGCCTTTTGTAGATGTGTTTTATCTTGTGCTGTGGGGGTAGAGCAACCAGAGCTGCTGGGGAGGAACACACCAGTGGGAATTGCCTGTATGGAGATGTGCAAAGGGTTTTTTGGGGCTGATACCAGAGCAGGGAAGGTGGGAGAGAAAATCCATACCCCTGTTTGAGTCCTTTCTCTCAACACAGCCTCCTCCCCATCTGTTCTCCACTCTTTTAAATGATGGTGGCTGTTAATATTTAATGCAAAACATTTACACAGTGGCATCCGTGCAGAGGTAACCCTCTGTAATTTTCACTTTGTGGGCCCTTGACTCCCTGGACCAGTGGCTGTGCTGTGGAGCTTGCAGTGGAGCAGACAGCCTGATCCACAGCTTCCAGAGCTGACAGATCTCTGGGGAGGGCCTGTGCAAGGCGTGTCGTGGCTGTGTGGGGGCTCTTAACAAAGTGAAGCAGCTTCAGAACTGGTAGCCACTGTAAATGGCTTCAACTTCATGCAGGGCTTGGATCTAGGGACATTCCCTGGGAAATTGCTGCCTGCTGCTTTTCTTGATCACCCCTGTCGCCTTGATTCTTTCAGGTTTTCTAGTGCACTTTCTAACTCAATGTTTGGTAGTTCTTAGTTCACTTTCTCATGAATTGATGCTATTATTGAAAGCTTGTTTATGTTAAGACAAGGTCGCTGGAAATTCCTTCTCTTAAGAGTGGTAAGTGACTGATTGACAATTGCCTTGACCAATGTGGTGGGAGAGAGGTGTCCAGCTTCTCCTCCAATCCCTGGTCCATGTAGAAATACTATAAATATGGAGTCAGATAATTGAATAAAGTTCTTTCAACCTTCTCTTGAGAATGTGTGTCGTGTGTGATTGACAGTGACCCACAGCGACACACCCCTGTGATGTGGGAGGAGGGGATGAGGTATCACAGATGTGAGACCTGAGGTGGTAACCAAGCAGTGCAAAGAAGTGAGATCATACATGTAATATCAGCTGATAGTGTCAGGAAGAGAAAGGGGGGTTCTTTATAATAAAAAGCGGCCTAATTTTGAGATTTTAGTGCAGTTTCGCTAGTTTGTTGAAATTTAATTAATGTTCTTCCACATCCCAATAATCATGTCAAGTGGGGTTAGAGGGTGTACACAAAATTTTTTTCAGCTATGGTAAGAGGAAAAATCTTTTGAGATCACCAGACACGGGGTACCTTTATCCCAAAAAATGGAATAAAAACTCATTTTCCATTTAATCTAGGAATTACTAGGAATCNTCGCTAGTTTGTTGAAATTTAATTAATGTTCTTCCACATCCCAATAATCATGTCAAGTGGGGTTAGAGGGTGTACACAAAAAATTGTTTCAGCTATGGTAAGAGGAAAAATCTTTTGAGATCACCAGACACGGGGTACCTTTATCCCAAAAAATGGAATAAAAACTCATTTTCCATTTAATCTAGGAATTACTAGGAATCCTGCAAACAGGAAGGGTACTGTTTGCCTTAAAATAAATGATCCCCAGAGGAATGAGTGCAGAAGGCAGCAACAGGCCCAAGTTCCCATTCACTGCAGGGAAGGTGTATGTGTGTATCCCACACTCCTGTATCCCCTGTGCCCCTATTTCAGGCACTGCCATATGGCTGGAGAGTCTCTCTCCACGTGTTGTGGGGAATGATTGGTTGTGCCTTTCTGAAAGGTACCAAAAGTGTGATTAGCAGAGTAGTAAGAGGCAAAAAAATCATCAGTGACTTCCCAGTCCTGTTCTCTGCTCCCTGAAGCAGCTCCTGGTATCTTTTTGCCAGATGCATTGTTCTGCCTTCACCTTCCCTGTTTTTATGGAGATGATTTTCCCCAACAAGGAGAGGACTGAAGCCACTGGAAATGCCACAGATCTGAAGTTCAGGCTGATTCTTACGAATTGTTTAAAATCAAGTTGCTGCTGCCACACAGTCCCTCCCTAACTGTGCTTTTCTCCATCTGCCAGTGTGCAGGCACTTATTTATGGAAGTCATTGCTTCAGAGTTCACTGGTTCTGCCAGGCTGTTTCATTTCCATATGTCTCTACTTCTGTACAACTAGATGCAAAACTAGTTAGCCACCAGGCCTGGTTGCCAACCCACATATGGCTCTGGAGATAGCTTCTGAAGGCTGATGACAGGGCAGTTATAAAATATTATCTACTGCCAATTGGAAAAAGCTTGTGTGCTTTTTCTCCTTGCTTCTACAGATTGTGTTGAATTTATTCTGATGTTACATCATTATAGGGTAATTGTGTTCTCCTTCCAGAAGCTTTAGCTTCTTATTTTATGGATGAAAGCTATCAAAATAGAGTAGCCCCCAAGCATCCTGCATAAAACATGGTTGTTAGACAGCAGCTGTGTCTAAGGGGGCTCTTCCCTTCTGCTTTGCAGATACACAAGGCTTCTCCTGGTGTCTCACTTCCATGGGGACTGTCTTGCTTGGAAATGAATGTTTAACCTCCTAGCTCTGAGATCAGCACAGCAATTTTATGTGGAGTTTGCTGTCCAGTGAGGCAGTGAACTGTGCTCATGTGTCAAGGTCCTTTGTAGTGGGAGCAAGAGTGTCTGCCTTGGTGACCTCAGGGGATGGAAGGAGGCAATAATGCTTCCTGCATACCCATAGTGTTGGCTCCTTGAGGAGTGGATTACAACTCCAATTCTGTATGGATGGCACAAGCCTGGAAGAGAATTCTCAGTAGGTGAACCACGTCCTTCTCAGCCAGGGCGTGACAGGTACACGTAAGCCAGGAAGATTCCACAAACAAACATTAAAAAGTGCTGTGTGCATGATTAATGTGTTTGATGCAGTTTCTCTCAGCAGGGCTGCCCCAACACACCCACACACACAGCCTGGGTGTGAGGGTGAGGACATTTTTATGGAAATGCCTTCAAGAAGGGAAGACACATCTGGAGGGTTTTAGTCAGGAAAGGCTGGTTACCCTCTGCCTCTGGGTGAGGTTATCTAGGGGACCTGTATTTGAGGCTGTATCTTCCCTCTGTTACTCCAGTGCAAAGTAAGCTGGAGTTCAGTTGGAATTATGATAGTGGGCCTTTGTGCTGTGCTAAACTCTCTGTCTCTCAGGGGCCTACAGAAATGCACTTTTGCTTCTGTAACATTGCAAACAATACATGCTAACTTCAACAACGACCTGGGCAGTCTCAGCTCCTGTTTTACTGTTTGGTTTTTTTTTCTGTTACAATTATGATTTCTTTCTGCTGCTGCTGATTTGCATTACATCTGCACTCATTTTGCTGAGCACTGCTCAAGGGTGGAGGAACTTTTCCTGCCCCAAAGAAGTCAAGGCAGAGGAAGAGTCAGGAAGCAAACTTCCTAACACAAGGCAGCTTGCCTGTGATCATCCAGCCTGTGGAGGAGAGCTCAGCTCTCCTGTGTCTTAGCCAGGACCCCATACTGTTCTGCCCTGTATCCCCCAGGGGCTGCCAGACCTGTTTTTTTGTGTTCTGAACTATAAAAATTCTTTTATAACCCCTCAGAATACTAAAGAGGTAAAGCAGAAGTAGGTGGTTACAATGGAATGCCATGGAAGGAAAACCAAGTACTTCAGGGGATTACTTTTTATACCTTTTCAATATAAAGGAATTCTCAAATTACCTTAACTAAAGCCCTGCACAGCATCAGTTATCCAGGTATGCAGGAAAACAATGTTTGAAAACACTCTAGGAAGGAAAAAGAGAGAGGAGCTCGGGGATCAAATTTTAATGAAGCAGATGCAGGTCTTCAAGTCTGCTGAGTGCTATTGCAGCACTCTTGGAGTCATTGCTGTCTCTAAGGATTCCCTTCCAGAGGCACAGGGCTGAGTTGGAAGCCTCCAGGAGCCAAAGGCTCCTTGCTGCTGCTTTCTGCTGCCCCATTAGCTGCTGTGTGTCCCAGGGCTCTGTGCCCTCCTGCAGTTCTCTTGGCCAAGGAGGGGGCCTCTCTCCGTGCCAGGCATTTTGGGGAGGTGTATTTATTGCACTTCTCAGCTGGCTGTGAACTCACAGGTTATGTGAAGTTCAAAGGATCATTGCTGGTCTTTGCAGCTGAGAAGCTGATCCAGAAGCATCCTAAATCCTGTGGGTTTGGGCCTGCACTTCTCATGTCTGGAGAGAGGGAGGCTCTGAGCAGGGAGAGCCAGGGGCAAGTGAGGTTGCACTCTGAGTTGAGGAATCTTCCTTCTCCATCAAGACTTGATGGATTAGGAACAACTTGTTGGAGACAGCTTTTATTACTCTGCTGCAGATGGGATGAGAGAGAAGCTATGAGAAATGAGGAGAATCAGGGGTAACTGGACATGTTGGGAAGAGGTGGAGGACAGTGGCTGTGGTTCAAGGTCTTTCTTTTTCATTAAATAAGCCTACCCTACAGCTCAGTGGCTATTGCACCCTGCAGTGAGCAAAGGAGCTTAATGACAGTCATCTATCAGCTGTCCACATTTTAAGCTTCAAGATGTCTCTGTTCCCAGAGCTCCTTGGCATGACAAGGCTAATTGTACAATCATAATGGCCTTCCAGCCCCTCCTGACCTGCTGACACTGGCCAGGACCGGGGCCAAGGGCTGTGATAATTATCACTGCAAGCAGGTCCATTAGCATCAATGTACTTTGCTAATGGGGCTGCTCCATGAGGAAGTGCCGTGCACAGAAGAGTAGGATCTAAACCAAGGACTATGAAATTAAAGCCATATTGAAACAAGGCTTTAATTTTGTAGAGGAGCAAAATCAAAATACATGGGGGAGAGTGTCATTTTCCTCTCTTGAATCCCTCTGCAATTTCCTTTTTCTGTTCCTATTCGTCACGACTATTTTTCTCCCTCAGCTGGAAAGCTTGGATATTCACAGATGGAAAGGAAGGATCCTTTTCTGGTGTCATTGGAGAGCTCTCACTCTCCAAAAACATTATGCCATCAAGACTCAGAGGGGCATTACCCAACCTTGCCCATACCCAGAGACATTTGGTACCCTGCTGGTTGGCTCCCAAAGTTCATGCAAACTTGAGAAGCCCTTGCAGCAAACTTCAAGTGGATCTTGTAGAGTTCTTAATCCCAGCTTTTATTTTCTAAGTGGTGGAAAGGTTCAGATCTCTTTCCTGCTGTGATGAACTGGGCTGTCTTGTGTTTATGTGAGACAATGAGAAAGTTTATTTTGATCCTCTCAGAGTCTGTTTTTTTTTCATGCAAGACATGTTTTTCTGCATAACTATGTACCTATTTATAGAGAACTCCATGCAGTTTTCCTCCCCTTTGTTCACCAGTCATTTCTTTTGGAGTACTGAACTGGTTTAGTAACTTTTCTACCAAACCCAGTAGTCCACTGAGGTTTCCTATGGAAAGGATTAAAACGAAGGCAAACATGAGAAAATTCATCAGCTTAAATCTTAAATCTTCTCATTTCTCCTTCCATCTCAGATGGACTGTCCACTCACTAAATTCCCAGCCTTTCTCTTGCTGTAATTTTCTTTTGCTTTCTTTACTTCTCTCTTTCCCCTACTCTCACAGTGCTTTGTGTCAGCACTTGTTTCTTGCTTTTTTTTCCTGTGTCACCATTTCTCCTTCCCTCTCATTCCCTGGCTGCTTGGCTCCCTTTCAGTACCTGCTCCATGCTCTGAAGGAGCATCGTGTCTGCCACCCTTCAGAGTTCTTATGCTGTCCTGTCTCACTCCAGGGTTTGGAAAAGGACTCAGTTCCTTCATTTCTCTCATAATCATAAATAATAAAGCACTGGATTTTGAAGGTTTTATAGTGGGGGCAGGACAGGTTTATAAAAGGTTATAATCCTAATTTCTCCAGTTTTATCTGACTCATGGATTATCTAGATTCCCTCTTCCCTTGTCTCTAAAAAGCCAGTGTTCCCAAAAACGTGGTTCATGATTGTTAGGGAAAAAAAACAAAGCAGAATTTCCAGTCATTTACCAATCACATCAGCCCTTGTGGAGGCACAGAAATGAGCGATTTATTGCACAGAGACAGACAATTTATTGTTCTGTTAAATGAAAGGTGCACTTAGCCCTGACATTTATGGGGTTTCTGATATTAGGGACCTGACAGCCCCAGGCTGCAGAAGCTCTGGAGGCTTTGCCTTGATGCCCCAGCATTCTCATCAAGCACACTGAGCTACATTTGGGGACAAGGGACACACTCAACATTACATTTTCCTGAGCAGTCCCCAGCAGACTGGCTTGGGAAAGCATTATTGAAAACCACTCTTAAATCAAATTCAAGATATTACAGGAGCCCCTACGAGGGTCTGTCAGGATTTCCATTATAAGCACATATTTTTCAGGTTTATAACTCAACCATAAAATTCTGCAGGACTGTGACTTGGCATAAAATGTCTCTGCCCAAAGCTTTTATTATTATGCCAGAAATATATGTATTTGGCTATTGTTTAAGTTACAGAACTTCAGAAACAAAAGCTGGATCATTCTCTCTATATACCCATAAATTAAAAAGCATGTTTCCCCAGTGAGTACCTTTCTCTCAGCATTGTATTTTATAACAAAACTTTTATGCTGCTGGGATAACTGCAAAAAACAAGGGCCAAGGAACACACACACACACACATATATATATATATATATAAAAAAATATAAATATATATAGTGTGTATTTATTATTATTATTGTTGATGGTGATGTTTTTATTGTTATTATTGTTATTATTATAATAATATAAAATTACTTGATACATAGTTATTATATATGATATGTGTTATTATATACAATAGGTATTCTTGTATAATAATATAATATGTATTATTTTATATATATATATAGGCCATGGGCCAGAATAAAATCCTCACTGCTTCTGTTTTTATTCACTGTCTGTGTTAGCAGAGGGGATCATATTCCACACTCCTGCAACACATTAATATCTTCTGATTAGAGAGGAAATAAAACTGGGTTCTGTGTCCCATGGAAAATACCAAGCATTAAAAGAATGCATTACTCTGAACTGAAAACAGTTCTGAGCAGTTCTCAGTTTTCCAAATGAAGATTTTTCTTTTTTTTGAGCACTTTGAAAAGTCTTTGGATTTATACGACCTTTTTTTTTTTTTCTTAATTAATGCTTAAAATTGTTTTGAAAGAAAAAAAGTACAGCTGTATTTCAGAAGCATTTTTGAGCTGTTTTTTCCAAAATGGTATTTTGTCAGGTTGTTTCATATGAATAAACCAGGTCAGTTTGAGAGAAGGCAACCTCATTTTCCACAGTTTAGGGTTCATTTCCTGGCCTTTGAACAAACTTTTTCTTTTCCACAAGGCATGAATGTTATTTATATAAACTAGACAAATAGAGAATTTGGTGTTTCTGAACTGGAGGATGACTCTTCCTTCAATGACTTTGTTTTGGTTGTTTTGGTTTTTCGATTGTTTTTTTAATTTTTTTTAATTTTTTTTTTGCATTTTTGGACTTAAATCCAAACTTTGTAGTCTCACATAGAGGTCAGTCTAAAATACACCAGACAGGCCACTTTTGATGTAGACAAGGTGTGTTGTCACCACTATATAAAGCTGTGACTTTATCTCCTCTAGATAACAGCAAAAAGCATCTGCTCAACCCAAAAAAGGGAGTCAGATTGTAAAAGGTGCAGTGGTTTGGGGGTATTGAGGTTCATCACAAGAGAGTTTAAATGCACTTAGTCGAGCTAAGTGCAGCTTTGTGTGCTCAGTGTTAGCTATAAATTTAGCCTGGTTAAATACCCAAGAGGAAAACAAGGGTGTAAGGTAAAAAACAGCAGTGGCATGACAATGAATGAGTCTTAACTGGCTGTGAATAAATTTAGAGTGGGGATTAGAAGAAGGTTATTAGCCACTCTAAGTGGGAAGGTGTCCAAACCCAGTAAAAATAATGCAAGGTAATGAATGACTTTTAAGATGGAGCTTGGTAGGTTTATGAGGCAAGTGTGGACTGAATGGCACAGCTGCTTTCAAGGGGCACAATCTGATGGCACAGTTGCTTTCAGTTCCCTGTTTTAAAGCTGAGTGGCAGGACAAGAATAAACAGTGAAAGAATCTGTCCCCACACTTTGCTCAGAGACATCCTGGGTCTGGAGTTTGGAGCTTCAGGAGATGGAGATCAAGCTGTGGTTTGCACTTTGGGTTGTTTCTTGTTTTTCTGTTTCTTACTTTCTCGCCTTACTCCTTCATGATTCAAATTAAATCAGATTCTCATTCCATTAGCTGAGCTGAATAATGCATCACTCAGTTTTCACTGAAATCAGCCAGGCTATTCATGCAATGATGATGCTGTTCTTGTGAGTAAACACATCAGAATCAATCTTGTGTGTTCAGCAGGCTTCACCCTAAGAAAGAAAATGAAGCTTTCACTTCATCTCTCTTTTCCCCGTGCCTTTGCCTAGGGCTTACTATCAGTAATTCATAAGTATGTGTACAGTAGATGTAAAAAACACATAATGGAATTATTTAATGAAGACTTTTTTACATTTAAACATAAGGGTTCTAGTTTGTGTTGGAGACTAACGACTCAAAACACTTTGCAAAACTGGCAGTTCAGAGAAAAGATAATATAACAGTGTCTCCAATTTTGGCTACATTTGAAAACACTTCATTATAGTTCAGAGCTCGCCCACCTGGACAATATTTTAGTGAAGAGGGAATTAATTCCTTATATTTTCCCAGTCTTTCCCTATCTATCTTGCCTTCCAACTCTCATTGTTTCAGGTGAGATATTCAGACCTACACATCTTTTTGGGTTACCAGTATTCACAGGATAATGTCTCATTTTGTCTGTCACCATTTCTGCATCACTCCCATTAGTTATGAATTCTTTTCTACTCTGCTTCGTACAAGTACACCTTGTTACCTCCTTCTTTGTAATCTTTCCAATTTTGCTCTTGCTTGATTTTCTTTCCCATGCACTGTTCTGTCTTTCTGAGACTAAACTCTTAATAATGGTGTTATGCTCTATACAGTTCTGTGTATCTTGAAATATAAGACTAAGACTAATAATAAACCTTTTTACATCTCATTTTAAAACCATGAATGTCAGAAAGAAAGGAAGTTTAATCATAGGAATGATAGGAAAAATTTTGTTTTGACAGCTCTATATTGGGACTGTGTTGTGGGCTCTTTTGCTTTGCCTCCCAACTGGGATGAGCATGGATTTAATTTGAGACATTTTATTTGTTCATAGAAAACTGTGGAGGTGTTTGGGTTTGGTTTAGAACTGTGCTTCCTCAAGGCCCATGGCAGAACTAAGTGGTGGTCATCCAGGCATTGCAGGAAACACACTTATTTTAGGGTTAATTTGCAGAAAATGATGATAAAAAAATGATCTGTGAAGTGAGCAGGCTTTTGGCTCTTCCTCTGTGCAGTCTAACATGATGTGCATTTTCTGTGTTCTCTGTCTCCTCCACAAGAGTTAGGAAGGTTTCCTCCATGGGGCAGAATCAGGTCTAAGATTTTGGGTCAGGAAGGCTTCCTCCATGAGGCAGAATCAGGTCTAAGATTTTGGGTCAGGAAGGCTTCCTCCATGAGGCAGAATCAGGTCTAAGATTTTGGGTGTTTTGAACTAAATTGTGGTTTAAGCTCAATTGGCCTGGTGATTTGTGCTTTTGTAAAAATCTCAAGGGTTGTTTGCATATTGTTTGACCTTCCTTGGAGCAGATTTCAGCTTCACTGCCAGTCTTTACCTTGGCTGTTGCATGAATGGGATTAAAATAAAGTGATGAAAAACATATGAGGAAGCTCCTTTTGCCTGACAGAGCTGGCCACTGATCAGAACTTTAACATTTGAATAGAGAACGAGATTATACTTTCCAAAAGAAGCTGCAAAAACACACTTGGCATATTTCATCTAGAAGTAAACTCAAGCAAGTTAATTTTAAATACATCCATAATTGTTACTTTATTTCCTGGAAGGTGTACTGTGGAATGTCAGGTGGATCATATGATAAGGTATCTGTTTCTGACAGAACATATAATAAAATCAAATTTTAGAGCTTTTGAAGATATTCCTTCTTAGTGCCTGTTTCATTGCAACACAGACGGGGAGATGCTTTCAAAAAAGAAATAAGATGTGTCGGTTTTCTTTAAGTAGTAGATGCTCTTAATGCTTGTTAATTTTGTAAAATCTTACACAAAAGAAACTGGTACTGTGTATTTTATTTTTGATGCCACATTATGATTACAGAACAATTACAGGAGGTCACGTGTCATAACCATATAAAATAATGTACAGTTCCTTGAGGACAGGGAGAGAAATTTTAAAAGAAAAGTTAAAAGCCCTTTTTTTAGTGCATGCACATACATGGTTTTGTATTAAAAGTGAAGTAGTAGAGCTCTTAGTGTTTTGTCCAGCAAACACAAAAGACAGAAACTACAGATGGCATTCCTGAATTTATTTTCTTGGTAAGGTCCAATGCTGTGTTTCTTCCTGTGATGAATGTATCTGAACTGGGCATCCACAAAATGAGCAGCAGGAAAGCAGATGCATTGCAGGGAATATTGCAGGAATGCCCAGGGTCTGTCTCCTGCTCGTGCAGTGCAGGAATTCTGCTAAAGCAGGTGGGTGGTGGCTTGGAGCTGAAGAGTGAAGCTTTTGAGGTCACCTGGCACTTTCCCTAGAGGTAACCTCAGGGGGGTTTCATTTCACAGTCAGTTTGTGTGCAAGGCCTGTCAGGAGCTGCCTCCTGCTTCCACATCATATCCAGCAACTGATGGCCTTTCTCTCCATCTGGGCTGCACTCAGGGAGAACAGACACAATTTTTAATCTTGAGTTTTTGCCCCAGAACAAATTAAGGTGAAGAAAAGATCACTTACATTTTAAAGCAGTAGACAGCAAAATGCCACTGATTCCTAAGCTCAAACCTACCTTAGCCTAACATGCCTTCTCTAGTGGCACCTGCACCCAGTGCTAGTTCAGAAGGCAGCAATTCAAATGGGACTCAGTATTTATGGTACAAGATACAAGGTTAGAAAGGGCTGGATTTCATTCCTGGCTGTTTCACAGCATATTTTTTCTTTTTTTTTTTAATGAGGTTTAGACACAAGTTGAACTCTTTTCAACAAATGAGCTTGCATCCTTAATGAAATAAAGCGTTTGGAGGAATTTGTGAAAGGCACTCTACACATAGCAAGTGTTACTGCACAGCTGCTCCTCATGGAATTTCATAAGATTGTGTATTCCAGACCTGTCACAGGTTTGTTTATTTACGTCAGCCTGAAGTGCAGGAGTCAGACTCCAATTTCCAGACACAGCATTCACCTTGGTTTCCTGAGAGTGTGCAAACTGGCCTATCTTGATAAATTCAGCTGTATGTTACAGCTTTCTTGGCTTGCACCAACAGGGTGGTTATGTGAGCTCCCTTTTAGGTGAACTTTTTAGATGGAGGTGGTTTGTTCAGCAATTCTGCTGTGCACTCACAGGGGTTGTAGCAGGCACGTGCAGGGTTTTATCAAATCAGAGCTGGCAGGTGGCAAGGCTGAGATGTGACAATGCCTGTCTCAATACATGTGGAATATGAATAAAAGTCAGAATTGGATCTTTGTGTTGAATACATCACGTAGCTGGTGTTCTCAAATTACATGGGCATACTTTTATTTCCACCTCAGCCATTTAAAAAAATTTCATTATCTCTCTCTATTCGCACCAGGAGGAATATAACTTGGCAAAGTCAAAAGCGTTTGAGCCAGTTAAAATAGTCACAAATGCCATGAGTAAGAATGATTAGGAACACAGATATATGTCTGTGGACTTGCACTGTGTAATTTAAATCTTTGGTTTTCCAGATTCAGTTGACACGAGACATCACATCATTTATGGCTCATAGTTGGTTTATGAAGCCAAAACTTAGCAGAAATGGATAATAGAGACTTAAAAGTAGTCTTTTTTTTATAATTGATAACATAAGCAATCACTGCCTTGAAGAGAGACAGCTAATGGGTGTTTTGAGCCCAGCAGCAATTGGAGATTGTTGGAAACAGCAGGTATTTTAACCTCAGCAGATCTGTAACACATTACTTTTTCTAACGTTTCTAATAGTACAGGTTCAATAACAGAAAGAAAAAAAACTGTGTAGGTGTTTTCTGTACAGTTTCTAAAACAGAATCCCCGGCTTATTGCCAAGTACTTCCTGTGATTCTTTAGGAAGAAAGGAAAAAAACCCTAAAAAACAAACAAGTGAAAACCCAAAGGGAAGCCAGCCCTTCGTGTGGAACATCAGCAGTCTCCAGAAGAGTCACACTTTCTGCTAAGCCATATAATGAGTCAGGTAATTCTGCCTCAAGGGTGCTCATGTACTTGGGTACCATATGGAGCTGGATGGCACTTCTCTTCATTCTAATTAGCAGTCAGAGGAAAACTTCCTCTGAATGTTTACATACCCAAAGCTTTTCCCATTTCAGCTAGCAGGTTTTCCTGGCCAGCTACAATCTTTTGAAAGTGGCTGGGCTTAAGCATGGTGATCTCATAGAAGGACTGGAATATAAGAGCCCAGGTGAATGTTGTGTAATTGAATCTGTCTGTATATTCTGATGTCTGCCTGCAGAGTACATTCCTTTTTTCATCCATCACCTTGTTGATGCTCATCTACCTTGGCATTTGGAAAGGCCTCTTCTCAGATAACATCACAATTAAAGAATGACTTCTGAAATCGAGCTAGCCTTAGTGGAAACTGGTAAAAGGCATGTAAAACTATTTCATTTATTAGGACAGCATGCCATTTACAAGGAAAACTATGGATGGCTTTCCAAAGCTGCCGTGTCTCATTAGGTTCAGCGTAGTTCAGACTGCAGTCTCTTGGCTTGTATTGTCATAGAAGCTTGAGCTGAAATTACAGCCCATAATACTATTCCCCACAGGGACTAATTTATGTTTGCTGCAGTAACAAGCTGTATTAATATTGCCCAATCCTGTCATTATTGGCCATTGATGTGTGTAGGTGATGCTGGTGTGTGAGTGACACTTCTATAACATAGTTGGTGGAATATCAACAAAGTTTGAGTGCCTAAATAGCTCAGACTTTTGTGGAAACCTCAGTCTGGAGTAAGAGAAAATGTGGTGTTCTCAAATGTTGCCCTGTCTTGGTGCAACATTGTTTCAGTGTTCAGTTTTATTTTGAGCAGACTTCAGTAGGAAAACCATGACTGCAAGTGGAAGTGCTACTTTTTCATGGTTTGAGCTCAGTGTGAGTTGAAGTAACAGCAGGTCACCTCACAGATCCAGTGAAAGGCCTTCTTACAGCTAGAGAGGGATGTGTGAGCTCTTTGTACCTCCAGGGATGGTTTTACTCATGGATCTTTTACTCATTGCCCATGAAGAAATGAATCGTTTCGAAAACACAATGTTTGCCAGTTGCTAGTTTGTTTCAAAAACAGATTAAATTTTTAAATAGTAGGCTCAGCCCTGTCTTGCTTTGAGAAGGGGGTTGGAGTGGTGACCTTGAGAGTTCCTTCTGACTTTTCTATGTCTGTCCACAGCTCTTTGCAGAGAACGTGTGGGCTGGTTTTAATTTCCCTGTTGTCTAATTTCTGTATTCCAAGCCCAAGTAATGTCCAGTAACAACCAAAGTAACATTCTGTACAGGATTTTTATAAGTGTTAGGTCTTTGTTGATTGTTTTACCCTTCTATTATAAATACAGTCATGTGAGATGAAGTAAAGAAAGGTAGGAAAGGGGAGTTCCAGGCTGAGTAATTTGGACTGTTTAGTTAAGGAGAAGCAAATACTTCTGTGAGGAGCACCATAAGAAATAAAAATTAGAAATTTCCAGTTCATGGAAATGATGAGGCACATTATCAGACCTACAAAACAAAGTCTAAAAAGTACTTTTTTGCTTTATGCTGGCCCTGCATACTGGGCCACTAACACTGCTTTACCTTTGTCTGACACAGAGCATGTGCAATCCCAAAGTGAAAACCAGGAAAGAAGCAGGAACCAGGAGGTGAGGAACACTGAAAAAATTTAAAGGGCTGAATGTACTGGGTTTCAAAGGAAATGTGGTTTGCTTGGTAGCAGTTTGAATTCCAAGGACCAGCTCCTAATCCCTCTACTATACATGTGCATACCATACTATACATGTGCAGTGTGTCCTAGCCTGGCTGTTAGTGGTTTTGCCCCAATGGCAAATAGGGCTGCAATTTCCAGAATTCTGTAGCAATTTTGCCATTGTTCAAATTTTGCAAAGCACAGATGCCCTCCTGTTTCTCTCCTGCTTCATCCATTCACTATACAACCTCTCAAGCAGAAACAGAACACAGGGAAAGTAACCCCCCTCCATCTGTACTTGTGGGATTGTGGTTGCAGATCCCTCCTCCACTGTGAACAAAGGCAGGGTAGCCTTGGAAAGGGTGGATAAAGAGCCCTGGAGCGATGCAAAGAGCCAGTTAAGCACAGGTCATAAGCCATTCCAGATGTACTTGAACAGATAATGGCCATAAACAGATTTTTCTGAACCTTCCCAACTAATAACTAATGGGATCTGTGAATAGGAAAGCCAGTCTATTGCCGTGGAGCATCAGGAAATTCTCTGCTGTCTCAATTGTCTTTTGCCCACACTTGATAAAAAACACATTCATCTCAGCTTTAGAAAGAAAAATGCACCATTCCTTTTTTCCATGTGTTTGTCTACCTTCTCCCAGAGTTACTTTAAGAGCACAAGCCATGAGTACCTGGGGAGTCAGAGGAGCATTTACCAGCTTCCAGAGGTTCTGTGCTGTTGGCCAGCGACCCCAGCTGGAAGGTGGCACTTTGGGAGGAACTGAAGCAGGGGGATGTTTGGACACTGAGATGATTGTGAATTGTACTCAAGATTAGGAGCCTTCTGGGAGGAACTGAGACAAGAATTCAATGTATAACCTCTTAGATTAATTCAGGCCTTCTTTCCCCAGCTTTGTGAATTTAGAAAAATAAGCAAATTCTGTCCAGCTGTCGTGTTTTCATTGATGCTGTGATTCACTGTGATGCTGCACCTCCAGGTGCAGAAAAGCCTGGAGCTCCTCTTTTTTCCAGGCAGCTCTCTTGGCTGTATGGATTTGGAATGCATGTTCTTGGGGCTGTACTCTGGGAAGGGCTTGGCTGCTGGAAAATTTGCTGGAATATTCATCCAGTGCTGGGCAGTGCATAAATGTCAGTTGGTAGATGTTTTTCACCCTGTGGCACTGAAGGCTATTATACTGCTAATACTTCAAAAGTGGTGGTTGCTTTTGGTTTTCTTTGACTCTTTAGGCAGCAAGGGGTCTCTGGAAGGCAGCAAACCTTAGATCATCCTCTTCCATCAGCTTTTTCAGATAGTTCAGTGATGGCTGCTGCAGACAGGTCCATAAAATAGCCACTTCCCATTTAATCTTATTCACCCCACCCTTGTAAACAGATCTGAACAGAGGGAAGAATCTGTCCTGTCATTTGCATTTATTTTGTGAGTTTTAATTTACTTTCTGCTGGCATTCAGGTCACCAAAACAGTGTTATGTTTCTTGTTCTATTTTCCATCATATAAAAATAAATGTCAGGATAATAATTTGAATAATCTTTTTTTTTTTTTTTTCCCTGAAAGGCTAGGTACTTTCCTTTCTCCAGTCTCCTGTGTGTCTTATTTCTGTTTAATGTAACCTTTCATAGATTAAAAAGGCAATGATGTTAATAGAATTGCATAATTGTCAGGAGATAATGTTCTCACAGTGAAATATTGCTATTGAGGCTTAGCTAAGGCATTTAGAGCAAAGAAGCATGCAGAAACAAAACAAAGATGTTTATTTTCAAAGTGACACATCTTTGCCATCACTGGTGTGTAAATCCTCAGATTTCTCTTTCAGCCTCTGTGGGACTGGGACTCCAACATTCCCATGGCAGCACTTCCTACTAGTAGGTCTGATGGCTCACATCCTCGGCCACGACCAGAGAGGAGCAGAAATTTCAGAATCCAGACCCAGATCCAGCCTTCCCAGAGATCCAGGCATGTTTGGGGGCTTGGTTATAGTGGCCACCTTTTGTCTTAATTCCATAGCAGCTCATCCTGTGCCAAAGCAATTATATGGCAGGAGTGGGGGGAGAAACAAGTAAAATATGGGCAAGTGGACTCACACCTCATCACTACAGAAAAACTCCTTCCCACAAGGTGAGATTTCAAAGGTGTTTGGGGCAGAGACCAGTTACTGCCAACTTAATTTCTGAATGTTAAGTGCAGAGTGTTAGTGGATGATGGAAGTGAATTGTACAGTATTTATGAAAATATTTTCCTGATGAGTACTGGCAGCAACAGTGGAAAGGTGTGTTTGGAACTGAGCAGAGGACTGATGGCATGGAGCAGAGTGGTCTGTAAGGAGAGGGAACAGAAGAAGGAAAAGGCTGTACATTTGTGGAAAGCCAAGGCCTAGCATATTCTTTTCAGCAAAAAGAAAAATAAGCCAACTATTGTCTCTAAAAATGCTTTTGAAAGCACTCCTAGATTTCTCCTTTCTGGATCAAAGTATGCTGAGTATGTAGTTGAGAAGCAATTCAAGTTACTACCACTATCTAAGCAACAATTTAACATATCAAAGTTTACATTTTATATAAAGATATCTTTAAAATTGCAGAAATATTAATCTCAGAATCTGCAAAAGGAAAAGTCTGAGAAAAACTGCTTCAGTTTCCTGTTGGCAGTTTCCTGAGTGAAAACATGAAATGAACCTTGAGGTGGTTAATGGGCATCTTTTATTGTACCTTCTGTGGTTATGTTTGAGACACTGTGCCCAAATGACATTAAGAAATTTGAGCTGGAAATCCATCTCCAATGCAAGCTTCCAGGAGGATGTGTGTATAATAGAGCAGATGATGCCAAGTGCAAGGGTTGTCCCCCCACCTTATATTAGGGGGATTTTGAATTTCACACAAAGCCAAACAATAATAATGTGAGGTTCCATGAAGGTTAATGTTGTTTAGGCAGATGGTGAATTGCAGATTCAACCTGTTGTCACAATAATGAATGTGTTTGAAAAGATGTTCCTGTGGCAAATGGGAGAAAAATGAAACAGAATATGCACATGCTTGCACACACAGACTTTGCACTGCTGCCTGCCACTCATATCCAAACCTATACATGTATGTACTTTTTTAGGGATTCTGTATTGACCCTTTGCCACAAATCAATATGAAAAGTAGGACCACAGATTCAAAAGCATGCACTGTTAATACTGGTGCCATAATTTTGCCTGACAGCAATGACAGAAGCATTTGATCTGAGTCAGGTGAAATTTTATATCCCTATTAAATGTAATTTCCCCCCTTCTCTACCACGTCAATTTTTTACCCTACTCTCTTTTTTTCCATTTTACAGCTTCATAGCAAAGTAGCCCACAAAATAAAGTGTTTTACAGGGGCCTGGAGTGCTCAGCCAAGTGTTTTTCCAGTGTTTTGAAACACTGTGGTTCTTTCTCCTCAGGAGCCATGATAGAACATGGAGTGGCTTTTTGATGAAGCTGTATCTCCCCATTCAGTCAGGTATTTAGCTAAAACAGTATAGACCCAAAGCTTTATGTTTTATTGTAAATCCCTTTGAAAATAGGTGAGCAAATCCCCTCTAGTTGCCAAAAAAAAATCCATTGGAGTCAAAGCATCTGTGGGGATTTGTTCAAGCTAAATAAAAATAATATGGGAGGTCAGCTGTAGCAACAGTGTTAAATCGTTTTATGAGGGATGCTGCTTTTGTAAAGGATTTTTGGTCAGCCATACTTGCTAAGTGATCATCCAAATTATCTGAGCTTGTTGCCAACACCTGGATCAGCACCCTTGTACACAAGAATAATATAAATGGGCAGGAAGGGGCATAGCCCACTGCTTCAGAATGGATTCTGTACCTGGATAAAAAGGAGATTTAGGATCCTTGCAGCTCTTGCAGGCTGTATCAGTTACTTGTATTTTTCTGCAGCTTTTACTCAGAATCAAAAACACTCGGGGACATCATTACTGAAAGTTTAGGACTCATGTAGAAAATTCCCTTTTGTATTTGTACAAACCCACCAATCCCTAGCTGAAGAAAAATGTGTTTGCTGTAGAAGGAGGCAAAGAAGAGATACAGAGGAAGCCAAAACTCTTAATATAGCCTTTGCAAGGATAGCAACTTTATCAGGCTGCCTTATGTGTCTACTGCAGAGGAAATTCTCCATTTGGACTTTTAACAGACTTTAATCTTTTTTTAGTATTTTTGCAATAATTCAGTGTAAAAATTAAAAATACTTTGCCCTTCTTCCAAAAGCTATTTAAAAAAGCCTTACTTTTTCCACCCTTCTTTCTGCCCGTGAGGAGTTGTCATTTTCCATCAATTCCATTTTCTCCAAACTGTGTACTCAGCTCTTTTTAAATATTCATTTTTCCATTATATTTTTAACCTCACTGTGATCATCTTTTGCCTAATTACTTACCTGATTGGTTTCAGCTATATCCTGAGGGGGAATGCCAGACTCAAACCAGCAGTGTCACTAGATAATGTCTGGAAATGGGGAAGCTAGACGTAGTTAACAGGGACCCATCAGGCTCCTTTGGAGAATGACAGTCACCAGAATCAGTGGAGCCTGGAAAATGGGGACATTTATTAGTAGCAGTATTAGTATGAGTATTAGTATTAGTATTTGTACCTCATGTATTGCTTTTCATGGCATCAATATTCTGTATGTAATTGTAGTTGCAGAAAAAATTGCTCAATCTCAGAACACATGAAGGTGTGCTGTGTTTCTGCCAAAAGGTGGTACTGAGTCGGTGTTGTGCTGGCAGCCACGGACCCTCAGTAGGGAACCTGGGCCTTTAGCACTGTGTAACCCAAAAAAACACCTTTTGGATGAAGGTTTCTTGTCTTGTCTCTTCCATTATGGCAGAAAAACAGGCTGGAATAAATAGAAATAGCAATAGTTATGTTTAAACTCTCAACTGTCTACTCTCCAGCTGCAAATATTTACTTCCAGTACAATCCAAATGTTCGGTGAATTGGAGAATCAAAGGTGTGTTAGCTGTGTAGACACAACTGCTTAATTTCAGAGAGGAGAGTAAACAACCTGGAATGAAATTCTGGGGAAGGAAGAAAGTATTTGAATTGATCAGCCTCATTAGCAGACTGCTGCAATAACCCTTCTTTCTCTGAAATCTTTGCTGTGTAATTAATCACACCTTGTGTGAGGGGATTCCTGATATTTATACAGGTACAGCTGTGACGAGCAAGATATGTTTTGGCTCTCATGCGTTTCCAGTGGCAGACATCAAGGAGGCAGGGACAGAAAGAATAGCAGAGATATTTCCAGCTTCCTCGAGGACTCCTGGCATTGCTCTCTAGCAGTATGGAGTTCTCTGAAAATCCTTCAGTCTCTATCTGCTGTCTGGCTATCAGAAAACTGCAGGTCACAACCACTGAGATCAGTTTTAGATATGTGTTTTCAGGCATGGTGTCAATTAACAGGGACAGACTTTTAGGCTAGCTGATAAAGAATGAGCATGACACAAAGGTCACCCCGTGAAGGATGACACAAGTCTGGCCCAGTGCTGGAAAAAAAGCCCTTGTCTTGTTTACCTTGGCCTGGGAGTGTTGGTCTTTCTCCAGGTGACACTACTGCACACCTCTGCAGGAATGCTGCTCTTCAGGATCACACCTGTGATGCACAGTCCTGCAGGGACTCCCCTGGCCCTTGGGTGAGGGCTGTGGTGCTGCCTCTTTCACCAAATCTTTGGATGCTTGTTGGATCCAGAAGTTCCTGTAAAACTTGCTCTTTGCAGACTCGAGTTAATAAGAGATTTTACTTGCCTGGGGCTTTGCTTTCCAACACTCTTTTTAGCAGCCCAACGCAAATGTGGCTTCCCTGGTAATACAGACTTTGGGAGGGCCTGCACTCGCTTCTAAACACAGCTTTGTCTGGGCTCAGCCAGCACAGCTTTGTTTGGGTTGGTGTGTGACAAAAGGAAGAACAAAAGCCTTGCGTTGTAACGCACTTTATTCTCCACCAAAACAAAGAGGAGAGAGAGAGAGAACAGGGCTGTTATGGAGATTATCATCATCCTTTTGAGACACAGTGGTATTTTCCCAAGGAGGCAATGACATTTCTTAATTACTCTCTTCATGGGTAGCCATGTGTAGAGATTACCGGGGGCTCAGCAGGGCATTGTTCTGCCGAGCCCCGGAGGATGATATTGCTGACAGTACAGCGCTGCACCAGGCACCCTCCTCTCCTTGCCTCACTCTTCATTACACCAGCTAATTACTGCAGCTCGCAGTGCCTGAGCAGCCTGGCTTATCCCCTCTCCCCCAGCAGCCCTTGGCTGTCAGGGCACTGTGCAGGAGCAGGGCTGCTCCAGAGCTGCCATCATTCTCCTGTCAGCCTTGGCTGCCAGACCTGCAGCCTTGGAGAGGGAGGCAGGCTGTGCTCTGAGCTGGGAAAGGAGCAGCACATAAAGCTGGGGACTCCTTGGAGCTGCCGTGTCCCAAAAGGAGACCTTCAAAGAGTTTGGTTTCTCTCTCTGCCTTAAAACACAAATAACATGTGAGGGTTCATTTCTGCTCTCGGATGTTCTTCTCCATGCCAGGAGCAGAACAAGAGCAGGCAGGTTTTTTTTCAACTCACTACCTCAGTTTCATTTCTGAGCATTAAAGTTTTGTCAGGAAAATTAATCCACAAATACCAGAGGTTTATGTCCAAAAAGGAGACAGAGGAGTCCTTTGGCTTTATTCAAACAAAGGGAGAGGCCATGGGGCATTTCCCCTGGGATCTCTCCAATTTTTGGAGGACACAGCCTCCCTTTTATCCCAATTTCCCGGCCAATTTCCCTCTCTCTTTCCCCACTGGTGGAGGTTCTTGAGAGCTAGAGACTTCCCAGAATGCCTGCTACCTAAGATTCCCCTCTAATGTATAACCCTCCCTTTTAATTTTTAATTCTTATGGAATTTATGGTTTCTCCCCATTGTTTCTTTCCTTATCCAATTTCATTTAAACCTACAGTTTGCTCATAAGGCAAATACCTTTTTCCATTCACCAATCAGTGGAATCCTTCCCATCGTTTCCTTTGTCTCTCAGTGCTGGTTTTATCTACCAGCAGACCCACAGCTTGTTTGTGAAGACAAATCCCTCATTCCTCTCAGTTTGAACATGCTAATCAGTGCAAGTGTTACAGATACCTTTTTATTCAATTATGTGTGTATTTTTCTGTAAAACATTTAAGAGCATAGGTATGTTTTCACCTTATATAATATATAACTATATATTATCTAATCAGCAAGAAATTTGTCTTTGTACCTTCGAAAAACCTCACTTCCCTCCCTGCCTCCTCGTCCCACAGATACATATTCCTGTGGCTCTGTGTGGTTAGAGAGCATGAAAATAAATCCTACTGCTGTCTAGCAGTGAATTCACATTTTGATTCCACTGTCAGCACACTGTGATGCTATCGTGTGATATTAAACTTCCAGCTGATAAGAAGTCTGAACACTAGTATCAGCTCTGAGTGAAATAGGGTTGATTGTGGGTGTACACCAGAAAAACTGAAAATAGACTCGCTCTGAGCCACAGCCTTAACAGCTTGGTAGTTGCAGACACAAAACCAGAGTCTTAGGAACTTGGCAGCTTTGATATCCACCATCAGAATCCATCAGGCATTGTATTAATAGGAAAAACAATTTTGAAAATATGTAAAAAAGTGAGTCAGTCTTCTTGGTTTAAATAAACTCAAGTTGGGGTGTTTTTGTAAGAGATTTGTAAACAAAATATCCACAGGATAGAAATACTCAAATATTTACGTAAGTGGGTGTAAGTATATATATACACTTACAAACCGAACATAAAATGAGCAAAGTGCTTTAGTGAATGTATTCACTGCTTAGAAGCTGTTTAAGTAGATCCTTTTCTGAAGGTAATCTTGTAGAAGGTAAATCTGAGGTGCAGAATTTGTTTTACAGTGAAGCGATCAGTCTCTGTCCTGCCATTTGGAGCCCAGCAGACCAGGACATGCCCCCCTTTCCCAAGGTACTGAGGTGTTGCATTTGTGGGCCAAGCAGATCTATTAAACACAGGCAGATGACATAAGATATGTTCAGTGTATCCTGGGCACAGTTTTGCAGGCCTGCCAGACTTCTTATTATTGGCCTGGAGGCTGTGGCTCTAAATGAAGATAGCCCTGGTTTTTGGCTGTTCTAGGAGACAGCCTTCTCCCAGTAACTGTACCCTGTGTATTTACTTTTCACATTTATTAATCTGTCAGAGAGGCAAATTTTAAGGCATTTTTGTTAAAGCTCTGTTCTGGAAGGGATGGCTTCTCTAACAGAAGAAGGACCTGGGAATAAGTCATTACTGGGCCTGGAAACTGTGGTGTTAGAGAGTTAACTGCCCTTACACTTGCCAGAGGCTCTAATCACCAGTCTTGGTGGTAATGAGTGATTTCATGGGGCCTATTGCTTAATTCCAGAACATGGAGCTGTATAAACAGGTCTGCAGTTCATTACAAAGTCAAATGTGTTTTGCCATTTAAATGGACAGAGGTGACTGTGAAACAGAAGTGGTTCTATTTATTTGAACTAAATATGCTGTATGTAGCAAGATGAAGGAACATTGAATAATTGAAGCTCAGAATTCATCTTGGTCAGTGTTTATTTGGTGCCTGGGCTTTTTTTTAGCTCACTGTTTTGTTCTGTTGTGTTTGGCTTTGTTTTAATCTGATGCCATGAGGAGAGCAGCAGTCAGGCAAGAAGAGGATAGCCCTATTTCCTAATGTAAAAATTTGAAGTAGTGTGTCTGTTTGAAGAGGAGCTTGAATACGCTGTCACTTAGTAAAGTGTTAGAGGAACTAAAAAATAAACAGACAAAGAAGTTTACAGTTTAATTCCTAATTGAAATCCCCTGAAAATAGTATATATAAGGCTCCTGTTGAATACTGTTGGGTCACTGAACATGCTGTGAAAACATACTAAAAAGTTACTAAAAAGTAGAGTTACAAAGAGTTACTAATGTTGCTAAAAAGGAAACTGCAGTTTAAATAAAAAACAAGGGTGACATTATTTGTTGTTTACTTGCTGTAGAGGCCATTTTGCAGAATGTACAGTCGGTCTCAGAGGGGCTTTCCGTGAAGATCTCTTTTCATCAGCCAAAAGGGCAGGAATGAAGCCCTAGGAATGCTTGGATGTGTGTCTGTGTGAGCATGCCAAAGTATGGGGCAGTGGAGACTGCAGAGTTGCACCAAGGTGTTCAAAGCTGTGCAAGGTCCCAAAGATTCCAGGAGGTGTCAGAAAAGGGAACTCAAGCTGTAGCTCTCTTGCTCCTGTTTAGTTAACAGAGATGATAGTTCCAGAGGGGCAGGGAGAAAATAGAGTAGAGCTCTGAGCAATGTCTGTCTCTTCTGGCTTTGAGGAGAGCAAAGAGACAGAAACCACTCGAAGATACTGTCAGGGAGTGACCTACTAAGTCAAGAGAATGCAGAGAAGCATGTGGTAGTGAGGAATAAGCCATGATCTCCACAGGCTGGGAATGTCACTCAAAATGGCCCAAACACTCCTGTGTGGAAGAGGTGGTCTGGTTGGATGCCATGGATGTGAGGATGAGCATATTACAGCTTGTGCGTTCTGTTTGGGGCATGCTGAGGGTGAGTGTCAGAGATCCCTTGGCCATGGGGGACGGTGACAGCATGGAAGGGATGTTTTTGTCAAAATGTCATCACCACTGGCAGATTTTCCCCTGCAGAGCAGTCCAGGGAACGGCTGTCCCATAGGAGTGTCTTCTTGAACCACATTCTGGTGGCCAAACTGGTTCTGGACAGGGAAAGTTAAATTGGCATGCATGTTGATGTTTCAAAGGGGTGTCTCATCCTCCCAGGGCAGTGTTCATCCTTGGTTTGCATTCTGATTGCTTAGTTTTGCTGTAGTCCATGAATTAATTCACTTTTTCCAGGGAAGGGAAACAACACTGTGGTTGAAAGAGAGAGCATGGCACATTAGCAAAATGAGCAGAGCCAGAATGGACACCAGAATGGAAGCTAAGGGGTTTGGTTTCATGGTGTGCAGTAAAAAGCGTGCACTAGGGCACCTAACTTAGTTAAGTCTTTCAGGCTGAGCAAAGAGTGAAAATTCCTGTTCCCTCCCCTATTTCAAGTCATTTCGCAATGCTGCTAATGGAAGTAAAAGGATCTCAATCAGCACTTTAAAAAGTGGAGCTCTGCATCCTTTCCCTTTCTTAAGCATTTTCTAGCTTAAACTCTTGATGACTCTTCATCCTACTGCCTTTAAAGGCTTTGGACACAGGAATTTCATGAGAAGGTGCCTGGGGTGAGAAGGTGCCAGGGCTTTGGAGCCCATGTCAGCAGGGTCAGTGTGAGTGTCCTGCAGCACAGCCTTGGGGATTTGATGGAGAGGCAAAGACCTGTCCATAATCTTCTTTTCTGTTCTAGTATGCTGTCTTTCCCCAAATTACAGCATGATAAGACCTATTAATTTTGTCAGAATTATTATAATCCTCATATAGATCCTATTCACCACAAGCATGAGGCTATAAAATCATTCTTTATTTCTCTGTTGGTATTTCTCTTTTTTTTAATTGTTGCACAGTGACTGATTTTAATTGAGGCACACTGGACACAAAGGAATGCCAATGAGATACTTTCCTATAAAAATCTGCATGCCAGCAGCATCTCCACTCGATGCTGACTGGCACAACTGCCTTTCCTAAGGATTTCCCATGCCTTCAAGTGGTGTTTTTATATCACTACTTTGCAATGCCATGGGAGAGATCACATGTCAGAACAGCTAAAACCCCAAATCACATCTGTGAATGTTATGCAAAGAATAAACTGTGTGTTCCTTCTCTTCCTCTGTCTCATGTCAATGCTCTCTAGGTCTGTGCAGATGTGTGTGTTTTAATACACAGCTCTGTGTTTGTTAATGCCATCTATGTGGAGGTGGTACAACCATCCTGCAAAGGACCCTCTTCTGCACTGCTGCCAGACAGGAGGGTGAAGATTCCAGGTTCATGGAATCCCAGGATGAGTGAGGCTGGAAGGACCACATTGGCTCATCTGGTCCCTCCTCCCTGCTCCAGCAGGGTCATCCCAGAGCACACAGCACAGGATTGTGTCCACATGGATTTCCAGGGAGGAAGGACCACAGCCTCTCTGGCCTCTGTTTCAGTGCTCAGCCACTGCACAGGAAAAGTTCTTCCTCCTGTCCAGGTGGAATTCCTGGGATCAGTCCCTGCCCATTCCCTGTGTGCCATTCTGGGCCCCAGAGAGCAGAGCCCTGCTGTGCCCACAGGGACAGACAGGGCTCAGGGCCCCTCTCAGCTGGGGCTCCTTTTAGGGCTGAGCAGCCCCAGCTCCCTCAGCCTTTCCTCAGCACAAAGATGCTCCAGTCAAAGTTACCACCTCTGGCACATTTTCTGGGTTGCCTCACCTACTGGGAGGTCATAAAAAGTCTCTGTCTTCCCTCAGAGCCTTTTTGGGACAGCATTGGCAGGAGCAAAGTTAAGGATTGATTGTGTTTGCTGTGTCCACTTGTGTTAAGTGCCTGTGTTTGGTATAGTTCCACAAGGAATGCAAGAGATTTGTTACATGGGTACCAATTAATGCAGAATTAGACAAACTGAAAGGAGTATTACAACAGCTCTATTTGTTCCTTTTTATTTTTTTTTTTATTTAATGAGGCCTAATATTCTCAGCTAGCCTGGTGCACAAGACCTTCAGCTAAAACTGTCAGCTAATGAGGATTTTCCAGTGTACTTAACCTGAGGCATAAGAGAGGAGCACAGATATGTCAGTATTTCCTTGATTTGGCTGTCTATTCTCTGGATTTTTGGGTAAGACACTTGGAGTGCAGATTGGGGTTTTTGAATGTACTCAATGCCTTTTTGGGGTGCATTTCTGGCCAGCAGAAGCTGGGGGTCTTGGTTCCCCTGCTCCCCCCAGCACAGCCAGGCTGTGTGTGTGCCAGGGGCACTCGTGCTGTGCCTTGCCTGCAGCCAGGGAGGGATTTTGCCTTGCAGCTCTGCTCTCTCTCTCATTACATGCAGGCTCAGGTCTGTGCTGTTCCAGCCCCCTGCACAGCTCCTCTGGAGAGCTGTCAGCTTTCTCCTCTCTGCCAGACTGGTTGACAATGCAGCACATGAAGTTGTGGAGCACAGAGCTCTGCCACCTTAAGGGTTGTGGGTTTTTCCTCTTTCCCTCCCTGGTTGGTTTCTTTCTCTATTTTTTTGCCAAGAGAATTGTTTTCTAGAGGAGAACAGCCTGTTTCTTATTCAGCTGCAGGTTGTAAATTACCTAAGGCTTACAAAATCAAATTGCTTTTAGTAATAAATCCCCTGGTGCATTATCTGTTGTTTGCAGTATTTCATGTGTTCAAGTTATTCAGCTGATTCTTTTTTATAAATCTCAGTTTTAATCAGTCAGTCAGTAGCACTGACCTTCCTAGTCAATTGGTGTATAATGATAACTTCTTACAGGACACTTTTTTTCATCCATGGGTACCATAGATACCCCTTCTGTCCAACAAATGACCATAACAGCAGACATCCTTATGCTCCTTCACACCTAGGAAATGCTAGTGCTGGCAACCAGACACCTGAAGTTGTTATTATTACTGTTATTTGGGGAGCACTTTCTGCTTTTCATACAAAATGCCTACCAACACAATACTTCTTATTGTCAAAATAACCTTATTATTTGAACATCTTCTCCCTGCTCCATATCATGGCAGGATTCCCACTCACAACAGGGTGTTCTCTGATCCTGTTGTCATTTTTTTGTCTATTCTCACAGGCAAACATTTGATCTCTACTTCTAAAGGTGAATGGTTTTCAGCAATAGAGTAGGGTTGTTTTCTGTCATTCCTGGTTTTTACTTCTGAGTTTCATCCTCTGGGACAAAAATGTATGTGCTGTGTGTGTTCTTGTGGATGTTTGTTGTCTGCTGCATATTTCATATGTGCAGCTAACTAGAATTAATAGCCCTTTGTCTCTCTTTGGGAAGTCTTGTCTGCTGTGCATCACCTGAGTTGCTAGCAGACATTTATTATTTTAGTTAACAGGCATTTATTATATTAGTTTAGCTTCTATTTATTATTATTTTTGTTTAAGCAAACTCTTTATGAGGCAAGTTATTCTGTGGTTGTTTGCATGGGACTGGAGTACAAGAGTTGGGAAGAGAGGAGAAGGCAAAATGTAGAAATGTAAATACTGTCTATACTGTAGCTTTGCAGAACTAATTACTTAAATTACTCAGATTTCTAGAAGCAAAACTCTAAACTGTTTAAGATTAGTCAGCTGTTCAGAGAGCCTGTTGACAGACCAACTTCTTCCTAGAAAAAGGACAACCTATTATGATATTGTAGCCATTACAATGCTCTAGCACGTTTTTACTGAAGGTTTATAGAGGGGAATAACGAGCTAAAAAAGCACTCTTCTCCCCCTAAGTGTAAATGTGCTAAGGGCCTGAAGATCTCAGCCTCTCCCTTTCCTGATTCTGGGAGTTGAGGGATTTTTAATGCAGAAACAGAACAGAGATTGCTGAGAAAGAGCAGGTGACATCAAGAGCTTGTCAAATGTCACTGCCAGGAGGTGGTGGCTGTGACCCAGCCGGTGCAGGGGCAGGCAAGAGGCAGAGCTGGCTGCAGCCACAGGCACTGCTCTCTGCCTCAGCACCCTCAGCCCCAGCTGAGATGAGCTCCTGGAGTCCAGGGAGCTCCAGACACAGCATTTCCCTCCCCAAGCTGTGAGTGAGTTTATTCAGAGCCCTCAGAGCTGCGTTACAGCTGCACATGAAGTGCAGCACATAAAACCACTCGTGTGTCATTGCAGGCAGGTATTTTCTCTTCCAGCTAAAATGTTTTATCTGCTTAGCTCCTCACAGTGCTGGGAGACACTGTTTTACCTCTCAGGGGAAGGCTGCTGACCCTCAGCTCGTGCTAAGGGAAGGCCATTGTGTTAAACAACAATGCTGGCTTACAAAGGGAAAACAATTCTGTGTAAAGGTTTTATGAAACCTTTCCCAAGGGCTGCTAAACCTGCCTGGCTGTAATGCTGGGTTGGTCTTTTTTTTGTTCATGGAAAGACTGGAAGTAACCCACACACACTTTTAAAATTTCCCATCCTCTTGCACATGATTTGCAG
Organism: Polioptila caerulea; assembly: GCA_013397295.1. Taxonomy (NCBI): domain Eukaryota; kingdom Metazoa; phylum Chordata; class Aves; order Passeriformes; family Certhiidae; genus Polioptila; species Polioptila caerulea. Next base: position 361,495 of record VYXF01003472.1, on the reverse strand, counting down.
CTTTTAGTCTTCAGACAAAAGTCATAAAAAGCACTTTTGCACAGGTCAGTACTTCTGCAGGGCAGGGTTCCCAGGAAAATGGGATCATTCTTTACTGTCTGAAGCTGGATTTGTAAACAGTAAAGTCTGAAATTGTCATGACAGGACCTTCATTTGATGATGCTTTTTGGAGATCCCCATTGCTCTTCAGAATATTCACATATCGAAGAAATGTTCTTCCTCAGAGGCAGAAAACTGAAGTGCACTCCAGAGTCCACATCTTCTTGGAATAAGCCATCATCTGACCACTCCAGTAACTCTTTAACAGGTCCAGTTTTCTAACAGCTCCTCTCTGTGAAGTATTCCATTCCTGGTTACTGATTAAAATGTAATCCTCACATTCAGTTTTTGATAGAAGCATGTGACTTAAAAGTGGAAAGTGGGTGCTTGGTTGATAATAAGGATGATAAGCTGATGCTTTTAGAGGTTCATGTTTTCATGTTTTAGAGGTTCATGTTGATTCCCACTCCCTTGTGTCAGGAGCTATTGTTTATCTGCAGTTTCCTCACATGCAATGACTTGGACATTGCAGTATTTCTCTTTTTGTAATTCAAGTGATGTCAAAGTCAGCTTGTTTCAGCCTAAGGACGATGTTCTGTTCTAATGGCAGCTGGAGAGTAAACACAGAACACTGTGGGTTTAAGCACAAAGAAGCCTGCATAATTCCTTGTCCATGACAGCCCTCAGCTCCATGTTTGACAGCCAGAACAACCAGGGATGCTTCAGAGAAAATGTTCATGGTGGCTTAAATTGCAAACAGAAAGGTTTGGGGAGGCATAGGAATATTTTCTTCTAAATCACCTGAAAAACTTGTTAAAAACAGGTAGCCCTGCAGGTAAGAAGTTGAATGTTCAGAGCTCTTCTGCCAGTTGGCAGCACCATGCCATACCATCCATTGGCTGTGGGGGACAAATATGCACAGCTAGGGCCAGAAATGAGGGACAGCTTCTTTCCTCACTCCATGGTAGTCACACACCTGGGAGCCATGCTCTGGATATTTCTCTGATTTTTTCCCCCCTCTCATTTTGTAATGGACATTCTGTTGATAAGAAAATGGCATCGCCTGGGTTAAACATTTCAGCCCCCCTCATCTCAGCAGTAAAGAATGTGTAAGGGGAAGGTAGCACAGAATTGCAAGCAGGGTGCCTCCTACACGGTGGCAATTCCCCATCTTGCAGCTTGTGCAGAGGTCTCTTGCCTCTGTAAGCTCCCTGCTGGCAGTGGAAGTGTGCAGTTAGATTCCCACAGGGACTGCCTCCTCTCCAGGGTGGACAAACCCCCATTTCCTCACCCTCCCCTCGTATTTTTTCAGGTTCTTTCACCTCCCTAATAATCTTATCTGTCCTCTGCTGGGCTCTCTTGGGTCTGCTGACATCTCTCTTTTACTGCTAAGGGGTCTCATATGCAATTTCAAATCAACAGAGGGGAATAAGCTCTTCTGGTCAACTGCTGGTTATTTCCTGCTGTACAGCTCAGTATGAGACCTGCCTTCAGGACAGCAGGAGTGCACTGCTGTTCAACACTGTCCTGAAATGGACACTCTGCATTCCTACCACCTGAACTGAGTATTTTTCCAAAATCCAGCTGTTTCCCAACTTGGCATTTCTTTGCAGTGGGAATTTCCCTTCAGGTGAGAATGTAGGAAGGACTGTGAATTCATGTCTGGAGGCTGTATCTGCTCTCCTTTCATCTGGAGCAGAGAACATCAACGATGATGTAGCATAAATAATGTTGAGACAACAGCCCTGACAATGAAACTGTACTGGCAGCATGTTCCTTTTCTGCATTCCTGCATCCATCTGATGCTTAGCTAAGGAGCACAAAAGGGAAAAGTGGGATTAACTGTGCTTTGGCACACGTTCCTGTGCCAAATGGAGTGAGAATCCAGAGATTGGGATTGCTATTGAACTTTAATATTCACCCTCTGTCTAGTGGTACAGGATCTGTCCGGTCCAGATGCCTTCTCCAGCACTGGAGTCCCAGTCAGCACAGATCTCACAGGAGAATGCAGTGTAGGACAGCAAGGCAATTGCCAGCTCTGTAGGCAACACTGTACAGAGCTTATTATTTCTGAAGAACTGCATAATGAAAAAATGTGCAAACCTCACTCCCATCTTAAAAATCTACCATGGGTACTAAATTGAGTATATGGCAGGGATCACACATTATTCATTTCCATGCTAAACTCTGACAACACGCCAAATACCACAGAACCAGGTCTGTCTGAAACATCCTGTAAGCCTGAAAAATCAATATACTGGGTTGTTTCTTTATTAGCCTTGATCTCTCCATCTCCTGAAATAGTGTGGTAGATTTGCCATCTTTTGAGTGGGCCTGCAGCTGCATTTGAGTGGCTGTTGTGTTGATTGTTGGAGAGAGGGACTGAGCTCCCAGTCACCTGGAGGACCAGTATCCCTGCTGTTGATTTGATGTTGTTAACATCCTGCTGCATCAAGAGCAGGGAAGTGTGGGATGTCTTCAGACAGTGATAACAGCACAAGACTGGGGGCAGTGTTGGTGATAAACCCCTGGACTTTCTGCCCCACCTTTTGCAAGCCTCCTAATTCTCCTGCATTTCATAGTCCCCACTGTGCAGTGCCAGTGCAAGTCCTAAGCTAATTAGTATATAAGCACAATGAAAGTGATTCATTGTCTGGGCTTTTTTCATATTCTCTGAATTCATTTGTGGAAGACAAGATAGGAATAGAGTGTTGCTGCCAGGATGAATTATCTGCTGTCCTTTCATTCAGATTGCCCCACACTGTTGAATTAGTGCACAGGTCACACTTGAATGTGCATTTCTGTCCCCTTCTGTCACTTTCTGCTGATCCACTTGGTATTTGATACTGAGACTTTTCCCAGTGCTTTCCAGTAGGAAAAGCACATTCCAGTCCCAGTCCTGCACTAAGGCAGGGATGTGGAGTGTGTTAGGAGGGTTCACATTGCTGGGGCTGGGGGACACAGTGCTGTAGTTATCTTAGAGGTGCAGGTGGTCTGGGGGTGAGTGGCTGTTAGCTGTGGGATATTTTAAAATAGATACCTTCCTCCTATTATTTTTTGGTCAAGAAATGAGAAAAAGAAATAGGGAGCAATTTTTCATTTCAAGCTTGCCACTGTCAGTTGGGTTTGTGTTGATTCAAGTGCTCTTCCTCAGTGACCTTCATCTCCCCATGCCTGTGAGATGTGAAAGATGCTGTTGACACAAGCACAGGCTCAAGCTCCCTTAGCTCATATCCCAGACAGCACTTTAACATGGCATGTTTGATGCTGCATATTTCTGTCTTGCTGACAAAGTGGCAGTGAAAGTTATTGCATTCATCTGGGAAAGGGAATGGAGCAGATTGAAAGCCACAGCAAACAGTGCTACCTTTCCTTTCTTCCCTGTCCTTGGTCACTAAAACCTCTGAATGCAGAAGGCAAAACAGAGGGGTGTGGGCACTTAAAACAAGGTTTAGAAATGCACCTCACAAAAAATTAGGGCCTAAAATTAAATTATCAGGTGTGTAAAAGCAAAACAATCCCAGGTCTTTATTCACAGGAGCAATGGCTTCTGCATTTGCACTAAGAAATCAGCTTATACACACTAAAATGTGAATGCAGGGTAGTACTAGAGGTAGTACTAATCCTCCCCACTCATATTTGTCTCACTGTACTGTTCTCAAGTGCATTACACTACCAGAGAAATCTGGAGGAAGAAGGTGCCAGCCTGTGTTACTTCACACAGGTCAGGACCACTGCAAATCTCTGTAACACATTTGCTGCCAAATCAGCATGAACTAAAACAATGAGGTTTGAAAAGGCAGCATTAGGAAAATACAGAATGAAGTGCTATTTTTTTTTTTTTAATTGCAGATTCGGGCCTTTTTATTCTTTGGTTAAAAGTAGGTGTGCCTCCCAAAGTGGCCACTGTTAGCCATGCCATGGTGGATTGTGCTTTGGACGTGCAGCCCTCTGCCTTGGGCAGAGGCATCTGACAGGCAACTGCTGTGCAGCAGCACAGTGTAATTTCTCTGTCATTGCCAGTGAGAGCTCATCTTCATGTCCTCTGCAGCCTTTTCTTCCATGCCCTTCTATTTCTGAGGACCTTGGTGTTGGGGGACACAGTCTCCTTTGGCTGTGTTTGTTCTCTTCGAAGAGCTCCCAGCCTGTGGGACTGTCACTGCTGCTTCTGCTGGTTTTAGGCTAAATGTGCCAAAGCAATTGGAACAGTTTAGGAAGGTGGTGGTTGCTGTTCCTCAGACCTGAGAGAAATGCAGGAGCATTTGTGTGAGTTATACAGGTAACCCAAGGCAGGCTGGAGACACAGCTGGCAGCTTGAAGGCAAGCATCTGGAAAGGCAGGGAGAATTGGGGATTTTCAGACAGGACAGAGGAGGTTTAGATTAGACATTAGGAAAAGAATTCTTCCCTGTGAGTGTGGTAAGACACTGGCACAGAGAGGCTGTGGATGCCCCATCCCTGGAACTGTCCAAGGTCCCAGGTTGGATGGGGCTTGGAGCAGCCTGGGACAGTGGAAGGTGTCCCTGCCCATGGCATGGCGTTGTAGATAGATGATCTTCCAGGTCTCTTCCAACCCAAACAAGGTTCTGTGAGGAGACATGGAGCTGGTACAGAGGGAAACATGCCCTGTTCCCTGCTGTACACGAGTAATGGGACATCTCTCTGCCAGAGAGGGAGAATAATAAAGACACACATGCTGTGCTCTCAGTTTTCAAAGCCAAGAATGGTTGCTTGGAGCTCATTCCCTCTCCACATTTCCTTTGGCCTGTAATCTGTGCAATCATTACCTGTTACTGCTCCTCTGTTATCACTCCACAGATGCTCCAAGTGAAGTACAAAGTTTCATGCCCTGATGAATATGCCATATTGTTTTCTTTTTATAGGATGACATAAAGCTGTTAAATAAGAGCCAGCAAAGAGCCAGTTTCTCAGTTCTCACTTGGTCTGGAAGTCTTTTTAGCTGAACAAGCTGAGCATCACCTGCTCTGGAATGGTGGGGCATAGGGATAGACTTCTGGAAGGAAACCGAGGTTATTACAACCAGGCATGGGACAGGGAAGGAGGAGGACGTCCCCACTGTGGGTAAGGAGTGGAAATGAAGTAAGACCACAGAAGCTGGGAGCCTCTGGAATAGTTTGGCCAGCTGGAAAGTTTCAGAGCTCTGGGTGCTGCCATCTACTGTGGAATCCTGCTCCTGCTGCAGCATTCCTGCCTTCCCAGCCCGGGACTGAAAGCGGAATGTGCATTTCTGGCTGTGTGCAGCCTGAAGAACAGCTCTGCTGGGTGAAGTACTGAAACAATTTCCCAGGCCAGCTGGTAGGAAATCATGGTTATAAGTCTATCAGGGAATTACAGTTTAATCGCAGTCTGTAGCAGGAAGACTGCACTAGAGTTTAGTATTTTACATGAAAGGCTGCTATTGAAAAAATGTTACCCTGCACTTCAATAGATCTTTGCTGCCAACTGCAAGGCGTTCCGGCTCTGTTGAGCTGGCAGAGTTCATTGATGACAGACTGAGAACTGGTGTTAAAATGTGTGCCAGTGCATAAAGGAAACACACCCGAGGGGTTCTTTAAAACAGTCCAAGAGAGGCAGACAGCGGGGTGGGAGAGAGGAGAGCAGGCAGGAGAGCTGGGTCCTGCTCAGAGTCAGGGCCAGCAGGGGAGAAATGAAGGATCCGTGCTTTTTCACCTTGGGAAAAATGTTTTATAGGCAGTGAGCAAACATTGATGGCATTCTTCTGCCAGCCAGTCAGCAAACAGCTTAAGCAAAGGAAGGGGACAGAGCAGCTCCTGTGGGTCTTACAAGCCCTGTGAGAACGGGGAGCTGGTTTTGTTTGCCTAACAGCTAAAGGGATCACTTCTGCCACTCACCCTGAGAAAGTTCCCAGGGCCCCTGGGGACTCCTTCCCACTAAATAATGGCAATTCCCATGGTCCCAATCAGAAATGGGGCAAGGGGAGAAGAGGAAGATGTTTGAGAGGAATAAGTAATTCCTGGTACATTATCTTTGTTTGGCCTTTAAATTGTTCATATCCATGCTCCTAGGCAGAAGGGAAGGGAAGGGAAGGGAAGGGAAGGG
>VYXF01003472.1:302169-354922 GCA_013397295.1 Polioptila caerulea | reverse complement strand
AAGGAAAGGAAAGGAAAGGAAAGGAAAGGAAAGGAAAGGAAAGGAAAGGAAAGGAAAGGAAAGGAAAGGAAAGGAAAGGAAAGGACCACCCAGTATTCTTTGTGAGTCTTCTTTGTGTTGCTGAAAACTGCTCCTGAGCCATGAGATGTCAAATACAAAATCAGAAAGCAAAACCTACTTTACAGGAGCAAGGTGAAAAGAAAGTCTACATTTTTCTTAACATGTCATACTTTAGTAAATTCAGCACAAATAAGGTCATGGAAGGCTCTTCTGATAATTTCCTTAGTGGCTGCAAAACTGTGGGCTGTTTGTAACTATGTCTCTGAAATAAACCCTTTGCTTTTGATACCTCAGGCTTCAGGGTTTCTGGTGTAGTCTCTTTTAAGTTTTGTTCCCTGCCAGCTTTCCCAGTCACTGCTTATTCGTGAGCAGCCTTCCTGGATTTTGTGGGACAGGGTGCCCATGGAAAGAGGGGAACAGCTGCTCAAAATACAGGTGAGCAGGCAGAGACAGCTCAGGGCCTGAACAAGGTCATTTCTTTAAAGGTTATTTCTCCCCTAGTGAGGGCCTCATTGTACAAACTCTTGCTCTTTATGGAGTCAGTCTCTATACCAACTCCATCATCCATCTTCCATGAAAAGTAATTGGCCTGGCCTGCAGAATTTTGTTTCCTGTCTGGTAGGGGATGGATTTTGTTCTGTGATTTCAGTTGGTGTCCTACCCATGCTAGAAATGCAGTTGTATGTCTTCTCTTGGAGTCTCGGGAGTTGGGTCTGATCAGCCTCTTGATCACAGTACCAGAATTGGGCTGAGGATGGAGGGTAAAGCTGAACCTGATGGTTCTGCTGTGTTTGAAGGAAGGCAGGATGTGGTGGTACATTATGCTTCCTCTCAGCAGCTCTCTGTCTTTCTCACTTTACTCCCTTTAAGCCAAAGGCCATAGAAATTGAAAAGGTTTCATTGCTGACGGGTCAGGTTCTCAAGAAATTTTCTGTACCAGAGTAACCATTTCATATTTGCTTTTGTGTGTGTGTGTGTGTGTGTGTGTATATGAAAATAATTATTCAGGGAGTTGATTGGATTGGCCACTGTTGCTCCAGATGTGACTGATAGAATCTGTTAATCAGCAAAGATCCATGCAAGAAGCTTTTCCCTTTCTGTATTCTATAGAAGATTGTACTACTTGTAATAAAATACCTGCTAGATCTTTCAGTAGGTGAACTGAATGCAATGTAACCAGGATGTGAACAAATAAAATGTTGTGGTACAAGTAGTCATTAGTTGTAAAAATGAATAATAGAAGAAAAATGGATTTCTTTTAGCAGAAGAATCTATTTCTCAGGTTCTGGAATTGCTTTAACTTGTGAATTGATTTTGCTTTATTATTAGCATCAGTGCCAGGTGTTCTTGTTGTCCTCTTTGCTTCTGTTAATACTCTTTTAAAATAGTCCTGAGTAAGCAGGAAACTTTGACCATTAACAAGATCCCTAGTGTTTCTTATCTATTTGTCTAATCACATCTATTTCCCAGTATTGGAAGACTTAGTGCTTGGAAGGAAATGAATTTGAGTCAGGCACAGCTCTCAGACAGAAAGTTTCAGGGCTGGATTAGGAATTGACACAAAATCCTCTCAGTTTGCATCTGTATCTCTTGGAGCTGGGTGCTGATTGTGGTCATTTGTGTTCCCTCACAAACGCAACCAAAAATTATTTATTTATCAAAAATATTTATCAAAATCTCAGCCTGGAGGAATTCTTAGATTTCACTGTAAAGTTGTGGCTTACATTTAGATTTTTCCCCTCGCTTTATCTCCTTTTGGCTAATTCTCACCAGTTTGAAAAGTGAAATATCACAGTTTGTATCACTGATTATTGAAATTTAAACAAACAAAAAAGGCTCCAGCCTTTCAGTTGTATCCATATATATGGAGTGCATTCATCCACATCACCTTAAGCTTCCTAAATGTCCTAGTTTACAAGCAAACTTATTACCTCTGAGGTGCCACATGTGCACAGGCTGGACTCCACTTTGGGAACATGGACATGCAATTTCATGTTGTAGCACTTGTCTCATGCTTCTTCTTCATGCTTTGAGATCCAAAAGCCATTGGGTCGAAATGTTCTTAATTAAGGCTGTTCATGCCTTTGAAAAGCCCATCCATCATAGATCTGCCTTACTGTAGATATGCTCTGGGTTTATTGATTCAGCTTCTGTTGTGAAAGCAGCTGAAGAAACCAGCCCAAACTAGAAATGAGAGCAAATTTGCATCTTCATCAAAACTTTCCCCACCTTGAAAAGCTGTTTGGGATTAGAATCCCAGTTCATGCTCATTATAGAAATAGTTCTTTTCTACACGCTCAGAGCTGACATTTCCCTGAACTTTTTCAAATTAGGATGTGGGGATGTGGTTTGAACTCGTTGTTAGGACAGTTTTAAGGGCTTCGTTCCTATGCAGACAGCTGTGATGCAGTGAATTTCAGTGGGTTTAGAGCAGCATAAGACCAGCTTGACAGAGAGAAAAATTAATTTCCTATCAGATCTGATCTTTACCAGGACCTGACTTTAGCAGCTGACTTGTCTGGTTTGTACCTTGTAGCTTTGTCTTAAGATTTGTGTTTACAGTGTCATTATGCACAAACTCTTCCAGAGAGAATGTTTTTTATTTTTCTTTCTCATAATTAAAACAGCAAGAATTAATGATGGACTGGGGAGGCTTGCTGTTCCTGCAGTAATGAAGTGGACTGCTTTCTGTGGCTAAGAAAAAAAAAAGTTAGCACAGTGATTATTTTGTTCTGAGCTGAGTATTATTGTAAAAGATGGAAATATTAAAATTGTAACATGTAAAAAATCACGACCCAGAACAGTAAACACATTGCAACCAAGTAGTGTAGCTTTGATTCCAATGCTCAGCTAATTACAAGAGAAAATATGACAATTTCCTTCAAAATTTATCTTTCTCTCTCTGTTTTTGTCTTCTTTTTTTTTTACCTCCACCTGAGAATATTTAAACAAAAGTTACAGTCACTTCTGCTGGCTTTGCTGAGCCACACCTCTCTGCCCAAACCAGCAAATCCTGCCCCTCTCTGCCTTTCTTTCCCTTTCAGCTCTCCCCATTTCCAGAGGGGCTGGGGCTCCTCTCGGGGGCCAGCTGGGGGCTGCAGGAGGAAGCCCAGCAGTTTTGGCAGCCCCAGGGCTGTGGGTGCCCAGGGTGGGAGAGGAGAGGGGCTGGGGACAGGGACAGTGATGGCCCTGCTCGTGTCATCAGGGAGTAGCAGCTCGCTGGGGGTCTGAGGAACCCCATAAATGTTGTGTCACATTGCCTTGGAAGCACAAGCACATGGAAAGGTGGGAAATCAGTGACTTCTGACTGACATGATCAGCCAAAAATTGAGATCTCTTTACGCTGTTTTCATGAGGCTAGCAGAGGGATAATGTGTTACAAAATTTTCCTTCATGATTTGTAGTTAATTTAAAAATATATGGAAAAGTCCCTCTCTCTTGGAGACAGATCCTGACTCCCCTCTGCCTTGCATTCAATGCAGCATCCATCATTCTCAGGTTTTCCTACAAGTCATGCTAAAATTCCTGTTCTAATTTTGTCCCTCCTGCATGTGATCATGCAGTCTCATAGGGACACCCAGTTGGCTTTGTGTCCTTCCCCTTTTCCATGGCTGTGTTTTGACCCCACAGGAGACATCCGGGCTTCCAGGCTGGCCTCCTGAAATCCCCCCCTTCTCAGCAGACTGCTTGTCTTGTCACTCTCCTGCTGAATGAAGGTTGGGTTTCATTCCCATCTGGTCCCTTGTTGCTTCACAGCTTCTGGAATAACATTATTCATTCTCCTTTGCTGCTGCTAATTCTTTCATAAGAAAAGTGCAACCCAAATTCCTACTTGAAATATGTGCACTGGGATATTTCCAAAGCATTTGGTGCTTGCTAGGCCAGCTGCTTGTTGTGATGTACCTGTTTGTTCAACACACCCCAAGACTCTGCTGTGGGGGTGTTGGAAATGCAAACACAAACATCCATATTGTTTGGCAGCTCTGGCTCCTGCTTTCCTTGCCAGGTGAAGGCAGCCTGGCACTGTGGGGCCACCAGACAGAAATTATCCATTGACACTACAAATGCTGTAGCACGTAGGAGAAGAGATTGAAAAGATGAACTAAACTTAGAGATCTTTCAGCAGCAAGTTGGAGAGTCAGGTGTTTGGGGAATGTCTTTCTCCAAGCCTTCTTGCACCTCTACCCTGCTGCCCACGGTTGTGTTGTAAACCCCCAATCCTCAGGCTGTTCTGAAGTCTCCAGCCCCACGAGCTCTGCTGATTTCATTTAAAGCAAATTCAAAGAATGGGTGAGTATGCACACAAAGTTAAAGCAAATCCTGATGTCTGGAAGGCCAAAATGCAAAGAAGAACAGAACCCAGTAAGTATCTCTAACTTTCTTCTTTTTCTTCTCTCTCTCTCTCTCTTTTCTTTTTTTTTGGCCTTGATTTTTCAGCATTTAACATTGGCAGTAATGTATCTGTTATGCTGGCTGTAATCCCAGTTCATCCCAAGGCATGAAATGTAGCTGTAGAAGTGTAAAGGTGAACCTTCTGGAGTACTGAGGGACTGACTTCTGTGGCAGTCTGCCTTCTGGGGGGTCACAGTATTGCTGCTCTTGCAGAAAAGGTCAGAAAGACGTGCCAGGCTTGCTGTGCTGGAGGTGCCAGAGTGCTCCAGTTTGTGGTATGAAGGTGCTCCACTATAGCCTCTCTCCTGAGCAGCAGCTCACACCTCAGCAGAAGCAGCAATCAGAGCTATGTGAGGTTTGCCATCCATAAACTAAGGCCCAAAGTGTATTTATGTAGTGCAGGGCTTTTCCCCCTCAGGACAGGGCTGGAATGTTATTTAAATCTCCTTTAAAAAATGGAAAGGAAGCTATTTCCTGTTAAAGAAAGATATGTGTAAGGGCTTGAGTTTTCTTGGAACTTTTTGGACTTACGCTGGTTTTCTATGGAAATTACCCTCATTGCAATCTCTGTGTCTCTCTCTTCAGTTTCCCTTGCAATAGCATTTCAAAATGTTGGTTGAATTTATTCAGATTGGACAGGGGAGAAAAGGTCTCAAAGATATTATCTTTGTATGAGTTTCATAAAAATAGGCATCTAGATAGATGAGACTGTGATTAGTACTCCCACTAAAGGAAAAAGAAGCACTGTAGGCTCAAGACATTATTAAACAGCTGAGAGTCCATGAGGGAGAGTGCCAGGGAAAGCCTGCCTTTGGGCTCTCAGAGAGCCTGGCTGCTCCTGTTTCCATTCCTTTTGCCACACAGATTGTCCAGCATCCCAGCACTGAGAGCAGCAATGGAAAATGAAAACACTGTGCCTTTTGTCCTGGATGTGTCTGCAGTAGGATTTAGAGCAGGACAGCAGTGCACATGCAGCAGCAGCATGAGACATCAGGACCTTCAGAGAGGACTCAGTGTTGGAAAGGGATTTAAACCCCCCAAAACCAGCTATTTTCCAGCCCTCCACAGTTCACAGGGCACTTTTGGTTGGTTTTGGTAGAAATCATTGAAGAGAAGTTGGTCTCTGGTAAGGTTTAGAAAACCTTTTTGTGGCTGGGGATATCATCATTTCTACAAGGGAAGTTCTACAGTGACCATTGCAGATGGAAGGGGACACAGGAATGTCCTGGGGACCTGTGACCTTCCTGTGGGATTCTGCAGTGCCCAAACAGGACTGACCAGCTGGGTGCACGTCCAGAGTCCTGCCTTGCTGCTGTGGGATTTCCAGGCTGAGGAGACCTGGGCTGCCTCCAGAGCTAACACATCAGTGCTGCATCCAGCCTCAGCCTTAGCTTTGTAGCCAGCTTAGGCTTCCCTAAGATGCATGACCCACCCTGCACTACCAGCCTCAGAGCTAGTGAGGGAAAACTTCTCTGGTTTTGCTTTAAATGAAATCAGCAGAGCTCGTGGGGCTGGAGACCTCAGAACAGCCTGAGGATTGGGGGTTTACAACACAACCGTGGGCAGCAGGGTAGAGGTGCAAGAAGGCTTAGAGAAAGACATCCCCAAACACCTGACTCTCCAGCTTGCTGCTAAAGATCTCTAAGTTTAGTTCATCTTTTCAATCTCTTCTCCTACCGGCTACAGTATTTGTAGTGTCAATGGATAATTTCTATCTGGTGGCCCCACAGTGCCAGGCTGCCTTCACCTGGCAAGGAAAGCAGGAGCCAGAGCTGCCAAACAATATGGATGTTTGTGTTTGCATTTCCAACACCCCCACAGCAGAGTCTTGGGGTGTGTTGAACAAACAGGTACATCACAACAAGCAGCTGGCCTAGCAAGCACCAAATGTTTCCCCTTCCTGAGCACTTTCTGTCCATAGGGGACCATGGCTATCATAAGTTTGAGGCCAGGTGATCTTCAGCCTGTCTTGGGGAAAGCCAAGTGAGGCAATGTCACAGAAATTCCCTCAGAATTTCCCCCAGAAATTCCCACTCTTGGTAGTTTTCCTGAAGACAGGGTCTCTGAGCCCTGGGCCAGCTCTGCAGCAGCTGCCCTTTGGTGTCATTCAGCCATTCAAACAAAGATAACCCATCATCTCCTGGGTAGTGGTGTGCTGGTCTGCAGCTCCCCAGAGCAGGTGTGGGAAGCCCTAATTTTTGTTCAGGATAAGTGGATGTAAATAGGGCTGCATTCTTTCTTCCAGTAGAACTTCATGCATTTATGATCAATGAGGCCCCCTGGAGCTCTTTGGAAAAGCAGTTCTGTGAGCAGCAGAGCTGCTGAGAGCTGGTTGCCTGTGATTTATGTCTCATGATTAGGTTATCTGGAATGTAATACGTTCCTAGTGCTAGTTAAAGTATCCTCAATAATGTCTCTCTCTTACATGGAGTCTCTTGTGCCCAAGAAAGACTGTGATCACAATAGCAGGAAAATATTACAGCCTCACTCCTCTCCTTGCCTATCTGCTTCCAGGAAACTTAGAAGAACACAAAACTTTTGAGGCAAGTGTAGTGCCAAATCAGGTTGAAAACACTCACCAACATTCAGAGACAGAGAGAAAAATAAATGTGCGTGTCACAGCTGCATCAGCCTGATTTCACAGGGAGCCAAGCATGGCCATGGTGTGGCAAAAGAAAGTAAATGTCTATTCCAGTGGAAACAGTAATGGTCATGTGTGAGCAGATGAGGTACAGCTTCTGAGAAGCTCTCACTACCATTCATTCTGTCTATTTTGGCTGGGAATTCATCAGTGAATCTGGGGTTGGAAGTGCAATGTGTACTTATGTGCCAGAAGTAATTTTATTATGGTGAGATTTGGAGAGATTGTGCAAGTTTACTGGAGAGGCAGAGCCAGAATTACATATGGGTGTGTTATAATCCAGTAGTGATAAATTCATGGGGTCCATGTGTGATCCCAGACATGCTGACCCACCTCAGTGCCTCTAGAAAAGCTCTTTCTGTCACAGTCCATAACACCTGGAGGCTGGTGGGCAGCTTTTATTGACCTGATTCTTTCATCCTGTCCCCAGAGACAACTTGATTGTCCCTGCCTTGCTCCTTGAGAACCCTCAATGTAAATACCTTCTTAAAGGTATTTCTGTTGGGGGGTCATGTTGTGCCTCTGCCTGTGTTTTAATCAGTGTGGTTTGTCAAGAGACAGAAATATTTTGAACCTGGTGCATGTTAGTTTTGATTGGAGAGGAGAAAAAACACAGCATGATTGGGTCCTTGGGGAAATGGTGAATTTCTACAGCTGATCCTTTGAAAGATCTCAGCAGTTTTAAAGAGAGAGAGAGAAGAACTGTGAATGAAGCAGCCAAGAGATGGAGGAACAGCTGAAAAAACACCAGCCAAGAGAGTGTGGGGACTGTGCTCTGAGATTTCTCATGTTTGGATCTGATCCAAATGAACCAAAAGTAGTGTGAGACTTTTCTACTCCCTGCAATGATTCTGCTATTAGCAGATCCTTTTAGGAATCTCCTAATTTCCTGTGTCTATGTGGCAATTTGTCAAAAACAGTTTTGGCACATTGGCAGTGCTGGAACATGGAAATGCTGCTGCAGACTCACAGGAGGAACAGGGACACCTCCTTAGCCAGGCTGTTTTTTGCTGATCCCCAGAAGGTCTTGGTCACAGGTTAGAGGAAGAGATTGAATGCTGTTAAAAGCCCTTTGGCTACTCCAGGCCATGTCCTGTGTGAATTCCATAGCCAGGGCTAGCAGTTTGACATTGTAAATCATAGAGAAAAATCTGGCCATAGATCAGAGAGGCAAAAGGTGACGGGGTCATACTGGGGAGAAAGCACAAGTATGAGTCTTCTCAAAGAAAACTTGGGATTTTAGAGGAGCCCAGGGCTGCTGGGTTTCCTCTGCTTCCCCAGTGAATTACTTTGCCAATGGTTAAAATCCATTTCAACTTGATCTGTATGTTCCATCTGGATGCTGTGCAGTGGCAGCAGCACTGACCCAAGGTTTGAACCTGTCTCAGTTGAAATCAATGGAAAAACTCCCTCTAAATTCAGAAAATCAGTAATTGAGTCTTAAGACACTGAAATGTTACTATCAGTGGAAATACACCTGCCCTGATTGCTCTGTGTTCCACTCAGGTCACATGTTTCAGCTCAGCAGCTCTCAAAATTTCCAATGTATTCACCACCCACATGCTCAGATCTTGAGATGTCAAAGCCATGAGTACTTTTCTTTCTTTTCAAACAAGTCATGGCATCCCTGGCTCTGGAGACAACCTAACGAAAAAGTAGCTGCAACTAAAGTATTTGCTGTAGCTGGGAACTGTGCAGAGATCAATTAAAACAGTCAGTTCATGCTCACTGAGAAGTTTCTCAGATTTGGGAACTTAAACCTCCAATGCTAGGATTGACCTCAAAATAAACGAACTTCAAAAGCTTGAGCCAAACCTCAGATATTTCTGGGGTCTAGAAAAAAAAACCAAACAGTTTTGTTTAGAGGCCACGATGAAAGTTTCTATTTAGATATTTACTACTGTAGAAGAAGGATTGTGGTCCCTTGGTAGATCTGCAGAACCCCTTTACAGGAAGAGTGAACACAGAGAGGCACAAAATATCACTGCAGTCAGTGCTCCATTACTATCTGAGTGCACAGACCTGAAGGGTGGAATGATACTTTAATTTCTGTGAGTGTCCTGTAACAAAGTAATGCGAGGGCTTGTCTAAATTGCCTGGGATGTGTTGCCCCCACATCTCCATGGAGTTGGTGTCTGGATAGGGCTGAGCTGGGGGCCAGAGGAGCAGGGGAGGGGACAGAGCCTGTACCCCAGTGCTCAGGTGTCCTTTCCTTTGGCACTGCAGAGTGCCTGGCTGTGGTTTGCATTCCCAGCACCGTGGGGTGGCCAGGGAAAGGTGGCAGGCTGTGCTTAGTGATGCCCACAGGGGCAGGGAAGGAGGCTCAGTCTGAAGGCAGGGAGCACACAGGGCACGGTGGCAGCTTGACTTGCACCCTGTGGGCTCTCACTGTCAGCACAGCAATGCTCTGAACCACGAATAATAATGGGATGTTTTAGCTGGGGGGGAAATAGGTGTCTCTTGAAACCACATTTCTGCCTTCCACGCACCCCATTCCAGCACTCATCTGTATTTATTGAATAAGGTTAATGGATTACTTAGCAGGATTCTCCAGCCATTATCAGAGAGCACACTCTGTTTATGTGGCTGGCCTCTCCTGTTCTGTCACTGTCATAAGCTACTCAATTAGAAAAGGGGGGAAAAAAAGTATGTAATAGGTAACTATGGTTACCTGTGATGTGGGTTTTTAAGAAGTGCTCAGAAACCTAGTGGCAACAGAGTTTGGAAGTTCAAAGCTGTAATTTATTCAAGAACTCTCTTGAATCAGAGTATCAAAAGCATTTAGAATAAATTCAGAACATTTTCTTTTGTGGAACAGTATTGCAGTCCTAAGCAGAAGCTGGGGTACAGACCGACTGCTTGCTCTGCTCACGTGAGAAGAAAATAGGAGAGTGTAAATATGCCCTTGTTCCACTTTGCTCCTGCAGAGCCTGGTAGCCCTGGCACTGGAACAGCTTGTGAAAGTGGTGGTTTCTGAAAGCAGTGCTCCCATTGTCCTGTTGTTTCCCTATTTACCCTGAAATGGTGAGTTTAAAAGTGCTGAAAATAGAGCCCCAAAGCTGCATGACCTTCAGGGGCATCTTTCAAACAGAGGTGCCTACCTCAGAAATTCAGCCCCAATCATGCTGTTGGCTCAGAAAAGAAAATAAAATCCTCCATGCTTCAGTTAATGAGGACACAGGATAGTGCTAACAGCTTTTAATTGGATTGAAAGTGCCCTATGAAACACATGTCTTGAGGTGAAAAATGTCACCTCTCAGGTGTTTCAGGGGGATCCGTGGAATTCTGTACATATTTGCCTTTTGCAAAGCAAGGAGCTGTTGTGGGCACTTCCTGTGGGATTTTTGTATGAACACACAAGATAGTGCCACCACAGTGTTCCCTGTGTGCTCTGTGGGCACTGCCCAAGGGAAGGGAAGAGTAATTTCAGCTGTCCAAAAACACTGTCTCTACCAAAGTAGCCAAGTACACAGGGGGCAGGAAAGATCTGTTTTGTCACATATTTTATTATCATAGCATGCAAGTACATCAGATGAATACTGGAAAACCTTGCATGACATGCCAATTTATCAGCACTCTTCCAGTAGAAAATTATCTGCTACAAGGTCAGGAGTCATTTCCCAAGAAAGCTGTCTAAAAAAAAGTTTGTAATTAAGAGAAGACATTGGACTCAACCAAAGTTAGATGTTTGCTGGATCCCACCTTCACACAGTTCATTTCCTAGTAGGCCAGCAGAGAAACTCTGAAGGCTCTGAATGTTTCCCCAAATTCCTCCTATTTGGCTGACTTGAAACACACAGCCTAGGATCTGTTAAGGGTGCATAAATTTGGGGGTGTTGCAGTTCAGTCAGGGGTAGGGCATGGCCATGAAAGGTCAGGGTACTGTATGGTTTGGAGTGCTGGAGAGTTTCCAGTGTTTGCAGGGGGGCTGTGCTTGTTCTGAACCAGAGGGAAGGCTGTGCTTGTATCTGTTAATCTGGAGGTTCCTTATTAATAGGCTGCACACTTCATTGATTTTTAATTAATTTCTGAAGAGACACAGAGGATAAGTGCTGCAGCCCACAGACATCTCTGTACTTATTGCAGTCCACATCTCTATTGATTGCCTGCCTAAGGAGCAGAAGTAATCCATTTTAAATACACTTTCTTGGAGAGGCTGAATGCACTGCACAATACACTCTCCTGACTGTAATTGCATTGGCAAGAGGTCAGTGGCTGGGTGGGGGAGAAGCAGCCCATGGTTCAAGTTTGCTGCTCTGGGCCTCATTCCAGGAAAGCCAAGTGATCTCCCTGGTGGGCAGTTTGGAACTCCAGGATCAGGAAGGCAGTGGCCACAGCTCCCCCGTTACAGTTGCACTGGGAACTCCTTTAGAGGCTGCTTTTAGCCCTCCTGCCTCTTCAGAGGAAGGAGCTGGAGCTAGTCTAACTGAAGCAGTTAATGTAAGGGAGAAGAATGGCATTCAAAAAGCCTGTTCAAATGATACCTCTCTTTGGTTTCTACTCTGAAAAGCATCAAACACTTTCCAGGAGTATGTGAACCACTGGGAGCTGAAACCTTAAGTCTCTGAGCCCTCCCCAGAGCAGTGGACAGGGGTGTTCCTTCTGCTGGCATGTGTAGCACAGATTACTATGATTTGCTTTTGAAACAGCAATTTGGAACAGCCTTTGTCCTAAGGACTGTGATCCAGCCAGTCTCTAAACTGCAGTTACTTTGCAGTAAGTGTTACTGCCCAGCAAGGAGAGTTTTGCAGCAATAAGTTTGTTATTTAAGCAGTTTGTTCTTGTTTAAAGGTCTCCTTCACAGAAAAAGCCGTTGTTGGTGCAGTTGCAGCCAGAGCTGCCCAAAGTGCACTGGTGATACCCTTACTGGAAGCACAGCTACAAGCTGCAATTTCTCTCTCCTCTTTGGGCTGCAGTCCCCTGAGCTGTGGGTTTCTTCAGAGCTAATGGGAGAACATCCCTGTCCTTCTCAGCTCTTTGGGAATAAGGGAGAGCACTGTGGTCTGTGCACACAGCCCGGGAGGCTGGGACACCTGGTCTAGGTGAGGGGGTAACACAGCCAGTATGACCCAGTTTGGCCACGGAATGCAGAATGGAGCTGGCATAGGAGAGCACCTTGCACCCAGCTTCCTAAAAAAGCACCTGGATTGATTGCAAAGTGGAGATTAGGCACAATTCCACAGCACCCTCACTCAGGAATCTCATGTTTGGGTATGAACTTTGCAGCAGCTGCACAGATGTGCCTGTAGGTGAGACCAGAACTCAGAGCCACATCCAGTGAGGCCAGTGTTGAAATAAATACCTGGTCTGCATCTCATTGCTTATACTACTTAATATATTTATGGAACATCTTTCATCAGAAGAATGTGAAGTGCTTCACAGACTCTTTATATCCAGCACCACCTAATCCAGAAAGCTGCATCATTTGAGGGAGCCTGGGAGACAACTCATCTTTCCACAGGAGTTCAGACCAAGGACGTGTTTGATGCTGCAGTGGAACAAGCTCCCCTTCTGGTGTTGCCTGAGGAGCTTCAGCACCTACCCAGGATAGAGAGCTTTCAAGGGCCCCACAAGCTCAGAACTGAGAACCAGCCAATTCAGCAGTGACCCACTTATCTGTGCTGTGAGGGGGTGAGATGACACTCCTGAGATGTTAATTTAGGATTGGAGTGGGTCTGAGCCCATCAAAATGTCTGCTCAGTCCAGTCAATTAAGCATTGAAATGTCATAAGCCTATGAAATTGCTTCTCCTCTCATTTCTTTCCACTCTTTCTCCCTTTATGAATCACCTGTCATTTTGGAATAGACTGAGTTTTTCCTGTAATTCACATCTAATCAGCCTCATAGCCTCTTCACTTTGGCTTCTTGAGTTTGTTTCAACCTGTTGTGCTCCAGCAACATCTTTATTTTGTGTCCTGGGATGGAGCTTAGCAGTGTAGTAAATCAGGCTTTTGGTCTCCAATTTCTGGAACAAATAAACTGCAGCTGCCACGTGGTGCAAAGCAAATATCTGCTGCTGACTTCTTTTTATCCAGACTTGTTCTTTTGATGTGCAACTGGCACTTTCATATTGCCACGGGTAGAGTGTGTCCTCCTGTGGTTGGTAAGAAGCCAACTCATCCCAAATTTGTACTTCAGCTGAGCCACTCACATGTGAGCAGACAGAATCTGTACTTCTGGGTGAGCCACAAGTGGAGAGGTGTAAGACTGACCTGTGTTCAAAACATCACTGCTCTTTCCCCAGCAGAACTGGCTCAAGTTACCTGTGCAGGAGTTGGATTTTCACTGGTTGCCTTTCCATAGGGACCTTAATCTGGCTGCTGCACTGGGACCCCATCTCTTAAGTCAAGTACAGATAGTCTTGGTCTTGCTTCTGTGTGCCCTGGACTGTTTAGTCTGAAATGATTCAGCAGAGTCACGGCAGGACTGTGAGGAGAACACTGAGTTATCAGCAGAGTCCCCTCTGCTCGTGTCACACCTGCTCAGATGGCAGATCTGGCAAAGTTTCTGTCATCTGGTCCTGCTCAGGTGGACAGGACCAAAGCAACTGTAGGCAAATCCAGATAGTTATATCAGCTTTGTATCCTAAGTGCATCTGAAGATGGCCAGCTTGAGATGAAACACTTTTACCCTGAGATACAGCTTGCTACACATTAATAGCACATTGCTGCAAACTTAAACTGAAGAGAAAGGAAACCTTGAGAGAGTCAAGTGAGCAGGAGATGGGAAGAAATACATTCCTATCACATAAGCTTTCTTTGTCTGCCCTTTACCAAAGAGAGAGATTAACTCACCCCCTATAATTGAATTGAACTCCTAAATATTTGGGCTTGCAGCACAGCACAGGATGCAGGACTGGTTCTCCCTTGCCAGCTTCACCAGGGCTGGCAGCATTCCAGACATCTCAGCAATCCTTGGCAGATGACCTGCTGGAGGTGTGCTTAGCACGAGCTGGGAGTCCCCAGCTTCGGCTGGTAGCATCCCCCTTCCCTGCCCTTGGCTGGGAGGTGACCTCCAGTGCCATCCCCCAGTGCCATCCCCCAGTGCCATCCCCCAGGACACCAGCCCTCTGCAGCTGAGTCAGTGCATTTCACAGCAGTGTCAGAATTTCTCCCACAGCTCTCCCTGGAGGAGCAGCTACCTGGATGAGTGTGGTTGCTCCTGACAACAAAGGGCACAGTGTTTTCCTTGAAAGTGTATTCAGCCCCAAGCAAAATTACACCTTTTCCATGGGGTATGCAGGGGAAAATGACATCATTTGAGGCTTTCTGCAGTGATTCACATTATTAAGCAAGCCTTGAGTTATTAGGATGGTAAGAGAGCAGTCTCCAAGGCTGCAGATTAATGTCCATGAGAATTGAGTTGGACTTGAAATTTTCTTCCTTCATGTACCTGAAGAATGAATTTGATGAATCTGCCATGTGTGCTGACTTTGGTGGGTGGAAGTTATTATTAAAGAAAGACAGGGTGCTCTTAATTCTTGTGTGAGATTAGATCAACATGCCCTCAATTTAGGGAAACAATTATATTCAGTGTAGAAAACAAGCAAAAGTCACACTGAAAAAAAGTATTTACAGGGGGCTTGATGTGGGCTGGTATTGCTGAGGATCTTGGGGCAGGTGAAGGTCTTTTACACTTACTTTTTAAATTTGATTTGTTCTTGCAAAATGATGTCTTAGGTCGTGCAAGACAGAAGACATGTTAAACTTCAGTTAGTGATTCAACACACTTCAGTTCATCTCTAGCAATTATCCCAAAAGGACTTTGCCTCTAATGACTTACATACCTGTTTGAATTCTGCCCTGAGTAATGAATATCTTTTTTCTGGAGATGAAATCCAGGCACCTGAGGGAAAGAGCTTCAAGCAAGACTCATGAAATTCAGAGCTGAGCATTCCCTGCACAGTAGCTGCCACTTTTGAAACAAATCCAGAAGCATCTTCAGCAGGGAGGTGGGACTCCAGAAAGTCCAGAAAAGCAAAGGACATTAAATTACAGCATCTGAAATAGTCTGTGCTCATACCTCTAACACTCTGAGCTGTACAAATGGAGGCTGTGCTCAAAAGCTTCCCTCAGAAACTGGGAGGCAAATTACAGCAGCAGCAGAAAGTAACATCATTTGTAATAAAGTAAGGGAACAGCAAATTATGGCCACAATTTCAAGGCAGGTCTCAGGGGACAAACCCATGATTTTCTAGGAAAACCTAATTTTCCTTTTTTTAAAAATCCTTTTATTCTTCTGTATCCTCCACCAGCTTGGCTTTGGTGATACTTCCACAGCACTGGAAATCCTAATACTTTATGAACCTAATTTGATATTTTCTACACTAAAGTTCAGCACTTGGAAAGATCAGAAAGCTGTGCCAGATCATTGTCTTCTCTCATCCCACGGATTTTTTGACACAAAGTCTCCTTTCCACTGTCCCACTTCAGTTTATTGCCAGCACATTTTCTCATTTTCAGATCTGATATTTTTCTTGTGAAAAGAGCAAACCTGACTGTACCTGAAGTGACCATTCCAAAGCTGTCACAGTGCCAGAGAATTTATAAACACTCCTTAATAAAATTGCAAAGGCTCTTTTTCCATAGCTCTTAACAAATAACTTCTAGTGTATTCAACTCATAAAATGTCCTCCTGGTATTCTCTCATGGATTTTTCGGGTGGGGATGTCACCAGCTGTGTATTTTTTATCACACTTCTGTATCATATTAAAAGATTAGAGATTCACATAGAGCTTTTTTTGCTTCCAGGTTCAAAAATGTCTTCAGATAGTGCTTCTCTGCATAATATATGTTTAGACAGCATTGCTGCAGTGAATTCTGTAGGATTCCCTTTTTTAGATTCTTTTCCTTCCACTTGGATAGTCTCATTTATTGAAAATATATACATATGTACCTTTTCATTTATACTTCTGCCCCCCACATTGAAAGCTTGTCGGTATCAGGAAAATCCAACATGTTTGCACTGGTTATTCCCAAAAGGATTTACATTTCTGCAGAGGATTTTGTAGCTGCCATCTAACCCTGCCCTATTGAGCTTTCAGATTACACAGGTGGGAGCCAGCCCCCAGAAGGTTGTTTGACAGAGGGGAAGCAAACTGTAAGTGCAGTGAGACACAGGCAGTTATTTCTGCCCTCTTTGTGGACAGAAAAGAAAACCAGCTGTGGTATTGTGTTGGAATCCAAAGTGCTGGGAAATCCCAGAATATTAGGTCTGTAAGCCAAAACTTAGAATTAGAGAGCCTTAAAAGGAAAAGCTTCCAAGTTTAGATGCTAGAAGTAAGAATGTAGATTTGTAACTTAAAGCAGAGTGTGTTGAGTAGAGGAAAGTCTAAAAATCATAGACAAAGCAAAAGTAGTTACAAAGGTTACCAAGAGGTTTTAGGATGGTTACACTGTGAGGTTTAGGTGTTAAGGGGGAATTGGTTTAGAAAGTTCACATTGTAATGACATGAATTAGCTCAGTATTGGTTTAATAACAGAAATAC
Source organism: Polioptila caerulea (assembly GCA_013397295.1). Lineage (NCBI taxonomy): Eukaryota > Metazoa > Chordata > Aves > Passeriformes > Certhiidae > Polioptila > Polioptila caerulea. The sequence continues at coordinate 338,342 of VYXF01003472.1, read as the reverse complement.
CTAGTTGGCAGGATTTTATTGGCCCATAAAGCCTTAAATAGTCTGCTAAGCAGAAATCTTGTGACTTCTTCACCATACTGCTAACATCTGTTAAGAGGGATCCATCCCCTGGCTGCCTCTGTAGAAGATGAGAAAATAAAGTGCATTTTCTCACCAAAGTCAGAAGTCCTGTTTCTCTGTTTCAAGGAAAAATCACCACACACGAAATGTGAGGTGTGCAATCATTATGTGAGAAATCAAAAACTCACTGTATTGCNAATGTAGATTTGTAACTTAAAGCAGAGTGTGTTGAGTAGAGGAAAGTCTAGAGTCTAAAAGTCATAGACAAAGCAAAAGTAGTTACAAAGGTTACCAAGAGGTTTTAGGATGGTTACACTGTGAGGTTTAGGTGTTAAGGGGGGCTTGGTTAAGAAAGTTCACATTGTAATGACATGAATTATCTCAGTGTTGGCTTAATGACAGAAATACCTAGTTGGCGGGATTTTATTGGCCCATAAAGCCTTAAATAGTCTGCTAAGCAGAAATCTTGTGACTTCTTCACCATCCTGCTAACATCTGTTAAGAGGGATCCATCCCCTGGCTGCCTCTGTAGAAGATGAGAAAATAAACTGCATTTTCTCACCAAAGTCAGAAGTCCTGTTTCTCTGTTTCAAGGAAAAATCACCACACATGAAATGTGAGGTGTGCAATCATTATGTGAGAAATCAAAAACTCACTGTATTGCTGAGGAGCAAGGCAAGGTGTTGGTGATTCCACATCTTTCTAGTTCGTGAGAGAGCATGAGGGAGTAAGGATGAATAAAAGAGAATCTAACTAAAATGATACTAAATAATAGCACTGAATAACTAAATAGCAATAAATTGGGATAAATGGAAGGGAATGAATAGCATAAACAGTCCCAAAGCATTTGCCTATAGGTTTTAAAAAATGCTGGAAATTACAGGCAGTAAAATATGACCAAAGAGGCATGGTGAAGATTTTGGTTGTGTAACTCTTTCAGTGAAGGATGATTTTGCACATCCATTGCTGCCATCATTAACTAGAAACAGGAGGCTAAAGCCTCGGTACAGTTCATCTGTTTTGATCTTGACAAGACAAATTCTGTGTTTTTATTTTGGCCCAAAGAAATCTGCAATATTTTCATGTTGTTTCGGTGCTGATATGTACAAGTTAATCCTTTAAAGATTATAATTTTATTTGGGCCTGATATATTTTGATGCCAGCAGAATTCCCTCATCAGCTGGTATCACGGTGTGATTCTTGTGTGGCTCACAATTGTTTAGCCCCTGAGATTTATTTGTCTTTTTTTCTAGCAGTTTTAGTTTGATGTCAAAAAACATCGATGTCAAAAAACATTATTCTTTTAAATTCTGATGGTCAACAATCAAAAGTATTTGCACTTCCCAGGAGGGTGTGTTTGCTTCAACTAGCAATGCTCCTAAAGAATAACTTCAGTTGCTTTCTGCCAAAAGTCCCTGTGTCCTCTCTCAAAAGCCCTTCATGCTGACTGCATGAAATAGTGTTTATGCCAAACATTCTCCCACACATTTTCAAAGCTTTTGCTGGTGTTTGCACTGAAATTTTTCACCTAAAACCAGTTTAGGGCTCCATTTGATGCTTTTTCTATAGACATCCACTTTCACAGGATCCTAGAGGTGGAAGGGACTTCCAAGCCCTGGGCAGGGACACCTCTCACTATCCCAGGCTGCTCCAAGCATGTTTTGGTATTTTCTACTCCAATCCCTGTCCAGCCTGGCCTTGGACACTGCCAGGGATGGGACAGCCACAGCTTCCCTGGGCACCCTGTGCCAGGGCTGCCACAGACACCATGGGAAGCAGCTTGTCTGGGGACAGGTACCTGTGAGCTCCTCAGGCTGTGAAGGGATAATAAAATCTGGCCCATGGCACTGAGTAATCTGGTTATTTTAATCACTACATGTGACTCTCTGAATTATCATCTGTATTATGGGATAATATGATCTCTTTGGTATTCGACAATGACTTTTTAAAAAATTATCATATATATTATACAGAGCTAATACATTAAGAGATACCTTAAAGGCAATTGTCAAGTGTGTGATTTCATCTCTAAGTTCTAATAATGGTGGTTAATGTCATAAATGCCTTTTAATGAAATTATAGGCTTGTAACCCTGCCCAACTATCCTTTGTGTGTCATATAATTAATAAGACCAAGCTTTGGTGTTGATCTCAGTGTCACAAAGCATCGTGCAAATTTCCATACTGATGGTAGATGGTTGGTCTCCCATCAGAATAAGAATAAGGTTAAGGCCAGGCACTTGGAGTATTTGTTACCTTATCTTTAAAGGCAGCTGGATGGGCTTGTTAACAGAATATACTTCTAACAGAATATATATGCTCATAAAAAAAGGGCCATTGATCTAATGCCTTATTATAATACTACAGGCAATATTTTAAGGGAGTGAAAAGGTGAGGGAGTTGCAGCACTTGGAATAAAGAATTGTTTTCCTTCTAATCCACTGAGGATAGTGAAAATTTGTGACCAACTTAAAAACTGTTTGAGGATGGACAAGAATTTTTATCATGAATTAAAGACATTTGTCTGGAATGTAACAGAGCTGGGATTGTTTCCCAGTGTGGTCTAATTTCTGGGAGGCTTTGGCTAAATTGATTATTTTTTATGGTCATCAGATTTCCTGTCTGAAGAACATGGGCTGTAATATTTCTTTTCTTTGTCTCACATTTCCAGATTTTTTTGCTGAAGCAAAAGAGTTATCTGTATGTTGTTTTGTTGAGTTTTTTTCCCTTTGGTAATTGAATCTTACAGAACCATTCATACTGGACTAACTCAAGGTCACCTAATACTGCCTCCTGTTCAGAGCAAGAGCAGTGTTGAACTTCTGCTCTCTAGGCCATTTTCTCATTAAAATAATACTCATAATTGAACCAGCCATTTTACATGTCCCCAGTGAAAGTGAGCTCTCAAAAGCATGTAAGACTCACTAGCATGATTGTACTGTTCTTATTCCTTCAGGGGATGATGTACCTGGAGGAGAGGAGACTCGTGCACCGGGACCTGGCAGCCCGTAATGTCCTGGTGAAATCCCCAAACCACGTGAAAATCACTGACTTTGGCTTGGCCAGGCTTCTGGAAGGGGATGAAAAGGAGTATAATGCTGATGGGGGAAAGGTGAGTACTGGGCATTTCTGGAACTAAACCTCCCATGCTGTGACAAAGCTCCTGAAGTTCCTCCTTAGGTCGGTGTGTCCCTGTGGGACTGTTACCTGTGTAAGGGACTCTGTCAGGGACTGAGCAAAGCCCTGCCTTGCAGAAGAAGTGTGTTGTGAAAGCACACATAAAGGCTGCTCGTTTTTGCACTGAAATATGATTGCATAAGCAGTTTTCACACTCAGGATTGGGGTTTTTTCACATCCTCCAGTTTTTGTCTTGTTTTGAGTACTTTGGTTCAATCAATGAGTGATGGATGTTCTGGGCCATTCCTGCCCAGCCTTTCTCTGGCCAGCATACACCTCAATAACATGCAGTCCTGTTTTCCCAGACAAGGAATTTTTGTGAAAACAAAAGGGAAGGCCACAGAACATGAGAGTTTAGCTCTTCCATCACATTGGGAGAGCCTGCATATGTTATGTCTTGTGTCCACCTCTCCAATACTATCCTGAATGCCAGGCCACTAAAAGCCACCTTGAGGAGAATTTTGAAGCCACACATTTTCTCCTGTTATTTTCCAGCCAACCACACCATGGCCATGTAGTGCCTTACCTCATTTCTGCCAATTTCAGATTAATGCATGATAAAATTCAGAAGTAGTAAGTACGTGGTGCTTCTGGCTGCTCCCTAAACATCTTGAAATTCCCCGTTTCAATCTGTCAGAGAATCCCAAAGGATTTGCTTCACCTGTCATTCCTTTTCCTGGATGTTCAATTTGCTTTCTGTCACCTTGCTATCTGTGGTGTTTGTGCTCACTCGTGCCCTTGTCTGNATTTGCTTCACCTGTCATTCCTTTTCCTGGATGTTCAGTTTGCTTTCTGTCTCCTTGCTATCTGTGGTGTCACTCGTGCCCTTGTCTAGGACAAACAGCTGTAGCCAGTGTGTGCAGCTCTCTGGGATGAGCTGCTGCCTTGTTTGTGTGGCTGCTGCCCTTGGGTCACCTGGGCAGGTCAGTCAGTGAGGTGAAAAGCTTGAGAGGAGCCCCCAGTGTTTGCCCATTTCCCCATGGAAAGATGCCTCCTGGCAGGGAAGGTGGGGTTTTGGCACATTTCCCTGGTTCCTTCATTTCTGTAATCCTCTACTCGCTAACCCCTCAGCTTCTTCCCTCCATCTGACAGTGAATGACAGGAAAAGAGTGGATCCTTGTGAACTAGCTGTTCCCTGGCAGCTGTGTCTTGGACTTGTTACCCTGCTGAGAGCTCTGGAGCAGGATTAATGTCAGATGTAGCACTTGTCAGGTCCAGAAAAGCATCCTGTGAAATCCAAAGGATCAAGAATCATTGGCAGCATCAAGTTGTATTGAGAGCATGCTAAGGGAGGTTCAGACTGGACAATCAAGTGCTTGTCAGCTGAGGTGGTGCAGTTTCCAAGTCCAGACTGGACAAGTCTCTGAGAAATTTGGCCTAATCTCCAAGGTAGCTGAACCTGCTGTGAACCTGAGGTGGGACTAGAGGCCTCCTGAATCACTTCCAACCTGAGTTATCCCATAATGAGCAAGGCAGCTTTGCTCCTTCAGCAGCTGTTCACATTTGGGGTACAGTGGGAATGAAAGCAATGCATTTCTGCAGAGTTTAGTGGGGGAGGATGAACTGTCTTTGCAAGAGTTAAGGCAGCCTTCATTACAAGGTGCTATTTTTGCCATAACTCTATAGGTTGTGTTCATTAGTGAACTTCATGGAATGTAGTTTCATAAGGGTTTGAATGAAGACACAGCCTCTGCTTTTACACCCACCATCTGTTCAGATTCTGCCTGCAGTTACTCATCCCTTTGGTTTATTCCAGTATCTCTTCCATAGTTCCAAACTGGAAGCAACCAATACCAGTCCCTGCCAGGTAAAGATCTCCCAAGTGTTTGTCCATCAGAAATCCAGGACTGCCAGGCTGTGCCTGCCAGGCCCAGCTCAGGACTGGGAAGCCCCATGAATCCCAATTTAACACAAACTCGAGAGGGTGGGCTGGGATGCAGGGAGGAGGTTTGGGTTGCCTGCACTCCCTTCTCTGTCAGAAGAGGTGAGCTCGCCCCGAGGGTGGTTCACTGCTCACACAGGAACGTGGGGCTGCTCACTCAGTTTGGGGAGCAGCTTTTCTCACTGCAGTGCTGGTACAGAGAACTGGGATGGCTGGGTTTCTAACAAATGTTAGGAGTTAATAAAGCACTGCAAATTCTCCTCATTGCCTGTTTACCATGGTGGTGATGGTGATGGCAGTGAAGTGTGATGGTCACTGCATTGTAACCTGGCCTCATTGGAGAACAGCTGAGATAACAGTTTGCAACCTCTGCAATCTGAGATAGCAGCACTGCTAAGGAAAATAAACTTCTACATCCCACCTTCTCTGCTGCACTCCTGATTTGGGGGAATTATCTGCAATTTTTGCGTTGGTCCCTCTTTACACAGGTTTGATGAAAACTCGAGTTGTTCCACCACTTCTGAATCAGTAAATATCAGTTCTGCAGGTAACTGGTTCAGCTCTTTCACCTCCAAGTTTTCTGAGGCACAGCCCCATTGTAGAGGGCAGGAACAGCCATTTCCTCTGCTTTTTTCCAAGCTCACCATTGAAGGAGGCAGGGAGAAAGTTATTTTCTTCATGCAAGATCCGTTCATGTTGTTTTAATAATGTATTTCTAAGGTTGCATTTCTCTTGTCCTTCCCTAGATGCCAATTAAGTGGATGGCTCTGGAGTGCATACACTACAGGAAATTTACCCATCAGAGTGATGTGTGGAGCTATGGTAAATCTTCACGTGATTAGTTTAAAAAGTTGTGTCTTTTAAAGCATTAAACCAAGTTGTGTTAGTATGTTATATCCTCTTGTCTCAAAGGAGTTAATTCCAGAGGCGTTTGCTCTTCAGGTTTTTTTTCCCCTTGAATGTGTAACTCTAAGCAGCAATTGTTACTGTCTCCTGTGTTACTTCCCTGCTCACTGAAATATTTTATCATGACGTTCCCCGCTGGGGTGAGTGCCTGGAGGTCTGGTCTGGTAGCATTTGGGCTGATTATTATGACAGAAGGAGACCTCTTTCAGCTTAGCCACAGATTCATAAAAATACAGCTGCAGGTCACAATTTTCAGCAGTCTTTGAAAAGCTCAACTCTAAAAGCCATGAATATCAAAAAACATTTTCAGGCTTTTGGGACTTTCTCTACCTAGAGTCAGATAAAAGGGAATTTGTCATAATACAGAGCAAATATGGCAAGAGAAAGAAAAGGAAGAGACAAGCTCTCCAAACTAACTAGAACAAGCATCTATTTAATTTCACAGACAACTTGGGAATTGGTGAGCTGCACACACAGAGAAAAAGTCATATTTGAGAAATGAGGGGTTCGTTCAGTGTTGCTAATGGTTATTCAGATCAGCTGTTTGTCACATCTGCTGCAGTCTCCACATGTTTACCTGGGATAGCTATAAATCTAATAAAATCATGTATACCTTTGTAAATGGAGATTTGCAGCAGTATCTGGGGCTGGGGACTCCTATTTGCATTTCCATATCATTCTGAGCCAAAGGGGTGTACAGCTCTATTCATTACTCACTTTTACCTGTGGGTAGCAGCAAAAGACACTGTTTGCTGTGGCTGGGTAGCTGCCCTCTTCTAGTCAGCAGAAAAAAGGCCTGGGAGAGTTCAACTGAGCTTGTGAAGCTGCTCTTTCTCTTCAAAGTCTGTATACCCTGGATCACTCAGGAAAAAATATGCCTTCATTTATGAAACTCATTTTAAATGCAGGAAGCCCAGAACATCTATAATCAGAAAGGAAAAGACCGTAAACAATGGACAAGTTGTAGTTATTTAATATCAACAAGGAGATGAATGAGGGTGAAATAAATGTGGTTTACTCATATGGTAATTTTGCCCATTTTTCACATTAGCATGACAGTTGTCAAAATATGGTACTGATCTGAGGCGTGCTTAAAGTGACCTCTGCAACACAAATAAAAGTTAAACAAAATGGGATGAGAGCAGCATTTTCAATATTTAAGATTCTGTTCAGGCACAAGTTCTTTTACCTATGATATGATCTTTCTTTCCAGCTCTGAAGCCAAAGCAGATCCTATAGCTTTTCAAAAAGAGAATCTCGGGTTTGTAGTACAGCACTGTCATAAACTCAAAGGTGATTTAAGAGAAAAAATGATAGCAGAGGCTGTGAATGACTTACGAGGCAAAGCCAATGACCTAATGTTACTCAGTGCTGTACTTTTGTGGGAAATTGATGCTCTAAGTTAGGGAACATCTGTGCTTTTTCCCCTTAAAATAATAGAGCACATCAGGCATTCATTTCCCTTTTGATAAAAGAGTGTGATACATTCTTCTGTTATTGCACCCATTTACTTTACCACCCTTCATTTGTCTCAGACGTTTCTCGTGTGCCTCAGGTCTGTCATGCCATTTCCTACACGGATAAAAATGAGAGAAGTTGCTTTTGAAGATTACCACAAAGTGCTGTTTTACCATTTCCCAGAGTTTTTAAGTGGCAGACTGTCATGGTTTAAGCCCAGGTGGCAGCTAAGCACTGTGTAGCCACTTGCTCGACTCCTCCTGTCCCCCCCAATCCAAACTTCAGTGTTTTTCCAAGCACTGGTGATGAGGAAGAGATTGCAGAACTGGGCCAGGATACTCTGCTGTGAGGGATTGTGAGGGAATCTGAGTAGTGTGACCTCAAACACTGACCCCCTTCCTTGTGCCTAGGAGTCACCATCTGGGAGCTGATGACCTTTGGTGGGAAGCCATACGATGGAATCCCGACTCGAGAGATCCCCGACCTCCTGGAGAAGGGAGAGCGGCTGCCCCAGCCCCCAATCTGCACTATTGATGTTTATATGGTGATGGTGAAGTGTAAGGAATTGTCACTTTTGATACCCCTGTGCTCACTGCAAGAGGGACACTGCTTTAGAACTTTTGCATGGGTAGTCTGTGACAGAGCTGGGAAACAGGGCAAGCTGCTGCTGCAGAACAAAAGCTCCCCAAGATACTGTAAACTCCATTGAAATGCTGTCTGCACATCTTTTGCAATTTTGGAAATGTTAACCATGAAGGGCCGAGTTAGCTCAGCTTCTTATTACTGTCAGGTGTTATCTCATATGCTTGCTGTGAAGTCAAAATTGTATGATTGTTATTGTAAACCCTTGTCATTTCCATGACAATTGATTCTGATGTAAAAAAGATACTATTAAACATAATTATGGCACATGGATACTCAGCCAGAGAAGGCTGGGAGGAGAAATCCCGTTTCCAAATATTGAGGAAAGAAATCACAAATGTTTTATTATTAGTAGCAAGGATGAGGATGGCAATAGTAATAATAAAAAGTAAAATTAATAGAAGAAATGCTACAGAGAGGATTATTTTTCATCATTCTTAGTCCAGTACAAAAAATTATGAATATTTTTACTCTAGTAAAAGAGGAAAAAGGTCTGCACATGGTTTCTTCCAACTTGTTTTATCTCCAAGATACCCCCTCTAATGACAGTATCCTCCAAGGTTATACTTCTAATTTAAAAAGAATTAGAAATATCTCTCTGATATTTCTGGCTTAATTTAAGTGAGATTAACATACAGACATCTCATCCATCATCTATACTCCTTTCCCTTTTGCTTTGTACACAAAAGCCCTGAAAAAAAAAAGGGAAAGGACAACTAGGAGTAAATTAGGTATCCTCTGAAAACAGTTGTACTGTGCTTGGAGGTGTGGAAATTAAATCATGCAAGGGCTTTGTTGAGTGCAAAAATGTCCCATCTGGTGGGACACATCCTTAATAAAAGTCAGTCAGTGCTGATATCTAAGTGTGCAAGATGGAGAAAATTGCAAGGTGTTGTTGCTGTCTCTGGGACAGAGGGGAACCCAGCAAATTAAGAAAAAATCCATGCAGTAAGGAACAACCTAGTCTGGCCAAAACCAGGTGTTTCCTGTTTTATGCATCATAAAATTCTATCTTTCCATTCTTCTGGGTTCTTTATTGCAACTTTTCTTTGGGCCAGAGCTATCAAGCCCTTCAAACTTGTGCATTTAAAAAACCTGAATGATTTCCAGCCTTGACATTTATCTGTTTTCTTTCTCTTCTTTCATCCAGGCTGGATGATTGATGCTGACAGTCGGCCAAAATTCAAGGAGCTGGCTGCTGAATTCTCTAGAATGGCTCGAGACCCTCAGAGATACCTGGTAATTCAGGTAAGTGACCCTGCAGCATCACAGGGATGGGAAAAAGGATTCTGTCTGTGACACCCAACTGCTGGGGGCATTGCCTTTGGATCTTTTGAAGGTCAAGATGCTCTTGAACCTAAAGCAAACAGTGACCACAGTGTTATACAAGCATGAAGTAGAATGGACAGTGTCAGTATTTCAAAAATAATAGTGTTAATAATACAACAATCTGAAATTCATTTCCTAAGCTGGTGTTTATGAGCACATAGACAGTCTCTGGCTTCACAAGCTGCTCAGTGCTTTGCATTCCCTCATGAAACTGGGAACAAATTTTGTCCACTGGCGGACAGTGGATCTATTTTTAGACCAAGGGCTTGCTTGCTTCTAAAACTGATTAGGCTGAGTGTTTCCTCTGCACTGCTGAGATCACAAGCAGGATTCTTTTCACAGCCTAAACATGAAAGTTTCTTAAAAGACAGGGAGTTGTATCACACTGGTACCTTTAATGCTAGGGAGGAGCTTCCCTCACACTCAGGGCTCTGGAGGTTTCCCATCCCTGGGACAGGGCTGTGAAGGTTCATCCTGCCTGGGTTCATCCCATGAGACTGCAGCAGGGCAATCCCTGGTGAGTGCAGGTAGCTGGAGCTGTGTGTGCCTGAGTACAGGCTTGTGTCCTTCCCTAATTCTGTGGCAGCCTAGCCCTGTGTGTGTGTGTTTATTGCAGCTCAGACTCCAGCCACAGAAGCTGTAAGATTCTTGGGTAAGGGCCCAGTGTGTGAGCAGTTCAAAGGAAAATGAAAACTTCAAGGTGAGGTGATGGTGAAACACCAGCAAGCAGAGCATGGGAATAGTTGGATCCAGGCTCATGCCCTATCTCCTGCTGTCTATCATGGAGCACAGGGCAGAGGTGCACCAAGCTGATCCTCAGCTTTACACTGACATAAGAATTCCGAGGGGAAGAGCCTCCAGAAGTGCAGCCAGTGCCACTTCATGTCTCCCCAATGGGTCTAGTGCCAGTCCCACAGTGTGGTGTTTCATTTCACTGGGTAGAGCAGCCAGCTGCCTTGTGATGAGTTCCTGTACACTGTGAATCATCCTGCTCTCCTTCTGCTTCAACACAAGGAAAATATGGTTGGAAAGTGAAATACTAGTCAAGAGGAATTTTGGTGCTGAACGAGGAATTCCTCTTGCAGTATTCCCCATGGTGCTAAATTGTAAGTTCAGCTGATTCTGGAAAAAAGCATTCTGATTAAATGACTTTATTAGATAAGACTAATAGCTCTTTCCTCCATTTCTCCCCCCACTCCCTCCCCTGTTGCATGGTCTGGTGGGAGAGGCTTCTCTCCAGTGCTCCTTGCAGACAATTTGAGCTCCTGGAGGAGAAGCCAGGCTCACTGCATTGCCCTGGTGCCTCTGCCATCCCCACTCCCCATCCCTCCCAGGGGCAATCAACCATGCCAAACCTGCTGTTGAGCTTTAACACNTGCCTCTGCCATCCCCACTCCCCATCCCTCCCAGGGACAACCATGCCAAACCTGCTATTGAGCTTTAAAATGGGTCTGTGTGCACCCCACAGCACAGCCATCATTCCCTGGCATAATAATGGCATAAAACAGGGGGCATAATAATTCTTGAGGAGTGGGAGGCCACTCTGCAGCCAGCCAGTGGAGTTCAGCAGGTTTCTGTATGCTGATAGGTGTTTGTGGCATGGGCTGCCTTTTGTGATGTTTTGTGGTACCAACAAAGTGCAGCCCACATTAGCCTATCCAGCTTGTAGGTGTTATTTCAAGGCACTGTTGTTCCCTGGTTTGATTTTTGTGGGTTTCAGCTCTCTTGCATTCTGCAGAGCTTTACATATGGAAACTAGAGAAATTTACCCTCTAAGTCCCTTAAAGTACAAATTAAAATAAATAAAGCATCCAGACACAACAGTTTCCTCAGTATTCCCCACTCCTCCTATCTGAGCCTAAATAGCTGAGATATTTCACAAAATATGTCAGAACTTGGGTCAGAAACTGATCTTGTATGGGAAAAAGAGAGAAGGAAGAATAAAAGCTCAATCACAAGAATGCCGTAAACATGGTTTTGCTTGATTCATGCAGTTAGTCCCTTTTTGTCATCATATTCACAGCAAAAAAAAAAAACAAAACAACAAAAAGCAAACAACAAAACAAACCCAGAAATTGTGTGGATAGAGTGCTTTTGAACAAACAAAACAGCATGTATGTGGTCCCTGCAGCCTGGCTGTCAGGGCATTAGGAAGGCTGAAATTCTCTCTTTGGGAAATTAATCCCATCTTTTGATATTTTTCCTCTCTCAATACAATCTCTTTAGGGAGATGATCGTATGAAGCTCCCAAGCCCAAATGACAGCAAGTTCTTCCAAAATCTCCTTGATGAGGAAGACCTGGAAGATATGATGGATGCTGAAGAGTATCTTGTTCCTCAAGCCTTCAACATTCCTCCTCCCATCTACACCTCCAGGACAAGGATTGATTCCAACAGGGTAAGAGCAAGCTCTGATAGGAAATATTGGTTGTTATAAAAGCACAGGTGGAGATTTAAGTGCACCAATCAAACACAGGCCAGCGCTGCCTTGGGAATTACAAGCTCCCATTGTAAGGAGAGTGGCCATAAAAATGTTGTCACTGGGCTCCCTGTTCATTGTGCCTCAGCAAATTCTAAATTAATAGCCCAGCCTTGAGTGAACAAAGGCTCAACTTGAGCTGCCTCTCCTGAGAGCACAGCTGAGGCTCCTGGAGTCAAGCAGTGCTGTGTTTGCCCCCTGACACAAGAAGTGCACTGCCCTGGTGCTGCCATCCTGTTGTCTTGGCAGGGTTGGCACTGATGTAACTGAGGGCAGCTGGAATATGCAGATAATGCAGCTTTTGTGTCTGCAGCCAGATTTCCAACCCAGCTCCTTTTCCTGTTTGCATGGGATGCTCTCACAGCCCCCCTGCCCAAATGTGTGTTTGTGCTCAGCACATGGCAGATGTTGGCAGGCTGAACACAGCCTGCTGTGTGAGCTCTGGGGTGTTGAATCCTGTCCTACATGTCTGTGCCCTGCTGCAGGTGAGGAGCTAAGTCAGATGTCTGCAATCTGTTTTCCCCCTCAGCAGGTCTGACCTCTGCCTGTTCCTGTGCTTGGCTCCAGCCTTTTAACAGTTCAGCTGCCCCCCCTTCTCACATAACTAAGAGGAGGTGAAATGCATTACCAATGTGAGGGCATTCACACAGGCATCAGGTGTGTTTTAACTAGGGACTTGTTTCCTGTCCAGCCTCCTTTTGGTCCAAAGTCACAATTTAAATACTATGTATAGCCCTTTTGAAATGCTGTAGACCCCTTTTGGACATTTATCCTTAGCTGAGGTAGTTCCAAATTCACACCCAGGTGGGAACTGGTATGTGGGACAGGGAAGAGGTGAGTGAAAGAGCCCAGTGTATAATCTGAGCCAGTCTCCATGCCCTGGCCATACCCCACAGGAAACTCCCTACCCTTTCCTGGGGAAATCAGTGCTTTCTGGGAATAAGGACAACAAAATCTGATTTTAATAGTCAGTTTGGAAGGAAATTGCTGCAGTTTTAAAGGCAAGGAAACTGGAGATGTCTGGATTCATGTAACATTTCTCCTGTATCACTGAAAGGCTGTGAAGTAGGGACGATGCATGATGTAGCAGTAAGTGAGAAACTTTCTTTTTGTGGCTACAGGAGTTAATTGATGGTGATCTGAAATAAGTCAGGTTTACTCCTAGCTGTCTCTGGAGAGGTTCTTTTCATTTCCTGCCAACTTCTGAGGACAGCAGGGAAGGACAGCAGTTACCTTTGGAAGGCACTCACTGTCACAGGGATGTAAATCACTGGAGCTTAGTTTGACACAGTGGGGTACTGCCATTTACACCAACACAGGGCTGAGAGGGCAGGGCCTGACATATTGAGTTTGTTGTATTCATCTCACTCTCATTTTTGCTGGAAACACTGGGACACATTTAAAGGAAAAAGGCTCAGTAGAAAAATGCACTTGCTTTATCAACACTCCTTTTACCCTCTGTCTTTGGTACCAGCCCAGCTGAGGAGCCCACTAGAGCTGAGAGAATGCCAATAAAAATCCTAGAGTTAATATTCTTGAAAGAGTTATTTCCAATGTGTTATTTGGGCAACCAACATGGTCACTGGGATATTCATGGAATGAAAACACAGGCCTTTATTTTCATTATCATCATTAGTGGTGGTGTTATACAAAAATTCAAATAACTTTCACGAAGCCTTTTCCCAACTTCAAAGCACATCATTGCAGCTGCTTGCACACGTGTGATCTCCTTGAAATCAGCAGAGCTGCAGAAAGACACCCCAGGCCTTATTTTTGCCATACAGAGAGATTCCATCACATTCTTGATGTGATGTTCCTTTCCTCAGCTCATAATTTCCCATCTTGGTTTGAAACTGTGATCTTGTACCACTAAAGCCAGTGGGAGCTTTGCTTTGCAATTCAATTTAATGACAGTAGCAAGACTGTATCCTCTTTTCAGTAACTCCTGTTGCTGGGAATTTTTCTCTGGCATTGTACAGCAATCTAACATTTAAACAAAGCTGGAATTACCTTTTGCCAAAAGTTTTCAGTTTGTGAGCCAAGTTGTCTGACCCAGATCAGACAGAGAGGGCCAAGCTGGAAGCCCTGCACCATCACAGCACTCCTGGTTTCCTTTGCAGGGAGGTGTTTCTGTGAAGCACTCAGTTTCTGGTTAACTATTCTTTTAGTGAAGATTGATTTAAACATGGCACAGTCACTCCTTTAAGGTAACAGTGCATCTGCTGTGCAGAGTTCAGTACAGATGGATGTCAGCTGCAGCAATCACATGGAATTGAAATGCTGTCAGAGCTCTCTGTCTGCACTTGCCTGATTCTGCCTTGGTGTTTCCTTTGGATAGTCTCTGATTTATGCTTGTTTAGCCTAGTGCATATTGATATTGCACAAACTCATTATGGTGCTGCTGCAGCCATGGACACCAAATGAATGGATACAGCTAAGGTAGTTTGTGTTCACTGTGTCTGGCAAATTGCATTTTATGGGGAGATTGTGAAGCACTTTGGTGAAGGAAGACACACAGACAGGGCTACATGATCTCCATGTCATTTTCAGGGATAAGAAGCATAAAGGATACTGCATTTCCCACCTTAGCTGTTCCAATGGCACTTTCAGTGGCCAAGGAGTTGGTCAGGGCACTGTGCTCCATCTCTGTGCTGGCAATGTTGGTGAAATGTTCCAGCAGCACAGCTCCATGGGGACAGAAAAGGGCAGGAAGAAAGCAAGGAGAGCATGAACCTTCTCACACACAGGCTTTGAAGCCAAGGAATGAAGGAAGAACTGGAGAATTTACTTTCTCAGGAATGCCCTGATGTTTCCCTGCAGTGGTCTCAGGTCTAAATCCTTTCAGCTTCTTGGTGGGAGAGGCACCACTGGAGGAGGCTTGTGCAAAACACTCCAGGCCTTGGGATGAGAAGAGCTCCTGGGATGTGCATTGACACTGCTGTGCTGCAGCCCGTGGAGAGAAAATGGGAGACAGGGAAGGCTTCTGGGAAGTTGCCAGCTCCCCAGGAAGCCTCACATCCTTCTTCTTCCCGGGGTTACAGAGGGTTATGAAGCTGTAAGCTTCAGCATTTCCATCACATCCACGCTGGCTCCCTGCTGGCATGTCCTTGGGACCTACCTGTGTTGCTGAGAGCAGAGCCCTGCACAGCCTCTGACCCTTAACAGTGGCCTCTGTTGTGAAGTCCACTCTGAGACTGCTGCAGCTTTTAAACAAAAATTAGCATCCTAAGCTAAATTGAATTCTTCCATTGGATCTGAAACTCTTCAGTTGCAATTTTGTCTCTGGCTTTTTCCAGTGTTTACTTTCCATTGTCTAGGGGTACTCCAGAAAAATAGAGTTTTAGGAGCTCTGTGCTTCTGAGCGATAAGCTGAATCCTCAGCAGTGTTTCCATGAGCAGAGGGCCCCAGCTAGTGCTCGAGTGTCCTGCATTCCCATCCATTAGATGATTCATTCAGGTATTTGTAACGAGTGCTGTCCTGTGTGTGCAGAGATAATGCTAATACAGCCAGCACTCTGTGTGCCCCACCATGCTTTCTGCTCTAAATCCTTGGCTAATTCCTGATGAAAACTGTCTATACTCTTTATTGCTCACTGATTCTGTCCCTGCAATTTTATTCCATTCACTGTATATCATGGAAGCACCTGCTGGCCCTGCAATTAAATATCACGCAATTTTTTTTTTTTCAGAGATGTCTAATCCATATGTCCATGGAAATGATGCTGCTTGCCTAAAGCAGGCTGTGGGACACAGGGAGCCAGTTTCCAGCTCTCTGAGCAGCACCTTGGGTCTGCTAGGGCAGCATCCTTGCCCCTTGGCAAAGCCAGGAGGGAGTCGTGGTGTGACCATGACTCCTCCTGTGTCCAGGGCTTCAGCAGCACCTGGTCCCCATTTCTTTTCCTGCAAGAGAAGTGTTCCTGCCCAAGTCATTTCTCTGGGTGTGTGCTGGCCACATGGGACTGATGGCAGTAGAATTGCTTCGTCTTGAGCATAATCCAAAATGTATGTGAAGAGATCTCCAGGTTATATGGAGCCTTTAAAAGCATTTTGTCCAACCTTCTGGCATAGCATAGACAAGAGCCTCTTGTCTCTTAATTTCTGCATCAAGTGCAGAAATCCTGTTTGATGTGGAGTTTGTCTTTTAGAAAGATGGTCTTGATTGTATCAGGTGGGATGGAAAATAGATCACAGTTTCACTGGGCAATTAATGCTGACTCTTTAGCAGGGCTTGGATCCTGCTTCTGCCTGCCATGCACACTTTTTTGTGCTAGATTTAAGGAGCTGCCAGCCATGAGAAATCTCTGGTTATCATGGTGTGATTCTTGAGGTGTCTTGTGCAAGGCCAGGAGCTGCAGTTGATGATTCTTGTGGGTCCCTTCCAGTGCAGAATATTCTGTGAATCTCTGACTCTTCTGCTTAAAAGGCTAAACAGGATATTGCCATTTGTATGTGTTTGCTGTTAAATGATGACAACACAAATATCTTTTTGTTTGTTTGTGGTGTGTGCCACTTTTCTGCTTCTGCAATATCTTCCCAAAAAAATAATGACCAAATTGTGCTCTAAATTTCATACCTCTAAGGGCAATCTGTCAGGTTGTGGTCTTCTTTAGTTATTTCTAACCCTTTTCTTTAATTGCTGCTCCTTAAAAGGTGATCAAAAACTTTCTGAAAAACTTAGTAGTAATTTTTTGCCTGTCACTTCCTTATGCAAGTGTGGCAATAAAATCTCCAATGCCAGAACAGATGGTCTTGAAAACGACCTAGACATCGATTCAAAGCATTTCATGGCATTTCAGATGATTGCACTATATTAGCTCTCTTAAGCTAATAAGAAGCTCTCTTGCTTCTTTAAAACTACATGATTGCTTAGAGAAGTTGGCATGAAGCCCTTCTGTATGTCTTTTGCTAAACACTACATTTTGTGTCTTTCCCTAGGAGAGTCAAGGCAACTGGCTGCATTTACTGCCTTCAGACCTTTAGGGTAATTCTGGAAGTCCACCAGGCCCCCTTCCAAGAGCTCCAGTTCCCAGAATTTTCTGCTTTCCTAACTTTTGATGGCATTCTGGTGGTAGGAGGCTCCTGTCTGTTCTGCTCTGCTTTTGCATTAAGCACTTCCCAAGAGCTGTTAGTGTTTAGTTGGTGTCTGCCACACCATCACAAGTATTTCACCTATTTACTTTTTAATTCTGGAAAATTCTTCTGGGTGTGTTTCTGGTGTAGCAGCAGGCCAGCCTTGTCCATGAAAAGCAGGAGATGATCCCAGACTAATACTAGTCAGCCTGATTCCATTGCTTGGGGTGAAGAAGTACTGAGAATAAGTGTGCAAAAATGCACTACAAAATAGATTACATGAAAAATTATTTTGGCCTTAAGATTTTACATTAAAAAGGAAATTTTCTTACAAAACATGTGTATCTAGAACAAAAATAAATGTATTTAAATACCTTTCTAAAATGTGCTAGGCTTGCTAGAGGGGAAAGGAAGAAAATTCCTATGGAGGACTCAAATGGAATAGATGATTCCTGGGTCTTCACAGAGAATTCTTTGAAGGTGCTTTATGGCAATTAGTTTCTTGCTTTGCAGCTAGGCTGGCTGAAATCAGTGCCATCTCTCAAGGAGTCTTCTCAGCCTGTACTGATTATCAGGGCCAACTGGTCAAATTAATTAATGATTTTGCAGGGAAGTGCCTTAAAACAGGGCTTTTTAAAATGCATTAGCCATTTTCTGTCACATTCAGGTTTGTGTATTCAGGCATATAGCTTTAGAGTCAGGATAAAGAATTAGAGACTTTCCTAAAGAATTGGATGGTATTTTGGCTCCTACAAATTGTAAGATGGATTAATAACCAAATCACCACCTCACAGTACTTTCTGCAAGCTCAGTGGGATTGGTGGGAGGGACTGGAGCTGTTCATTGCTTCCATCCTTGATGCATGACATGTAAATTCATTGAGCTTTAATATAAACTGGTTTAAAATCAGGCAGCATCTGCCTGATCCATGAATAGCTGCTGGCTGTGTTAACAGTAAAGAGAGCTCACAGCTGATCCATTTTCTTTTCTATCCTGAAAAGAACAAGTCAATAGATATAAAAAGAGTAAGTAATAAATATTTTTACACTGCACTGATGAGGCATTCTTGGAAAACAGCAAGCTAAACAACTCTACATAATTCAGTAGATGGAAAAGTGGACTGAGAGTCAGGAAATAATTATGAGAGCCGGGAGAAAATTTTCCTTCTGTGACGAGATATGAAGCAGAAATTGTTAGTGGAAAATAATCCATTTGTGAGGAACACTATTTGTGGTTTTCTTAAAATAATAAAAGCACAAGGGGGCATGATTTGCAGGTGCACCAGGCAGAGCTGCAGGGAGTTGCCCCTTACAGAGCAGCCTGACCCCCAAGGTGGAGAGTGCTCAGTGTCCCAGGGCAGTGGGACTCCTGGGATAATGCTTTGGGAGGACTCCCAGGGGGCAGGAGGACTATGGAGCATCCTGTAAAATAAATACTAAATACTGTACTTTCTAAACATAGATGCAATGGAGCTAAATGCCAGCACAGGCTAAAAAATGCCCTTTGTTGGCCAGAGTAAGGAGTCTGTCTTTCTTGTTGAATGCTGCCGGAGGGGAGGGGAAAATAATTTTCAAAGCTATAAAAAGACTCTCCAAAAGATTCAGTTGGGAGAAGTGGGAGGAGGCACAGATGAAGTGTAGATTTAGAATGTTTAAAAATGATTATTTTATCCAAATCAGCTGGATGGTTAGTTCTTTTTGACTATTATTTCCACCAGAACCTCAGCCTTGCTCTAAATCAACTCAGCATTTCATCAAGAAGCCTATTCTTTGCTTTAAGAGACCAAGAGTGTACAATTATGGGTTTCTTTTCCCCCTTGCATAATAAAATTGGGAGATTATCATCAAGTTTCTATTCAGATTTTATGAAGGCTTTTTTATTTTATTTTTAAAACTCATCTTTGTCTGTAAAAGCTCCCTGTTCAGGCCAGCATGTGGCAATGATTACTGCTGTAAAGGCTTCGATGGAGATGTGCTCTATTTCATTCTCAATGAGGGTTGATGGCATTTTGAGAGGCTCAGAATATCCTTTGATTACTGTATAAAACGGGCTGGGGAAGATGGCAGTGCAGCAAGCACATAGGAGGGGGCTGCTGCTCCTCCCAGGATCGCTCATCAGCTTCCCTTTGTGCCTTTTTTTTTTTTATCTTCCATGCCACAATCACAAATCACGGGCGTGTTGTGGTTTTGGTCCTATTCTCCATCCTTTCCCTGTTTGGGGATTTGAAGCTTGAGGTTTGTAGAGAAAAGGAGAGAGGTTCTGTGTTTTAGGCAGCACGGGAGCAGGAGCAGTGCTGACCCCTCTGTCTCACAGAGAATTGTCAGGACAGGTGGGAAATGGTGCCTTGTCCCTTTCAAATTGTGGGGAATTGGCTCAGTGTTCAAAGGTGCCATTTACTGCAAAGAGTCTTGTATTAAAAAAGGGAGTGACAAAAAGCCAGTCATGGGTGACAGGAAGGATGGGGGAGTCAAGGAGGTTGAAAGGTTGCAGTTTTGGACAGAGACACACGACTGAACACACCGAGCTCACGCGACACAGCCAGAGTTTATTGCTGGGTGCTCCCCTTTCGAGGGGCTCCACTTTTCCTGTGCTTACACACGTGATTGATTGTCCCTTAACAGCACCCAGCTCACTGGCCAGTGATGTGTCTGCATTCAGGGTTCAATGGGATTGGCTGGGTCCCCTGTTTGAGTCCCAATCCAACCTACCTTTATCATACCTGGGACTCGTGAGCTTCTATTCTCCAGTCCAGTTGGGTCTGCTATGGCCTGTGTATCTGTGCAGCTCACAGACCAGCTGGAGCTGCCACAGAAAGGGAGAGACAGGCAATGCCAGTTGGCTCTCTTCCTGCTCTGCTCTCTGCTTGACACTCAGATACATTGACACAAAGTAAAAGGCAAAGGGAGCCCTTGCATCTCCATTCTTGTGTCCTGCTTAGATCAAAGTGCATCTTGTGCCAGCTGAAATCCATTTGCCAGCCCCTCTGAAGGCAGGAGGGATGCAGCTTTCTGAGGTCCAGAGAACAGGTGGGTTTCCAAGCCTTTGGTGCCATACAGCAGGAGAATGCTTTTCTTTCCAGCCCAGGTACCAGGCTCAAAGAGATAAGGCTACAGAAAAGCATTTCGCCAACCTTTTCCTGTCAGTGCAGCTGGATACTGAGTTTTGTGCCTAAATTGTGCATCTCTTAAGAGATTATTTTCATTGGCAGTGTTGTCACCTTTGACTTCTCTATGTGGT
The DNA here is from genome assembly GCA_013397295.1 of Polioptila caerulea. Lineage (NCBI taxonomy): Eukaryota > Metazoa > Chordata > Aves > Passeriformes > Certhiidae > Polioptila > Polioptila caerulea. The sequence goes on along the minus strand of VYXF01003472.1, from coordinate 318,104 downwards.
GAAGTGTTAGACTGAAAATATCTGGTTTATAGCTGGCATTTTTGCAGTAACAGCACAGAAAATACTCTGTGCTGTGTATAGGTATGTTGCTTGCCATACCACTATGCCAAAATCTAGTTTGTGATATGTACCATTTACTGTTCACAGTCCAGACTAAATGACTCCTTGAAAGCAGTTTGGGTATCCCAATCCATATGGACTGCTCTAAAAGAGTTAACAAGTATGAAAACAGACTGTTGTTATGAGAGAAAAATATGTAAGAGAAAGTGGTGATGATTTAGCTGAGGCTGAGAAGTTGGTCAGTACTGACCTGAACCCAGGGGTCCAGTGAAACATCCATGCTGCCTTTGGACAGGTTCAGGGATGTCCCAAAGCCACCACCCTGCCAGGACAGGGCTGGCATACCCAGCTGACACAGGCAGCCCAAGGGAACTGAGCTGGAGCTCAGGCTGCCCACAAATCCCACCTGGCCTCTGGCAAACAGCAACCAGAAAAAACTTAGATGTAGAGAAAGACTTAACCTTTTCTTCTTCTATTTCTGTTGGTTTTAAATTGTTCTTTCTTCCCTCGCTGATCTAAGCTGGATGTTTTGTGTCTCAGTTGTAGAAGAAGCAGTTGTTACAGACTGGAGCACACTTCACACAGGCTGATGCTTACATTATATACTTGTGGTCAACATTTAAGTTAAAACATGGGACACATTCTGAGAAAAGGTACTGCTGGAAAAGGGACTGGGATGTTGTCATTTCCCATAAAGGTTCCCTGATCCCCAGTAGGAATGCCAGATTTGTGTCAGGTTCTGTGAGCTGTAGGGACAGATATGCTTGAACCTTAACAGCACAGGGAGGTGTTTAATCCTTTCTTTTTATATATGCCCTTCTCTGAGCAGGGGCTGGGACCAGAAACCCCCAGAGGTCTGCAAAGCCTTCCAGCAATTACTATACAAACAGCATTCCATTTCTATTTAACATTACACAGTGATCTCATGGCGTGTGTTTTTTCCTTCGATTTCCATCTCAGAAATGTTTGCTGTCTGAAACAGGGCAGAGTAATCTGCAGATTCTGTGGAAGCAGGACTGCAGCCAAGCAGAGGTGGCTGTTCTCCTGGAATGGGCTTTCCTATTTGAATTTCAGTTTGGATCAGTTGTAAATACCAGGCTGCCCTCTTGGAATGTAGCTGGAGTTTGCTTGGGGGGTAGCAGGACACTCTGCGTTGTGTGCTCTGCCTGCAGCACCACCAGGCCATCCCAAATATTATTCAGATCCACTCCCATAAATCAGCTGTCCTTCCTGGAGAACTGCTGAAAATTTGGTGCTTGCAGCAAGGTCTCATGATGCTTTGGTTTGGTGGCTCGAGCCTGGGTACTCCCCTGGTTTGAAATTAGGTGGAGTTTCTATGGGAAGGAGGAGAGTGAGTTGTTTGTGGGGGCACAAAGAAGCGTTGGCAGAGCTTGCTGAAAGCAGATAATCATGGAGTTGCCTGAGGCATGGAGCACAGGATGCCCCTGAACAGGACTTGGGAGCAGCATGCCAGTGAGAAGGCAGGAGTGTTTTACTCCTGCTCTGTTTGGTGCTCTTTGTGTACGAGCAGGAGAGGAGGAGGGAGTTGGCAGTATCAGAGTGGGTTCAAGCGTGTGTGTACATTCATGCTGGAAAAGTCTTGCCTTTAGCAGAGGAAAATCCTTCAGTCCCATGAGTTTAGCAGGCTGCTTAAGAGCAAGAAACAGCAAGGACTGAGCAACCCTATCAACATTTCTGTGGGTGGCCAGAAAAGCAGCTCTGCAGCAGCGAGAGGGCTGGACCCTACAAGGCTTTGCTTTCATTACAGTTTAAGATGCAGCCAGAAAATACTATGTCCCTGCTATAAAGGAGGAGATATTTACCTTCAGGAGATTTTAGAAGCAAGGAATTGGAAAATGAAATTAATGAATAGAAAGCAATAACACAAGCCAATATTCACAGAAATGTTATTTACCACTCTTGGATCAAGGCTCATTTTACACAAACATTGGCTGCTATAGCAGCTGAGGTGTCACTGGTATTTCATACCAGAGGGCCTTGGAAAAGGACTTGGGGAGACGTTTTCTTGGGTTTTATTTTTTCTCTGTGTTTTCATGTTTTTACCTAAAATGCAATCATTTAGGTACAGAAGGAAATCTTGGGCATTTCTGAGGAGAGCTGCTCATGGGGAGTTAAAAAGCAAAGCTCCTTCTGGAGTGTGATGGGTTCCCCTGTCAGTGGATGTGTGCACTCCACAACTAATGGATATAACACACATTACACCATCCAAAGGGAGCAGTATTGATTTTTATTATTTTTTGGATACAAGCTGAGACTTCTTAAGTAGGCTTATGTAGTGACATCTTCGAGCAACCAGCCAACAAGGTCTCTGTCTATCTCAAAAAGACAGAGATGATAACTCTGGTGAGAGTTTTAGGATCAGAAATCCAAAATTTTAGCTTTTCAGTAAAGGAACACCCACTGATATTTTCAAGTTAGTATTTAAAATGCAAAAAACAACAACTCCCCCCACACCAAAAATCAACAAAGTAAATTGGATTTCACTCACAAAACAAGCTATTTACCTGGTAAAATCCAAATATATTTTCTTCTCACAGTGTGATTCGTGTCCTGACCAATAAGAGTTGTCTGAGGGTAATCTTGGAAGCCTACAAAATTATGACCTCACATTGCAATTACCAGTCAATTTAAGGGCACTTAAACAATTATATTAAATTTTCAAGCCAACTAAATGGCACCCCAGCTGCTTTCTTTGCCTCCTGTTTTAATGGGACAGTGGCCACAGGGTATCAGGTCATGGGGAGAAACAGTAAAGAAGTTAAAAAAATGTGCAGACAGCAGCAGTGGAGAAGAGCCATGTGTAAGGTTCTATGGCAAGGGATGTTGCAAGACAGACATGTTTAGTACAGCTCTAAAGGGGAGGCATGAAAAAACACAATTATAGTGATCTTAGCTGGCAGGCCACTGACTGGAAGGGCTCTTGTCAGCAAAAATAGCAATGAACACATTAATGGCAGTCCTTTGTCTCCTGACATCTTGGGACAGGGCTGTGCTAAGAGGGCCTGTTACTGCATTGTTAGAGTTGCAGAGTATGTATTTAAATATTAGAGTCACAGCCAAGAAGAGCTAAAGATAGGATGGTGGGTTTAGCCTTTTGTGCTGAGGGTGGAGCAGAGCCCACAGACACATCATGTGGCCGTCCTAGAACAGTATTTTTTTAAGCTGCTAATCTTCTAAACTTTTACTGGCAGAGGGGTATAGCCCTGTGTGCAGAAGTCAAGCCTGTTGGCAAAAGACTTGCTTTTCTAAGTTGTCTTCAAGACAGCACTGAAAGATGTGAACTGAACATACTTCAAAGACAGCTCTGCCCTTTTTCATCCAGAATCAATGAACCGACCTTGTAAGTTCATGGGAATGCCTGCATGGGAACAGGGAGATGTAAATGAAGGGGGTGTGATACATCCCAGCGTGGCTCTTGGGGACATCTTTCCACAACTGCCCCTGAAGGCCTTCAAATAAAGATACACTCTTGTATTGCCTCCTTACTAAATTATCTCGAGTTTCATTTCCAGGTTGAGAAAAAAGCGACAGTGCAGTGTCTCAGAGCCATCAGTAGGACTTGAAAGTAGCATCTGGCAGGCTCAGGAGATTTTTCTTATCCATTTGTCTGACACATCCTGCATTGTAGCCTGTCATTGCCCATGTGTTATTACAAGTGGATTGTGACTCTGGAGGGGATTGGAGGTAATCACAGCATCTCCAGATTTCAAGGTGTTCCCTGATTAAACAGACCTTCCCAATTGTCCCAAACAATCCTCCTGCATAAGCTTCTTATGAAGCTGGGGGCTTGCTGCAAATTCTCTATCCTGTGTTGCTGGTGTCTGTTCCCTTTAAAAAAGGAACATCTGGTAAAGTGTTTTATGTTCCCTCTTCTGTTACAGCCTTCCCTTGCAGCGAGCCCAGGTGGAATCAGTGGCTCTAACACTGGACTGTCTGAGGCACACAGCTTTTTGTTTGGGATGGGATATTTTCCCTGACTGAATCTGAATTTTGGGTCCAGTTAGGGATTCTCACTGATGTGCATGTTTCTCCCAGTGAGCTCATACAGCTCATGTGACTTGTTTCATTCATGTGGCCTCTTGTTATGTATCCATCATCCATTTTTCTTTCCTATTAGAGTGAAATTGGACACAGCCCTCCTCCTGCCTACACCCCAATGTCAGGAGTAAGTATTTCACATTCAGCCTTCATCCTTCAGGCTTTCCTCCTTTCTTCACTACTTTTTTATTTTTCAAACTCCTTTTTCTTTTATAAATGACCCAAAAGCCAACAGCTAAGGAATCAAATAGTTAAGATCTCCAGACTCAGCCTGGATTTGTGTGCAAACTCCAAGGACCCACACCCAAAACTCTGACAATTTCTCTTGCAAAAGCATTTAGGTAGAAGGCTTGGATGAATCTGTACATCTTTCCTTCCTGTCTGTAAGTCATAATGTTGAAAGTTCCTTGCATGCCTTTGCTGGCAAGCAAAATGGTAGGGAGTCAAACCTACCATTGAGTTGAGATGCCAATGTAAACACAGTTCACCAGCCTGAAATGCACTTTCTGATGGAACTGGACATGGTGTGGGTGACCCCATGATTCTCACCACAGGACACACTGAAAGTATCACCCCAGGAATAAACAGAGGTGATTGTGGTTTCTGTCTGCAGTCAGAAGGAGATTTCCCAAACATGAGGTTTAAAGGGCTTTGATCAGAAATCAGGGGAGGTTGCCAGAGTAATAGAAGAGGAAATACCACCTTCACCTCCTGCAGCTGAGTGTGGCCAGCCTCCACATGCCTAGTAGGAGACAAATTTCCCTGCCGCATTTCTATCCCCACTGAGCACCGCTGGGTAGATGGATGCTCTGTGGGTCCACCCCAAAGCCTGGAAGCACAGGATGGGCAGGGCAGGCACAGGAGGCACAGCCATGACTTGCTGTTGAAGCTTCTGCCCTCGGGAGCCTCCTTCCCCATGCTGTGTTCTTTCCTCCAACAGAACCAGTTTGTGTACCGGGACGGTGGCTACGCTGCGGAGGTGCCCATGCCGTACAGGGCTCCAGGCTGCATCATTCCAGAAGCCCCAGCTGCTCAAGGGGCCACAGCAGAGATCTTTGAAGACACCTGCTGCAATGGCACGATGCAGAAACAGGTGGCAACCCTGGCAAAAGAGGACAGCAGCACCCAGAGGTACAGCGCTGACCCCACCGTCTTCATTCCCGAGCGGGTCGTGCGGGGAGAGCTGGATGAGGACGGGTACATGACACCGATGCGAGACAAACCTAAAACAGGTAAAATATTGGCTTTCCAGAGAGGCTCCTGGTCTAGCCTGGCTGCATTTGTTCTCTTTTCACATCAGCAGCTTTTCATCAAAATTGCCTTTATTTAGTTACCCATCAAGGTTGAAGCATTCTGGCTAGGTTAATATTCCTTTACACGGGGATTTGGGTTTCTCTCCTTAATTTTCTACTTTGAAATGCTCAAATGTGCCAGTATGTCAAAGTTGGTAAGTCCTCCTTTTACTTTTTTTTTTGAGAAATAATAAGAAGAATGAAAAAAAGCCAAGCCCCCTTCTTACCCAAACACAAATCTTCAGTTATTTCCAAGGAAAGGATCTATCTTCGGCCAGCCATAGTCCCAACTTTGCTTTGTTTATTGATCTTCTTGTTCTTGGCATTGTGCTTGGTAAATGTCATGTTGAACCTATCACCGAACTGATACACACAGCTGGCATTTTATACCCAGGAGAAGTCTAGGATTGAAAGAACAAGATGTGCTTTAAAGAGAGCATCACTGCAAGGGGAGGATTGCCTGAATCTGTGCCGGCTCAGCACGCTGCACTTCCCAGTTTGCCCTCATTCAAAACTTCCTCTTTAAACAGTGATAGCAGCCATTTAGATGTAAGGGGATGTGTCATCATTAATTTGCTTCCAAAACTTTGCATTAGCTTTAAAGAAATTAATAAATGCAAATGTAACTGACAAGTCTGTGTTTGCTAAGAATTTGGAAGCCACTTGTCCTTTGTGTTGGATGATGGAGGAATGGAGGGAGCCCTGGGGCACGGCAGTAGCAGTTGTGGGAGTCTCCCTTGCAGTGATTTACTTTCAGTGTCAGCCCACATATTTGCACCCATACAGGTGCACCCTGGGGATCCTCAGAGTTCTGCAGGAGCCCCCTGAGCCCTCGGGGATGTGGCAGTAACAGCTCAGGAGAAAGCAGCTCCTTCCTGACCCTCTGGACACAGACACAGGGTTGTCACGGTGTGGCCACGCTGTGTTCCATGCCAGCTGCAGGGTTCAAATCAAAGCCCTGCTTGGCTGTCATCACTAAAACAAAAGTGCTCCCACTATTCAGCTCATATTCAGTGACATCTTAGCTGTGGGTTCAAAGGTGTTCTTGAACTTTTGCCTTTAATAGTTTTGGCCCCGTTCTGGGTGAAACCAGATGATCCCTTGCACCAGGACTCTCAGTGGAGGTGTGTGCAGAGCCCTTGAGCAGCACCATGCTGCTGGAAGTGGGGTGTTAATCCCCAGCAAATGATCTGAGGCAACTGCAACCTGCTCCAAGTCCCATTTTGCAGCTGATCTAAGGCTCTCTTGTTCCCTTTCCAGGGCTCATTTGTATAACTTTTATTCATAATGCTTCAAGGCCCTTTGTCCTTCAGGGATGAAAGGTTTTTAATCAGGCAAATTGTTCCATTAGAAATGAAGCTGTCTTAAAAGTTAGCCCTTGGGGATAGGCTTTGTGCAGGGAGCTTGACTGAGATTCCTATCGAGTTTTCTGGATGGGAGGACTCTGCAGAGCAGAGGGTTTGCTAATAGGTCTGAGCATGCAGAGGCAGAAGTCACTCAGCGTGTTTGGGTCTGTAGATCACACAGTGAGAGGAAGTCCAGGGGAGCACGTGGGCTATGGCTCAGTGAGAGCTGTAGTTTAGTTGGCCAGTGTGTTTGATAAAGTCAGTCTTCCAAGGTGTCTGTTTTACCCCATGTTGTCTGTTTAGCTTGTAAATACTTCATTTTTCACAAGCGTGTGTTCAACACAGTTGGCTCCTGATCCCATCTGGAGTTCTTGGAATGGCTGAAGTGGAAGGGTGGAAGGTCCAAGTGCTGCTTCTGGTCATGTGATGCTGCACGGGGGGATTAGTACCACTCTTGGCTGACTAATTTTTGATCTCTCTTTAGATTACCTAAACCCAGTGGAAGAGAACCCATTTGTTTCCCGACGAAAGAATGGAGATCTCCAAGCTGTGGATAACCCAGAGTACCACAGTGCTCCCAACGGGCAGCCCAAAGCAGAGGACGAGTACGTGAACGAGCCATTGTACCTCAACACTTTTGCCAACACCTTGGAAAACGCTGAGTACCTGAAGAACAATTTGCCAGAGAAAGCCAAGAAGGCCTTTGACAACCCAGACTACTGGAACCACAGCCTGCCCCCACGGAGCACCCTCCAGCACCCGGACTACCTGCAAGAGTACAGCACAAAATACTTTTACAAACAGAATGGACGGATCCGGCCCATAGTGGCAGAGAATCCTGAATACCTCTCTGAGTTCTCCCTGAAGCCTGGCACTGTGCTGCCCCCGCCGCCCTACAGACACCGGAATACCGTGGTGTAGTGGCTGTGCTCTCACTGAAGTGGAAAGGCAACCCCTTCTAGCTGCCTCACTCGTACTCTCTCACTCCCCCTTTCTCCCTGCCCCTGCCCATCTTCCCTCCCTCCCTCCCTCTCTTTCTCCCATGAGCTTCCTCTTCTTGCCAGCTCACTCATTTTTGATATTTCTAAGTGAAAGGATGTCTTGGAGTTGGTTGCGGATTGGGTTGGGAACCTGGAAGGAAGGAAGGAAAGAGACTGAAAGAAGGAGTGTACAACCTGGCCTTTCCCACTTCCAGCAGATGCAGGGGTTGGATGCCCAGAGAGGCCAGGTACTAGGAAAGGCCAGTGGCAGTGCTGCTGTCGAGCTCGTTCTCAGTGATCCAAACCAGACACTGTAGGAAAAGCCACAGAAGGGCTGATTCTTTCAGCAGGAACTGATGAGAGTCTGTACAGCATTCCTGGAAATCTCCATGCAATTTCCATCAGGGTGAAAAATGGACAATTTTTATATCCTGTGTGATAGTGTAGTAATTGAGATTGAGAATCCAATTTCTTTCTCTAACACTTTCTATCCCAGCAACTGAAAATGGCTAACATAGCTTTTCAAAAACATTCAGATCTTCATTGTGGCTTTCCAAGAAATGATGATGTGACTCCCACATACAGCTAAACCCTTCTTCTGAGCCACACCGTGATTTTGTGCCAATTCCCAGCCACAGAGACTCCTGCTCAGAGCTGGTACCGACATGACCATTTTTGTGTGTGTGCCAACACAACAAACACTTTAAACGCAAGATACCTTTCAGAAGAGAGTAACAAAACCACACCTCCAACATGTTCCTTTTGAAGCTAAAAAACAGGCCAAGAAATGAAGATTTGTATGCCAAAAGCTGTTTTATACCTGCTGACGATGAACACTTCAAAAGATTGTCACTAATTCTTCCCTCTTTTTCTTCCTCATGGTCATGAAGGGAGCTGGGGATGCTGTCAGGCAACACTGAGGACAAGACAGAGAAATGAAGAGTTTGATGTTCTGTGGGGTGGGGTGGGAAGGGTCCTTTAAACTGGAAGACAGACACTGGACTGGAGAAAACGCACATAGCGGTTCACTGGAAAGTTAGTTTGCACTTAACCTCTGATTTTATTTGAACTGTTTTCTGGATTTTGAATGAAGCAATATGGAAGTGACCAGCAAAATACAAAATAATAATAATTTTAAATTAAAAAAGAAATATAAATTATTTGTAAAGGATGACTGTGGAAATGCCAAAATGAAGCAAATCAAGTCTTTGGAACAATGTCTGCCACTTCTGAGAGGCCGATGCAGCGACTGCTTCAGAGAATACAGTGACAGAGCAGCCAGCTCTTCCTGCTGCTCTGGGAAGGACAGCAGAGCAAGCCCTGGAAAGGATCAGGGGAGGCAAATGTCCTGCTCTGGCTTGCAGCACAGTACAGAATATCATTTTTCTAAAAGGAGGATTACTCTGGCACAGAAGACAGTGCATATGAGGTTTGAGAAGTCAAAATGTGCATGATTTGCAGAGCTTTCTGTCAAAAATGTAAATAAGTATGAGTCAGTCTCCTTGCACTTAGTTCTGCTTTTATCAACCTCAGTTTTTAGGTAGACACCCCCTGACCTGCTCCTCTTTGGAAATCTCTTTCAAAGCAGAGTTCTGGACATTTTTAGTGATCTGGGGCAGATGGACCTGGGAAGGGAGGCGTAAGGGCCGGAGACACCAAGGCTTGCTCCTGGCACACCAAGGCCATGTGTGTAAGAGCATTTGTGAGCCTACATCCCACCAAACATCTTAAGGATCTATTAGGTACCTTTGGAGATCTGCCTGTGTCTATCCATCAAGGCTTTTAAAGGGAAGAAACAACACATTGTGGATGGCAGTCTTGGGTGATGCGGCAGTATTTCGGTTTATGCGCTTCAGCTCTGCTAGGGCTGAGATCTTTGGGGTGACCTAACCTGGCAACAAAACCAGCTACAACCAGTGGTCTGGAAATGGCATCTCCCTCCTCTAAATTCCTGCCATTCCAACAGCTTGCCACCTTTAATCTTAGGGAAGCAGAGGAAGGGAGTAAGAAACAAGCGATAGTTACCTGAAGCTTAGTGGCTGCGGGTCAGCTTGACAAAGGTGTGAAGAGATGGGTTGGTGGTTGCCCTTGTAGATGGAGAACAAACTGCAGGTTCAGCCAGTGAGCTGTTTGTGCACCAGGTGTGTCCAGGCCAGCTGCAACCAGGAGTGCAACAAGTATGTAGCTGAAGGTTCTGAAAGCAGCAAGAACAGGTACAGATCTTTGAGCTGTTAGAAGGAGCTCTTGGGTCAAGTGGTACCAAGGTGGTTTGTGGTGATACGAAAAAATCACCAGCAGACCACTGTCATGGCATAGATGGACACAATCCTGCACTGATGGGCCTCTTCTGGTGCCCCTGGTAGCTCCTCACCTTCTCAGTGGGGCACGCTCTGGCTGGGGCCCTGGGTGGCTGCTCCAGGGGAGGTTTGCCCACTGCAGTGCTCCCAGGGTGTCCCCTGGAGCACAGGCCAGGCTCTGCCAGGCTGGGACAATGCTGCCAAGCTGCCTGAGCACAGAGACCAGCACAGCAGTGGGCATGTCCCATTTCAGCACAGCAGCTGCCTGCAGGGCCATAGGTAGGTGGAGGAAGGTGGATTTGCACCTGAACAAGTCTTGTAACAGAGTAACTCCTAATGGAGAAAAAATATAAAATACAACACTGGTGCAGCTCACATATTGGAATTCAGAGATGAACTCAGAGGCTGCTGGGGCAGAGGCAGGCACACCTCCAGAGCCAGGCACTGGGATGGAGCTGTTCACACAAGGTGAGGCCTCTTTGCTCCTCTGGTAATGAAGTAGTGCTCGTGCTAGAAACATGGAGTAATCCAAATGTAAATACTGGTGGGGTTTAACAGTTTAACATTTTAGTTCTTACAAGGCTTGAATTATTTATTAATTTTATTTGTTGACTGTGGGTGTGCTATAATATATTAAGTAGCATGGAAATGCAGAGGTTCCTGCAAGTGGGACAGCAGGAAAGCTGGAACAGGAGCTTGGGCTCTGCCTGACAGCCAGGATGAGCCATGCAGAGCCATGCTAGTGGGGTCTGGGATAGCAGAGGTGGGCAGAGGCTTAATGAACACAGTGATTCAGGATGAGGGAGAACTCCACACACTGCAGCTTCACAATTTCTTTTTTATTATTATGTTCTGAGCTTCTGGTTTGAGTTGCAGTTGCCAGAACTGGCCCTTGGGTTCTGTGCCATGCCAGTCACTGCCCCTTGCCCAACAGATGGGCCTGTGTGGTGCTGAGACCACTGGTGAACCAACCCGGAGAGCAGCAGTTATCTGAACCCTGCTCCTGTCCTCTGGAAGAGAAGTTCTGAGCTTAGCTGGCTGGTTTTGCCTCTTTGCAACAAATAGTTTAATCATGGCTAAAGAAAAAAAGAAAGGGAAACTGAGAGCAGAACTGTTTGGCTGCTTTCATCTGATCAGCAGAAACACCTGGCTGTCCCTAACTTGCACCTTTGCCTTACTGGGTATTGCTGCTGGCTTGGTGAAAGAATTTGGGCAAGTGCACATGGCAAAATCATGCCAGGCATTTAACTGGGATTCTTATGGGATGAAAGATGAGGGCCAAACTCTTTAATGCATAATGACAGGTTTGGAGGAAAAGCGTGTCCATCCCCACACAAACTGCATTTTGTCAGCACAAAGCAGCAGGTGTCTCAACAGAAGTACTTTGGCTGTAATTCACTCTCTAGTGCTACTGAAGTATCTGTGCACAGCACACTTAGGTTTGTGGGTTTTAGAACACAGTCTGCTGTTTATAAATGTTCTCCTTCCTCCTGTCTGGCTGGTTGATGGGAGAGCAGGGACCAACTTTTCAAGAGCACATTTTCACCCAAGTGTGGATCAGCCATTGTCCAAGGCACAAAGCAACATGCCAAAGGAAAGAGAACCAGAATTATTTTTTTCCTGATCTCTTTCAGTGTGACTTGTCCTAGCTGTTATTACCTACCTGAGGATTATGGCAGGCAGATGCTGGGGCCAAGTGACTCGCTGTAACATAATTGGCTGAAACCAACTACTTTTATATTTACTTCTTCAGATCTTTTCAAATTTTAATTTTTCAGCAAAACAGCCAGGAGGGATTTTTACATGGCCATTGGCTCAGATGTAGCAGAGTATTTACAACTATATTTCAAACAGGTCGTCTCTCTCAGGTAGCAAGAGATGGAAATAAATCTGCAATAGGAGCCACCATGTAGGTCTGTTTCAGGTACCCTGAAATCTTTTCCTGTGGACTAAGAAATGCTGTATTTCCCCTGGATGTACCACTTACTTGGTAGAAAATGTGCCTCTTGACTGCAAGGCTCATGTGCACCCATTTCCACTAAAGATCTCAGCCTCAGGCACCCCAATCCCAGCCCAGAAGGAAGGAAAGTGGCACCTCTGGAAGAGCAGCTCAGCCCTGACTCGGTGGATCCAGTCTTTCCACAGCTGTAGGGAGAGCTGGGCAGCACAGGGGAGAAGTATGAGTTGTGAGGTGAGTCAGCCTAGAGTTACAGCTTGGTTTGGGGGATGGAAAACCAGACATGAAAGAAGAAAACTCTTTCTTTGTCCAATGGTGTGTCTGTGTAGGTGTTGTGCCTCGTGGTGGCAGCTAACAGAATGATGGGATTGTTTGAGCTCCTTTATCCCGTCTGGGACACGAGGAGGCTGGCACAAGGCACAGTGAGGCTGTGGTGATGTAATGCCCCAGGATAACTGCAGGCATCCCCTGGAGCTCTGCTTCCCTGGCAGCCTGGCAGCCCTGGGCAGGCATGTCCTTACAAAGGGGCAGTGAGTGCTGCAGCACTCACAAACACACACAGGGACACTGCCACTCCAGCGTGCCAGCCCCTTAGGGAGGAAGGAATGGTGCACCAGAGGTGCCCAGGGCTGGCAGCTGGGCTGTGCCCATGAGCCAGGCTTGGCTGCTCCCCTCGCCCTGCACAGCTCCCACCGTGGTTTCCCAAGTGTGTCTCAGAACTCACAGAGGTGTTGACATGCTTGGGAGGATGTTTGGCTTAGGGTGACTGGTGAAACAGAGGCTTTAGAACAATGGGAGCCAGGCCTGCAGTTTTCAGTCACTCTTTGGCTCTTAGAGGGCACCTCAGAGGAGATGATGGCACCTTGATTTCCCTTTGGCAGGGTTTTTTTCAAAAGATGGTGGCACACGAAGTCTCTGCACCTGCTCATTTCCAGCTCTCACTTGCTATAGTCTCACTCCTGGGGAACTTCGACCTCTGCTGCTGACAAAACAGCTCATCTGTGGTTATGCAAAAATTTGGGATTTGGGCTCAGATTGTTTTTCAGAAGGCCAGGGCTGGCTGGGGTAGGGTGCTGGCTGTAGTGCTTCCAGTGTGTTCCACCAAGCAGGGAGCTGCAGTTGTCCCACAGAGTAGCCTCAGTGAAGCACCACTGTGTGTGCAGGATTCCCTCTTTTTTTGTTTTCTGCCTGTTGCTTAAGTGTTTGTTATAAAGGTGGAAAAGGTCACTGTTACAAATGGGGCTTTCAGACTGGGAACAAATAACAAAAACAAAGCTACGTGGTTAGAAGCACTACTCTAAAATGTCCAAAAAGGATTTCCCTGTCTTACATTTAATATTATTTTAGCACAATTTTATTTTACCACTGTGTGGAATAGTGGTTTGTTCCAATTGTAGGCTCCTTGCTCTTGAGGAAATCACAGGCAGGTGAGGCTGTTGGGGGGGCTGCTGCAGTGATGGCTGAGGTCTGCCTGTAAGTTTGGACAATCTTTTTAGGGAACTCTGTGAGTGTTCAGGTCAGACTGATGGTGGTGGGACTCAGTGGGGCTTGGGCTGTAGCCAGTCTCATCTCCTAACCAGAGCCAGAGGGAAACCTTGCACCCGGGGCATCTCCAGCTGGGGTCTGTGGCTGCAATACAGGAAAAGGTGTGAGGGGGAAGCCCAAGGACGTCCCAATAGAAACAAAAGAGTCATACCTGGGGTTTCCTTCCTTTTTTATTATTGAATTTTAGAAGTGAGCTTTGTGGACCTTGGCGGAAAGAGGTTTTAAGGGGAGTTTTGTAAGGCAGTGTGAGTAGTTATGTCCCAGTCCTTGTCCCCTTGCCCATAAAAAAGCCATGAAATCACACTCCAGCTGTGTTGTGGATGAACCCCCCGGGGGGAAGGTGCACCCTGCCCAGCACCCTCAGGCTGCTGGCTCAGGTGTGACCAGAGCCACAGGCACACGGAGCCATCGGCTGCCACGCCAGCAGTTTGGTCCCCAGCCCAGCCTTCGAGCTCTCCTAGGAGGGAAGCACTGTATTGTCCATAGCACTCTGAAGACTAAACCCTTTTGGGATAGCACAGTAGGGAACTGTGACTGGTATTTTCTAAGTGTAGATATGTATGCTGTTCTTTCGAGGTAAGGTACTCTGACATATGTAGCATAAACTGGTCCTGCTGTTAAATGGGTCGATTATTAACTGAGCAGCTGTGTAGGGGGTAGCTAACTTTGAATGCATGAAATCACTGTTCCTCTGGACATGGGGTGGGAGGTAGGTACTGGCTACTTGTGGGGGTAATTATGGTGGGGTAGTGCAAGAGGAAAATGCAAGTGAATGAGAAAACTGGTGATCTTTTATAGCATTTTAAAGGTGGAAATTGGTACCCATTCAATACATTATTCACAATGGTTTTAATCCCTTCTTTTGCCCAGTTTTTGCTACTTCCCCAGTATTGTAAGCTGGAATTTCTAAATAGGTATCAGTCCTTGTGTAGGGAAGGGAAACTGAGGGGAAAATAAGTCTCTTTCTAAGAACAGAGATAACCAAATTTTATTTCCTGACTTGGTGGTCTTGAACCACTGACTTTTCGGATGAGGCTCAAATTCAGGTCGGGGGTATGACATTTCTGTCCCCTTGGAATCAGAGACTCCCACCTGGCAGGAGATACTGGGATCTCACTGAGCTCCTGGTGACTCCAGCACGGCCCAGCCCAGAGGAACCAGCAGCACAGATGGGCTGGTCTGGGGTTCTGTCAATCCTCTGCATTCTGAATGAGCCACAACATAAACCAACAATACTTCTGCCTTATGAAGTACCTTCAGGAGAAGAGAAGTGTCAGCATGTTGGGGAAGACACTCATTTCTTGCGAAGTGATGCATTCAGAGTTAGCTGCCTTTCTGAAACAAAAATAAAAAGAAATTCAATACCTACTGTATGTTACTTTGAAAATGTGAATAGTATTTTTATAGCTTGTTAAAGACACAGCTAGTTGCATTTGTAAATAAGGATAATGTTGCTTTTATTTTCCTTGTGGACACCATTGTTTGGAACATAATTGTCCTTAGGGTTGATTTGTATATAGGTAATTTGCTTGTGATTTAAGCCGCTCCTCCCCTTTCCTTTCTCTCCCTTCCCACCCTCTGGTTTTGGTTAGAAGTACCATTTTCAGCATTCTGTGTGATTCCGTGTTTTAGCACTGTTGTGGTGTGTTCAGACTTTCTGCACTTGCTTACACAGTAGGGTATGCCAATCGTGTGTGGCGTAATGTTACTTTAACCTTTCGTTTCTCATATTTTAGCTGTTGAGAATTATACACTGTTAAAATACTTACTGACCTGGGTTAATATTAGGTACATATTTTAGCATAATTTCCCTTCTTTTCATGGTTTCTCTGGTTTTTTCTTTTTTTTTTTTTTCCTTTCCCTTCCCTTTTGTCTTGTTTGGAAGCTGGGAAGAAACCTGTGGATCTTCTCTTTGTGTGGTTCTATTCCCCACTCCCGTGTGCAGCCCAGAGTTTCTCCTCATGGTCCTTGGGGTAGAGCTTTATCTGTTTGTTAAGGCAAATGTAGACTGCGACCCACCTTGCATCAACCCACGCTCATCCCAGCTGAACAATTTGAAAACTGTTCTGCCTTTTTGTTACATGAATCTGTCAGAAATATATTTTTAATTTAATATAAATGAAATTCAATAAAATATGAAACAAAGTTTCTGTGCACAAGTGAAATCTCTCGGAAGGTGGCTTGAGTGCTGCCAGTGCCACAGAGTCCCTGTGTGTCCATGGAGAGCCCTGGCATGGGCCTGAGCTGGGGCAGCCACACACACACAGAACCTCACACATTCCACACACAGAGAGAACACAAAACATTCCACACACACACACACAGAACACAAAACATTACACACACCCACACAGAACCTCACACATTCCTCACACACACACAGAACCTCACACATTCCA
>VYXF01003472.1:280906-301994 GCA_013397295.1 Polioptila caerulea | reverse complement strand
CACATACACAGAGAACCCAAAATATTACACACACACAGAGAACCCCACACATTCCACACAGACACACAGAGAACGCAAAACATTCCACACACACACAGAACCCCACACATTCCTCACATACACAGAACCCCACACATTCCACACACACACAGAACCTGACACATTCCACACACACAGAGAACCTCACACATTCCTCACACACACAAAACCCCACACATTCCTCACATACACAGAACCCCACACATCCCACACACACACAGAACCTCACACATTCCAAACACACACACAGAACCCCACACATTCCACACACACACAGAACCTGACACATGCCCTACACATACACAGAACCCAAAATATTCTGCACTCCCCACACATCGCACGCACACCCTACACACAGGGGTCACATCCTGCCTGACCACATGTGGAGCAGCCAGGTTCCTGTGGAGAAGCTCCTCCAGCAGCACCCCTGTTCCCTGAACATCCCATGGCCATCCAGGTGTGCCCTACCCCCCCATCCCAGGGTTGTGCAGTTCTGAGCTTTTCATTCCTTTTGAAACAAAGCACAGCCCCTGAAGGTGTCGGTGCCTGTGCCCTGTGCCCTGTGCCCTGTGCCCTGTGCCCTGTGCCCTGTGCCCCGTGCCCCAGCTCACTCCCTGAGTGTCCAGGTGCAGCTCAGGCACCCACAGCTGCCCTGGCTCAGCTGGGTTCATTGATCTCCCCAGCTTCATTGCTGGAGGACATAGAGGGTGGTGTGGGGGAATGATGCATATGGATATTTAGATATATTAATTCAGTGCATACATAAAATCTAACCCTAAGAACCACATACCCTGTTATGCCAACAGGCACCCTCTGGGCATGCACCTCACACCATCTCACAGCCCAGCACCTCAGCTTGGCCCGGGCTGGCTCTGCCTCTGGCAGCTGCACCTTTAAATCGAGTTGGAAAACACATTGGAG
This sequence comes from Polioptila caerulea, assembly GCA_013397295.1. NCBI lineage: Eukaryota > Metazoa > Chordata > Aves > Passeriformes > Certhiidae > Polioptila > Polioptila caerulea. The sequence continues at coordinate 301,034 of VYXF01003472.1, read as the reverse complement.
ATGCTTCCTGTGCTCTCCGAGTGAATAAGCCCTGCCAGGAGCTGACAGATGCCCACTCTCCACACACAGACCTGTGAGATTTAACTGAGGCATTCCCTGCCAGTGCCACAGGTTAATTCCCATGGGGTCTGGCACACACCCTCACTCAAGCTGGTCCCACTGTCCCCAGTCTGCCTTGCCAGGTCTCTGGAAAGCATTTTAAATTTAGCTAGAAACCTGTAAAGGTCATTTGGCTCTTTGAGGCGCATTTTAAAACACTCCAGTCTCTCTGGATTGCGACTCTTTGTTTCACGAATGGCCTCAACATTTTATCCCCCAGCAGCCTGGAAAGGTCACTGCAGTCACACACAGTTCTGAGTGCTGGAATCCTGGAACATTTCCTGCTGCCTTCAGGGAGCAGGAGCTGTGTGTAACACAGAGTGGCTTAGGGTGACGTGATTGAGCATCCACACTTCAGAGCTGTCAGTTATAAAGTGTTTTCTTCAGGGGGAGAGCCCTGCTGCAAGCCCACCCTTCCATGTCCAACCACTCACCACAAGGCCCTTCCATGGCAGAGCACACCCAGGGACACACACACACACTGCAGGCTGCAGCTGGGGCAGCCCCACGTGTTGGAAACTGGGGTTTGGCATCGCTGGGATCTTCACAATAAAGCAGGGCACCACAGAATTTCAGCAATAATTCAGAAATGAGCAATACAAGTTTTAAGACACACATGCAAACACACACTCCTTTTCCCCAGGTGGGTTTTACTTAACTGGCCAAAATATGAAGGGAAGAGTAAATCAATCACCTATTTGCTAGTGCAATATATTAATTTAAAGCCCTCTGCTACTCGTTCAGAGTAGTTTGGCAAAGGCCATGTGGTTCAGGTGTTTAAAGTGGCTGAAAAGCACAGTTTAGCTTTTGCAAGCAGTTTCCTGCTGTGTGCCCAACGATGAAGTTTTTTCTTGTATCCTCACACTTCAGTCTGGCCCATGGCTGCTCAGTGTTTGGCATGCTGAGGTTTGCAGAGGCAATACTGGAACATTTTGTCCCACTGCAACAAACCTGTGCCCTGAGCACTGGGGAAATTGCTTTTGCTCCCTCCAAATGCAAAATAAGCAGTCATTGGTAGCACTGTAACACCTCTGGTAAGACTCTGGACCTTCCCAGCAGGAGAGGCTGCTTAACCAATTTCAGTAACAGCCCCAGAATTCAGACAAATCTCTTTAAAGCTTGCACTCAGTTTGCAAACCACACAAGGACTGTAAAGCTGCTGAAGAGGCCAAATGAGCATCTCATTTCAAACAAGCTCTCCAATGCACTGACATAAAGTAAGACAGGAAAGTAAAAGCCATCAGCAGGTAAAAATCAGCTCAGCTCCACTGATGAGGCTGAGGTTATTGCTGAGGTTCAGGAGTCTTTCCGATATCACCTCTCAAAGACTGGGCCAGCAAACATTTCGGAAGCTGCTGCCAGAAGCTTGGGAAAGTCAGGAGAGGGAAAAGCAAGCTTCCCTTTGACTCCTTTAACCTGCCTATAACACACTGCTCAGCCTAATTTCCCTGCCAGGCTTACAGGGAGCCCAGCACTGTGGTGGGACAGGCTGTACCAGGCATTCCCTCTGGCTGCCCAGAAGCACAGGGCCCTAAGGGAAAGCCAAGAATGGTGCTGTGAGGGCAGTGACTGGGGAGCTTACCTAAAACGTTGGATTTTTCCCTCATCCCTTTGTTTTTGCAAATCCTCTCCTGGCACAGGAAGGCTGAACCTTCCTGTGTGAAATGTGTCATCCTGAGGCATTTTAAGACCACATCACTGAATGTCTGCCAGCTGAACAACTGGGAGCATTTTGGCTTCAGTCACCTAAAACATTTGCTTGGTCCTTTTGAAAATTTGGTGGAGGGTGGTGTAGGGGCAGTGGTGCTTTTTTGGGGTTATGTTATTGAGGGAGCTTTGTTAGGGTTTTTTCTTTAGTCCTGTACACAGATTCCTCCCAGGAAGGTTCCTAGGGATATTTTGGAGTGTTGGTACAGCACCAGAGCATTCCCTGCTCCCTCCAGCCTGTCCCAAGTAGATAATTTGCCCTTCTGCAGTCAAAGCTTGTTCCTTCCTGGGGCAAAAATGATTTTAAAAGTTGGCCAGAAAGGAGGCAAAACCATCAAACAACAGCTCAGACCATTTCTCCTCACTCACCTGGGGTTTTGCTGTTTCAGTCTGAGTCCTCTCCAGTCCCCAGTGCAGCCACCAAGGAGAGGTCCCAGTCCATGGCCACCACATAACACCCAGACTGTCTCAGCAGCCACACAGAAAATTGACATGGGGGCACAGGGGTTCTGACATGATGGGGCAGATAAAGGCAAATTTGTGGGCAGTCGTGGATAACTGTGACAATAATTTGCCCCTAAAAGAGCCCCTGAGGCCACAGGGAGCCTCCACATCCTGCAGGAGATGGTACTGCTGGGCACAGCTGGGTGAAGTCCCCCAGTGTGCCCACAGCCCAACTCAGGGAGCTGGCATGAGTCTGTACAGGTGACTATTTAGAAAAAAAAATAGAAATTATTATACTTAGAAAACTGTTTCCATGCTGTCTGCAACCCTCCATTCCAGCCCATCTTCCCCATTAAAAACCCATTGCTGGGTTTTTAACCCTGACCACCCAAGTCTATCCAAAGTCTTTGCCCAAGGGCTCAGCCAGCAATTCCAAAGGGGAAACCACTGCATAGCTCCAACCTGCCATGCCTGCTCACTGCTCCAGAAGGAGCAGCTGACAAACAGCCAGCACAACCACAACATTCTTCTTCCTCTGATAAATCCTCCCCACTGCTCTCAGCTTTTTTCACACCAAGAAAACCTTCACTATTATGCAAAGCAAATCTGTATGAGTTACTTCATGCAACACACTGGCAAGTCAACGAGGTGGTGGCAACAAGGGAAGTCCTATTTTCCTTTCAGCCATGACCACAGAAATCTGCTTTGTCCCTGTCACACAGGGCACTTGTTGCTGTGCCCCCTGCAAGGGCCTTGCACGGAGCTGCACAAAGGAGTAACAACAAAGGAAATATTTTGTGCCCACAGAATAGAGATCACCATGATTTTTCAGACCTCTTTACCAGCATGTGTTCCTGGCAAAGCAAGGGCCAAATGAAGGAGGGGATGGGCCCAGGGGCAGGGAGAAGGGATGAACAAATAACTCCCTGAGGAGCATCTGAGCTTTTTTGTGCCCTGCTGCTTTGGCACCTGTGTCTTTCTCTGAGTCTCTGCCTCTGACCCTGCTGGTCCAGTTGGGGCTGGGGACTGCAGGACTCCCTGTGCTTTCCTCAGCAGCTGAACCATGAAGGCATCACACGTTGCAGCCTGGCACAGGGAAGCCAGCCTGGAAAGCCAACAGCACACAGCTCCAGTGAAATCCAGCTTGCCAGCAGCAGGATCCAGCTACTCAAACAGGTCAGCCAGCAGCGAGTGCTCCTGCACACCATTGCCTCTGGGACACACAAAGCAGTGCCTGGGGATGGAAACCACCTGCCCTTTGCTCCTCCTTTGCCACGGATGGTAGTGTTTTTTCAGGAGGAGTTGTTTCCTTAGTCTGTTACCTTTTAACATGGCAAACTGCACATTTGGGTTCTCCAGTTATGCTGAATTCATCATTGCTTTAAGTTTCAAAGGGGCTTTCCTGAATCCTGCCAAAGCAAGGGAAACAGACTTTAGTTGGTGATACACATCAAATATGACTGAACACTGAGGCCACCCTGCCTGCAAGACATGATTTACAGATGAGGAGAAGCCCAGCAGGAGCCTGTCCCTGTCAAGGGCTGCCTGTCTGCAGGGAGCTGTGTCCTGGGCACACTCCAGCCCCCAGCAGGGTGAGTCCCCCAGCTGAACCAGGCATTTATGGAGGCCCTGACTAAATGGGAAAAAACAGAGGCAGGGCCACCAGCCCACAAAGAAAGCCACTTACCCTGGCACTGCCATGCTGTGCAGTTTGGTCTGAGTGACCTGAACAGGGAGCAGGGAAGAAGAAAAGAGGAAATGTTTGAGAAATATTTTGTTGACTGAATTTGTTGCTTTGCTAAAACCAGTCTTTGGTGGGGCAGTGGTGGCTTCCAACAGAAGCCAGGAATTGTGGAAGGAAGTGGGGACCACAAAGCTTCTGAGGATCCCAGCAAATACAATATCAGCCAGACTTAGACAGGACTTGTTTGTGTATCTGGGGCAGACAGATTGCATGTTGTGACATTAGATGTATTGTCTTGGCCACAAGAGAGAAATGAGGCAAGAACTTTCTTTCTCTGCTGCATTATCTGCTCTATGCAGAATTGTCAGATTATGCAGAAATACCAAGCATCAGACAGTGAAATGTTTGCACTGCATTTGCATTGTTTCCAGAGCAGAGTAAAACATTCTCATTTTGATTGAAGGTATCTGTAACCTCAAGGGAGAAATGCTTGTGCATGGAAGGCAGGACTAATGACTGAGTAGCTTTCCAGGGCTGGTCCACAGCAGTTACCATGGCCTGAGCTGGCTCCCAAGTCCTCAAGGGCACCAGAACTGTGAGCTGACCCTGCCAGGCCCTGGCTTGTCAGCACCAACACCCCCAGACAAGTCAATACAGCACAGCAAACGTGCTGTGGGTGTGCTCATTAGGGCAGCTGTGGTGAGTGCAAAGTTGTGCACACCAGGGAGGCTGGAGAGATGGAGCACTTGTCTGCAAGAGACCTCAGGTGTGCTGCCACTCCCCTCCCCACAGTCCTGTGCTCTCCAGCTGGTCTTAGCCCTGTTTCTGTACCAATGCCACTTCAGCACACATGGATATGAGACATGGAAAAAAACTCAATGTCAGGGACTTTACTGTTCCTGCTGGTTTTTTGGTCTTTGAGCTGCACCCAGTGGCAACTAAAATCTGTGAGCAAGGAGTTACTGCTGGGTCTGATGTCACACAAATTTACAAGAAGTTTGCAGGTGGATCAAAGCTGGGCATTTGCAATGTAAATTATTAAGAGCAGGTATTTGTGTCCCAGCACAGAGGGTGAAACACCTGAGGCTGTAAACCCCAGTGCTGCAGGGGTCTGCCTCCCACCCCTGCATCCCAGCCAGAGTGGAACAGCAAGCTCTCACCTCCTGAATCAGGGTGACCCTCACTGGTTTGTTCTCAGCAAAACCTCACTGCTCCAAGTTCCCTGTATCCACACAGGCTTTCACCTGTGAAAATCCATCACCTCTGTGGGAGAGCAGCAGCAGCTGTCCCTGAACACTGCAGGTGGGATGGAGAGGTCACTGCTGCACAGGGACACATCCCATGCCAAGGGGATGCTGGTGCCTTGCTCCCCAGCCCTAGGGGCAGCCTCACAGGGCTCAGCAGGGCTCAGCAGGGTTAGCAGGCACCACATGGACCTGACCTTTGGTTCTAAGGTTTCCTGGGCAACTTTTCCTTTTTTTTCCTATACCTGTTATCCCACGACCTTGGCCAAAAAGTGTCCTGGAGCTTACTGCAGTGTGGTGGGCAGAAGGATCTCAAAGCATCCAACCACAGAACGTGGCAGAGACAACAGAAACATTAATCTTGTAAATTATTCAACTGATTGGATTGTGTATTTCCTTGGAATTCATGTGCTATTCTGGGTCTTTCTTGGTAAGTGGGGCAAAACCCCACTGAGCTTGAATGGCATGGAAGAACTTTACCAGGTGTGTCTCTGGAAGTGCAATAGTTAAAATAAGTTAGGCTCCAAAATTATCAGAGCTCAGAATAGCGAATTATTCAGTGGGTACCTTTGTGCAGGGAAGCTGCTTCACTTCAGTCAAACAGAATGGAGAAACAATGGAGCATGTTTCCTGTCACATTAGAAATATTCTTTAGCTTTTAATAAAGACAAAAAGAGGAGGAGTAGGTGGATATTTTAGAAGCTGTTATTCAATAGTTTCTAATGGTATCTACAGTAATTTGGGAATAATCTTGAGGAATGACATCCATAACACAAGAGATGGGCTATGTCTCCTGCTGCTCTTGCAACAGGGGGAATACAAGGAAGATTAGAAAACCTTGGAAAGTACAATGGGCTCAGCCATCCCAGGCTTCAGTACCTTTCTGAATAACAGATTTAAAATGCTTTTGAACTTATCCAGAGAATGAAGACTTTGGATCAAAGCCACAAGGCAGGCAACAGATAGCAGGAGATGCTTTGCCTAAGCACTAGAGCCAACAAACAAACCCTGACCTCCAAATTCCCAGGCCAGGGACCTGCTGAGCAGGTGATAACCCTGTAATGCAGCCCAACATGGGCACCTGGGGCTGCACAGAGAGCTGGAAGGGGACACAGTTAGGGCAGCTCACCCCAACCAACCCAGGTATCCCAGACCACATTCACATTCAGACCAGATCACATCCAGCATATAAAGCAGGGGGGTAGAAGGAGGAACCTTCAGAGTGAGGGGGCTTTGTCTTCCCAAGTTCATGTTCCACATGAAGGGCCCTGCTCTCCTAGAGATGGCTGAACACCTGCCTGCCCATGGGAAGGAGAGAACTGATTCCCTGTTTTGTTTTGCCTGTTTTGGCAGCTTTTGCCTTGCCTGTTAATCTGTCTCAACTCACAATTTTCCTCACTATTACTCCTCTGAGACTCTGCCCTGTCCCATCAGGTGCAGCTGTGTTTGGGTTTAACTGTGACATGCTCTGCTGTGCTTGCACTCCCTACTGGCAGATCTGAAAGCTGGGCAAGAGGGTATGTGAGTCTGCCCTGAATTACGTTACTTTTTAACTCATTGAAGAGGTGATACCTTTTTGGTTTTCATACCATCTTTTCAAAATCCACCTGCTGTGCTGCACTGCTTGGCAGTGAGATGCTGGAAGAGTGCATTGGGATGGCAGACAGCAGAGCCAGATACCAACATGGCACAAGATGCCTGATAAGAGAGGGCTTAGACCTTCACCCCAGCAGGGTTTTGTTGTATGCTAGGCTTTGGAGAAAGCAGGGACGTGCTAATACAGTCCTGCCACATCAGATGTGGAGACAGGAGGTGCTCATAGCCACAGCCACTTTGCAAGTCCAGCTGGACACCAGGGCATTGCTCTGTTGAGGGAAAGGAAATATTTGTTCTTCATGTGTACCACTAATGACAACAGAAGCTTTGGATTCACCACACCTTCCTTTGGGTGTCAACAGCCTCTGACACATTCAGAGAGGACAGCTCTTGTGCTTGTGACTGGCACCAGTTTCTCCATGTCTGCAAAATACACCATTGTAAACTCATTTCCTGCCTCGTTTGTGACAGGAGGCAGGGACTGCTGTTGAGGACTAATGCAGGGGCCTCTGAGGCTGCTGCCAATCCAGCACAACCAGAGGGTTTCCTCCCAACACCAAGAAAACCACTTTTCAAGAGCATCAGTGTATGGGACATTGCCCCAAATGAGAATTTCTGCAAGGTGCAGTGCCTTGTGCACTGGAGGACCTCCAGGTTGGGCTGGAATAAAATCTCTCCCCAGCTGCAAAGCCACAGTGCTTGGATTCATGCAGCAACAGTGGAAGATCCACACAGTCTGCAGCATGTGGGAACCCAGGGCCTGTCCTTGACTGCTCTGGGGGCTCAGGGACCTGTGCAGGGGGCCCAGAGGGCTCAGAAGCCCTGGCACCAAGCCCAAGACACCTGTGGGTTGGATTTTAGTCCATGGGAACATTTACCAGCTTTGAAAGAAAAAATACAAGTTTCACAAATTTAAATAGAATAATAATAAGATTGTCACAGGGTGGAAAAGTAGATTTTGGGGTTTAGTACATGGGGTGAGTGAAGCCAAGATGGAGGAACCACATGGCTTTTAGGCTTCTTCCTTCTTCTTCATCTCCTCCATGATCCTGCTGTGATGGTGGCACTGGTGATTGGTTTAGAGAGAATGCACACTGTCTAACAGGTGATAGGTATTGGACAATAATTGTAAATAAGGTGTAGGTAGTTTTTAGTATAAAAGATAACCACTGCCCTTAGGGCGGGGATCACCTCGGACTGTCGGGCTGGGAAGGCCTCGGCAGGACAGAGAGAACAGTGTTCTAGATAAGTTATTATAAACAATAATAAAAGTATCTGAAGACCAAAGATTCCATGTCTTTTTCTCCTTGGACAAAGAAAAAGACTTTTAACACCTTGGGGACTTTCCCAGCAAAAGCAGGAAATCCCCACATCTGCCTGTCCCACACGAGGCTGCTGTCCCCAGATGTCACTGCAGGGTGTCACAGGGGTGCACAGACAGGACATGTCCTGCAGGGTTATTGCACTGACAGGACATTTCCTGACACTCTGGACCGGTGCCTTTTCATTAACAGCAGAACTTTGCACAAGTAGCTTTAACTTTCTCACTTCCTTCTGGAGCTTGGCCTGAAAGAAACCAACATATTTAGGATACCTGACATAACACTGGAAACTTTCTGGTCAGGTGAGGGCACCGACAGCTCAGTCAGAAGAGGAGACAAGAGGGAAAATGTCCTTGTTCAGAAAGACTTTGTGCCCTCTTGCTATGCTTGTGTGGTCCCACTGTGCCCACATGGATCCCTTGATCAACAGCTACTTTTCCTTTCAAGTAAGTCCAGAATCACCCTGTCAGGACACTTCCCCACCACGAGGTTAATGAAGAGTCCACCAGATGGGCAGAACAGGGAAAGTCTCAGCCTTAAAGTTCATCACTTAAATATCTCTTCACTGGAAAGCACTGATTGTTGAACAGGAAGAAATTTGATCCTACTGGGGAGTGCCGTCTATTAAATGAGTTATTCCTCCCCAAGCTCATTAACCAGGACACCAGAATCAAAAACTGGTGACATTTATATTAAAAAAACAAAAAAAAGAAAAAAGAAAAAAAGCAGAGATGTTTCTTTTTCTGTGCCCCACAGAACCGAACCTGTAAAAGAGAGAAGGATGATGACTTTTCAACTTCATCAATAATGCAAAACCTGAGGAAGGGGTGAGCTGTGCAGAATCCTGAAGACAGATTGCAAAGAGATGGATTTGCTGATTGTACACTTCTGGCTCCTGCTATTCCTCTCTTGACACAGCGCCTGCTGCCTACCACAGCAATCATATCCAAGTGTAATTGTCTAACAATTTTTCCACACTGAGGAAATAGTTCTGATTACAGACATTAACAAGTTTAGGCATTAAGCTTCCTCACTGTAATTACCCTTGAGCTTAGTCTCACAAATGAATTAATGTGCTGATCGCTTGGGCTAATAGAACAAGCAAAAGGGTGATGAATTGCCTCCAAATCAGTTAAAATCAAGCGTGACATCATTTAATTAATTTCAGAGCTTGGGGGGAGGAGAAAGGGGGTCAGCATGATGCTGAAAAGAAAGGTCTCTCTCCCGTAGTGATTTCTTTGTAGACAGGAATATGCAAACAGGGGAGGATGAGGCTGGGGAAAGGGAAGAGGTGCACCAGATGAGGAGGAAGATGCTTGAAGCTGGAACTGTGTAATTTCTGTGTTTGAGCAGGCAGACCCAGGTGGCTGCAGCTGCGTGACCAATTCAGTACAGCTGACAAAGGTGCAATGCATGGATTCTTTCTGGTATGAACAGATGCATTGGTCGCTTCACTTTGAATTTTAGTCATTCCTGAATTCATTCACAAACTCTGCTTCTCCCCTAAGCAGAGAACCCACTCCTGGCCTTCCCAAGGGTCACAGCTCCCCTGTGAGTGCTGACTGTCTGACGACAGCATTGTCAAACCCCTCACTTTGGTCTTGTATTCTGGTAGGGGATCATGTTCCAGGCTGTGAGCACAAGGCCTGGCTGGCCACAGCTACCAAGAACACATTAACTATTACCCTCCTTGAGTTCTCCTCTCAGTCAGGTTTTTTTTAGAAGGGAACAAAAGGGGTCAATGGAAAGGACCCATTCAGCCCAGTAAAAACAAAATCAAACACTGCAGCCAAAAGGTTCAAATGCTTGGCACTGATGCCCTTTGGAAATCTGGCAGGTCATTGCTGGAGACCCAGCTCTGCACTTGGTGGGCAGAGGGCTCTGTATTTTAGGGCTCTAGAGGGCTGGAAGGGAAAGCAAAGGAGCAGTCTGGTTGAGAACTGGTTTTTAAGGGTAACTAAACTTCCAGCACAACTCTCCTGTCAGTCACTTCCTGAAAGTCTGCTGGGATGAACTTATAACTCAGAGGGAATTATTCACCTGAGCACCACAGGGGACCTGGGCCTTTCCTGTACTTCTGTTCTCCAGCTGTAAAGAGGTAGGAATAAAAAATCCAACTCATCTCTGAGGGATGAAAGGTTTACAAAATGCTCACAAACTATCATGTGGGGGGTGCTCTCCTAAGCATCTTGCAGGGACTTCTTGGCAGCAAGACAATGCCATGGTGTTCTAACAGCAAGAGAGGGAGCTGCTTTTACAATATGACATTTGGCAGACAATTAAGGTGAAGAGCTGTGTGCTATAATAATTTTTAGTGTTAAACACACACAGTAAAAGTAAATGTTTAAAGGCCCTTCTTTTTTTTTTTTAATACAGGGCATGATGCTGTGCACATTATTGAGAGAATCCTTACTGCCACTATAATCTTCAGTTCAAACGATGTAATTATTACAAGGAACATTTTTCTCCCCTTATATATTAATTGCACCTAGGAGATCCGGGAATGAAAGAATCTGAGCTTCCCTAACTTAATGGTTGGAGAATTTGCTCTGTGTGTTCCTTCTTTTACTTCTGTCATAGTCAATGGTGGTCTGAGAGACTGAAACAGATAAATAAAAATGTGTTATGCACTCATTGTCCAGTGTCAGAGGAACCTGTATTACACTCACAAACTACAGGGAGAGACAGGAAATCATACAATGATTCACAAGTCTTTTTCAATTTCTACAGGACCCCTTTCATCACTTCCCAGACTGGATGTAAGGTTTTGGAGGTAGCCTGCACTGTCATCCTGCAGCCCACAAACAACAAATGGGAGACATCCAGGAAGATGCAGCAAAACCAGACACAGGGGCCCTCCCTTCCTAAATTCAGAGGGTGTTATTGTATTCATGTTAAATTTTTAGATCACCCCAATGCCAACAAGATTGCAAACAGGATGTTTCCTGTACTTCCTTTTTTCAAGAATATAAAACCAAAATCCTTGAAGCCCTGGTCCTGACCCCAAACCAAAACCTCACCTCGTCTCCTATAAAACTAACTCCCAAGACAAGGCCTGCTGGGAACACAGGCTTTGGCACTGGCACCAAACCTGTGGGGGATGAGATGCTGGACCCACCATACAGGAATGATGTGACTTTGACCTGGTCTTCAGCTCAAATCATTCGGGAGCCTGCTAATCTGGATTTCTAGTTAATCTGGGCCTGGAGTCATGTCCTAATGTGCAAACCCTGCCTTAGGAGGTTTAGAAGAAAATGTCCCAAACAGGAGAAAGCTCTCAGGGCTCAGTCACTTGGAATGCAGGGTCCTGTCCTAGCAGCCATCACCACAGTGTTTGCATTTCTATATTAATATTCATGGACATGTGAGCAAAAGTCCTCTAACTGCAACTCCAGCCCAGTCAAGGTGACTGACCTTCTTCATTAAGTGCCTCCAAATGTCCAATCTAGCCACAAATGGGAGAAATCTGTGTTAATTATAGGTTTGTCAGGAGGTCAGAAGTGCAGAGGGCAGATAAGGGGGTTTCTGATAGTTATTTAAAGGCACAGCAGCAACTTCAACAGGGCTTTGGGCCTGCACTAATACACTGTCCTGGCCTCTGTTGTTCAGGTTGGGTTATCCAAAAGGAGAGCTAAAAATCTGGGAGGGCTTCAGATACTGGGCCCTGATTCAGATGACCAAGGTGAAGCTCCTCAATAGTGAGGCACCTCTCTGTGCCCCCCTCTGATTGTTGTCCCTGTCCATTCTAAACTCTGAACAGCTGGTACCCTTGTGGACACTACAATGCCATCCCAAACTATGTGTGCACAACACTCAGTGCTTAAAACATAATTGTTAATACAGCATATGTCATCAGAGAAGTGATATGAGCTCCTTCCCTTTTATATCATATTCAGTAATACATTTTGAAACTCACTCACTTTTATCCTTTCCTTCTTTCTTTTTAAGTTCCCTGGCATTATGAAGAAAAAACCATCAGTGTGGAGAGGAATATAATGCAGCTTATTACCACTAGCAAGGGAATGGCCCATAATTCTAAAGGGACAAAGCCTCAAGTGAGCTATGAAGGTCATCTTGTTGCACCCAGAAGGAAAATGCAATACTGACTGTGTCATGCTTCCCCTTTCAGACACATTGCAGCCTGCTTCCAGTTTTGCTGCAATAAATAGTGAAAATAGCAGGTTTTTCTTTCAAATAGAATTTCACACGGTAGGTCCTCCCCACTTTGGGGGGATTGAAGGTAAATATGTGTCTGAATTTTCCAGCACTATTTATATTCCTCTGGATTTGCTGGTTAGCTTGTTCATGAATCTTTAGAACCTGATTTCATATCCAGCCACTGCTTCTCCCTGCTGGAAATACTCAAACCTCTCAGCGGGTAAAGGCACAAACAGCAAACTTACAGGCTTGACCAGGGTTACCTCCAGAGCTCTCCAATAATATATTGTTTAGTTCTTGGAAATCAGTCTTTCCTGTGATCCCCCAGTGCTGCCTCATGTAGCCACGAGCCTCAGAGCAATGCTAAAAGATGACAGTGCTGTGCTAAAGCCAGTGTGGCATGAACAGGTCACAGGAGGGACCAAGCTGGAGATTATGTCCTGCACAAATACACAAGGCTGAGGAAGACATTGTAAGCCTTGGGTCATGAATGAAGATAAACAGTTTGCCTTCCCAGCCATTACTGCATCAGGGATGTGCCAGAGCCCTGCTGTGGGCAGGCACTGGGAAAAAGCATTGCTGCCCTCCAAGAATGGAGGTTTTCTTTTTGTCCTTAGCACAAACACTTCAGTGTAGTGCTGCAGCTCTCAGGTCGCTGGTAGATGGGGTGTAGGTGGGATGAGATTCATTTTTCCATATCCCCCGTCCCTGGTGCACCTTTCTACAGCCCTGAGAGAGTCTGGGGGAGGGAATCTGAGTTGCACTTTCCTCCTCTGTCTCAGTGCTGAGAATCTGATATTTAGCCTTGCTAAATGGCTCAGGATTTGTGCTCTACAGCTGTAGCAATATTTTCCTGGAGTTGGTTTCAAAAGGAATATTTTCTTCAGGTGGGATGGTGTCAAAAAGTAAAAGCTAGTATTTTCCCTCACATCACTATCCTCCTTTCCAGTTCCAAATGGAAAACGGTGTCAGGAAGTGATGTGGCACTACCAAAACTTCATTTTCAAACTGATGACAATGAAACATTGTTGATTAAGAGGATCCTGATCCCACTGTCTCATGTAGTAAAAGAAGGGGTACACGCAAATCCATGGTCATGTTCAGGCTAGAAAGAGAAAAGAACACAGCAAAAAATGTTGGGCTATGCTGGGCCACATACCTGAACATCAACTCCTTATCACTAACTAGTTCCTCACTAATTGATGAACAATTAGCAGCTCTGCCAAACATTTGACCTTTCAAGTAGGAAAGACAAATTGCAATGCTGTAAAAGCAAAGTAACAAAACCCAGGGAGCATCTTCAAGGCTGATTTAATGATGCAAAAAGCCAAAGGAGCCAGAAGAGAAACTGGTGGAGCCGCATTTCTGTCCATTCCCAAAAGACCAGATCCAAGAATTGAGCTAATTCTTCTTGTGAGAGGACTGGCAAGTGGCAGAACACAGCTCTGGCCTCCAAACAACAACCCTGCATGTCCCAGCTTGCCAGCCTAGAGCCACAAAACTGCTTTTGGCTGAGGAGGATAATGCTACTGGTGGTGCTAATCACACAGCAGCTTGAACAAAAGCCAGTCCTGCTGAAGGCAGCAGCTCTACTCAGGAAAGGTGAGCAGCAGAAAGCTCTGCCAAATCTAAAACTTTGGCCATTTTTCCTATTTGGCCACCTCACTCACACCGTGCTTAGCCCAGGCTGGTCTGAAGAGTGACCCAAGGAGATGGCTCGAGAAACTGCTTCAATTTTTTAAATAACAAGCAACACTGTCAATGAGTAAAAAAAAGTAATTGTGTTTCTGGTGTATGTAGATACCCTCTCCTTTCAAAAACCACTGTGTCTTCCGAGGTACTGTGCAGATGTCAGTGTTCTGTGTCAGTCCAGGCAGGGATGAAGTCTTGCAACAACAGAATAGAGAAAAAAAGCCTTTCAGTCTCTATTGAATAGATGGACCAGCTAAATCTGTTAAGATGGGTTCTAAGCTGCCACCACTCTGAGACAGACACAGGAAATGTTTCCAGTACAAACTAACACCAGTACTGACTCTATTGACTTGTTAAAGGTGTGTATTTCATATGCTTACTTTCATATGCTGATAGATGTACTAATTTTTTATACTTATTCTATACTCTCATCTCTATCTGCCTCAAGTATTGATCCATTACAGAAAATCTGTGCTTTTGCTCTCAGTTTTCCTTCTTCCTTAGCCAGAAACTGAACTGACAGCCTCTGGGGATCAGAGGGACATCTAAGCTACAAATCTGAAGGGAAAAGGCAACAGTTATTATCCCTGCTTCACATACAGCCAGCCCTACAAATGCTCCCTTGCCAACGGCTTCAGCCTCCTGCTGCTTTTCATTTTAATTCTTTAAAATTACAGCTAAGGAACCATGCAAATTGTCTGATGCCAAGTTCCTCCCTTTCCTCCTAGAGAAGCCAGCACAGTTTTCACTGATGCAGTTCTCAAAGGAGGGCAGAGATGGGGTATCACACTAAGCACTGAATGCTCCCTGGCTCAACAGGAAGCATTCCCAAAAACCAAAAGAAGCAGCCAAAACAATCCAGAGAGGGTTTGTATTTGGATTTCTGCATACCTACACTATTTGCAGAGGAAAGAGCAACTCAGCCTCCTCATCACCCTTTTAGACTTGACTGCCCTCTCTTCTCCACAGATATGAGCTGCTCCTATTGGAGGTGTTTGGATCCTGCTCCTATTGGAGGTGTGTGGAATCCTGCTCCTATAGGAGGTGTGTGGAATCCTGCTCCTGTTGGAGGTGTTTGAATCCTGCTCCTATTGGCGGTGTGTGGAATCCTGCTCCTATAGGAGGTGTGTGGAATCCTGCTCCTATNGCTGCTACTGGAGGTGTTTGGATCCTGCTCTATTGGAGGTGTTTGGATCCTGTTCTATTGGAGGTGTGTGGAATCCTACTCCTATTGGAGGTGTGTGGAATCCTGCTGCTATTGAAGGTGTTTGGATCCTGCTCTATTGGAGGTGTGTGGAATCCTGCTCCTGTTGGAGGTGTGTGGAATCCTGCTCCTATTGGAGGTGTGTGGAATCCACCTCCTTTTGCTGGCACTGCAGTGGCCCACTGCAGTCTCACCAGGGGCTCTTGGCCTTGGCCTTCAGTCACACTGCACTTCCCTGAAGACTTTGTCTAAATGTCCCCAGCTGTCTAATATTCATTTTATGCACAATTGTAATTTTTTCTAATTGAATCTTGTTGGGAGTTTTGCAGCCACGTAGGATTCTGCACCCAAATATAGACTTTGTTCTGTTATCAAGGGAAATGTCCCATATCCAAACAGCAAAAGAGACCAGTGAGTAACTTAAAGGCAGGAAAGTAAACACCAAAACATTCAGAAAATCCCCATGTGGGTGCAGACAGTGTGCCAGTGTGGATAGGAGCAGGGACAGGGACACGAGGCATGGATGGGGAGATGAAAAGATGGGTCTGAAGTGTGTTCAGCACTGGATTTGCTTCCAGGACAGAAGCACTGTGTGCTGTGGTCTCTCCCTCTGGCCATCGAGCCCTCTGCTCCCCCTGAGCTGCCCACAGAGCACTGAGGGGACTCTGGGCAACTTTGCTGCCCTACCTGCAGTGGCTGCAAGGTGTCATCTGGTGACTGAAGGTTTGGGGTTTGCCTTTTTCTTTCTCTCTAGCTCTTAAGAAATCATCTGCGAGACACCGAGCAGCTTTTATTTAAAGATGTAACAGCACCCTATTTTTGTGTTAGAGGTCTGAGAATGAGGCCCAAATGCTATAAATCCAGCTTTATTTGCTTACACATGGCATTTCCCTGACTGCTACCATTCTGAACCACCCAAATCTGTCAATCTAATGGAGATATATGGACAGTAAAAACATGCACTGGAAAACTACTGGCACGTTGTACAAAATGATCAGATTTAATCAGCTGATAAATTATTCACTTCAATGGAGAGTCAAACCTATGACTTGAATCTATTTATGGATGCCCAATTAGTGCAAGTAATTTTCCATTGCTTTATGTTTGCTAATGCATTATGAAAACCATGTTGTGATAACACTCTTGTTTAAGTCATTTTTTTGTATGAGCACACACCAGAAAGCTTGTTCCAGCCAAGGCCAGGGACGTGTTCCAGTGGGCACCACTTACTTACACACCACTGTGCTATTTCCAGGGGCTTCTGCAGAGCCAAGTTGCCAAGAGAGTGGGAATTTCATTTAAGGAAAGCTATTACACTGCCAGGCTCTCTAAGTGGCACTGCTCTCTCTTCAGACCCAGCTGCCACTGTGACAAAGTGCAGGAGGAGGGCTGTCCTGGCTGTCCCCCAGACCATGATGGATGTCTCTGGTGCCTGGAGGGGGAACACAGCAGTAAATTGCATCACACTACTGAGTATTTGTGTCATAGCACAAGGACATCAGAAGCAGCAGCACAACTGATGCAGCACCAGCACAGATGCAACAGAGCTTGGCAAATCAAGTCCTTGAGGCTGCAGGCAGGCCTGGGAGCCAAGGGAGTCTTATGGACTGTCACATCTAACTCCCATATGAGAGTGGCCTGAGCATTTCATCCCACTAGCCTGTCCTGAGGCCATCCTTGCACAGCTGCTGGCAGGTACAAAAAAGGAACAGGCACAAAGCAGCATGATGGAGAAAAGCCTTGACTCCATCACTTCTCTACTGCTCCGGACTCACCACACTTCCAGAAACAAGGCTTGCACCCCAGAAGGCCTCAGATAAGTTCTCCTGGCTTTGGGCTGAATTGAAAGGACTGCAGTAGTCCATGTCACACCTGCAGAGCCCCAGGTGCTCTGCCCTGGGCAGGGATGCACTTTCCAAAAAGACCAAGAAGGAGAGAAGCCAGAACTGAAGAAAGAGCTGGGTGGCACAGGCCCAGGTCTGCCACCAAGCCCATCCTGGAGCACGATTTTGGAGAATGTTCACCTCAACAACCCACGTCAAACAGCCATGGCACCAGCCTGACTCCTCCTGCCCTTCTGTCCCCTTCCCCATGGTGCAGAGCTCCCAGCTCCAGTCCCCTCATACCACTGTCTTTTTATTTTACACAAGGTGTTGGTCTCCTGCAGCCCATGGAAAGCACTGGCTGCTGAAACTGCAAGAATGGAGCTTGAAAGAAACAGGTTATAAATTGTTATAAATGAGAGCAAACGGAGCAAGCTGAAGATGAGGAGCCTGAGATGAGCAGGCTCCTAGGTGAGTCTTATGGCAATTCCTTCTCTGCCCTTGGACAGGGAAAATTCTCCTGAAGAGGCAATGTAGAGTTTACCTATTTTTCACCTCTCTCCTATGAAAGCCAAGCAGGTCAAACCATCCAAGGCTTAACCTTGTAGTGACACCACAGCACAGAGAGGCCCCAGGCAAGACTGGGCTGACACTGAGCATGGAAAGGCCATGAAGTTCACATCCCAGAGCCAGCTGCAGGCACTGGCATGGCAGGGACATGAACATTCTCAAATTCCTAGGCCGTTTTTGGCATTGTTTAATTTTTAGCAGTTTTTCCCTAGTCTCTGTACTTTTTGACTTTCGCAAATGTGCTAAAGCAGAGGGATCCAAGTGTGCCAGGACCCAGGATGGGATACAGCTCTCCTGTCCTCCACAGGGCAGTTTTGGCTGGCAGTACCTCAAGCAGGTACTGCTCCCCTTTTCCAGACACATCACTGCTGCAGGGCTGTGTTTAGTGACCTGGCTTAGCTTTAGCAGCTGAGAGGTGCCAGACTGACCCTCACCCTTTTCAGACACAGGGAACCCCTGATCCCTCACACCCTTCATCTACCAGGAACCAACTCACCAGAGGTGTGAGGTAGCTCAGCTCGTGTGTGAGAAATGAGGGAAAAGCATGGGCACAGTCTATAGCTAATGGAGGTTAACTTCACACTCCACCCCACATTGCCTCCACCACCAGCTTCCAGCTGCAAAAAGCTCAGGGCCCTGGGAAATGTGATCTCCTGACTGCCACGCTGCCCTCTGGGGCACAGGTCCCTCTCTCAACACCACGCAAATGACATTAGAGGGAGGCAGTGAGGAGGCAGAGGGGAACCTTTTGTTGAGACTGCGGAAATTTTCAGTAAAATGAAAACAAATTGCTCTAAGTAAACCATTTGTCACAGTCTGATTACTCTGCTGCCACTCTGGGAACACCAATTTGTCATGCTAGATCAGGATAACAGCAGGCTGACTGTACAAGATGGCATCCTGCCGTCTGGCTCCCCTTCCTGCAACACGGGAGAGCAGCGGGGATCTCCTGCCAGCTCCTGCCCAGGGCCCATCCCTCCCATGGAACAGGGACACACTGGGCTCCCTGCAGCCAGCTGCACACTGAGGACAGACCCACGCTCCCAGCAGCCTCTTCCATCTCCTGGTACTGCACCCTGAGACCTGTCCATGCTGCTTTTACTGATTTAGCCCGGCTTGTTTACCTGGACTACAAGGTGCCCACGGCAGGGATTGCTTCTGGCACCAGTGGTTGGCAGAAAATTGCCCTGGACTGAATTTTGGCACTGGAGTGACCTAGCAACACACCTACTGGTGATCAGTTCTCTTTAAAAGTCCATGTTTCCTGTTGGCTACACCTCCAGGAATGCTGCAGCTGAGCCTGCAGCGCTTGCCTGGCCCAGTCCTGATCCACATTTCCCTCTCCTTGGTGATACCTTAAGAGCTTCAACATTCTGTAGGTGGAACAATTAAACAAGAACAAATAAACAGAGGGGGAAAAAAACTCCAAACTAACAAAATGCTGCCAGACTCACATTTAAAGAGGTGCTTAAAGAAAGAAGATTAATGCAAGCAGGCAGCAAGTAAGGATTAGCCAAAATTCATGAAGTGTGGAAAATCAGCATAAAAAATTCCCGAGTCCATGAATTAATTCCTTTAGCTTCACTGTCCATAGCTAATAAACAATAATTTGAGTCTCCCCTGTTTGTGTCATCCTGAAATGATGCAGCAGTTTATAATGCTGAAACAAAACAATCAATTCCAGTCCGAGTTAAAATATCTTTCAGCAAATAAAAAGGACAAAACCCCTCAGAATGTAATTTTGGGTAAAAGCTCCATTCATTCCAAAACAAAATGCTTCATCTCAGCTTATTGATCCTTGTTCTAAACTTCTTCTCCTTTCAAAATGGTAGGCCAATATTTAAATAAAGAAGTGCCTTTTTGAAAGAAAAGCTACACAGGGTTTTTTTTGCAAACCACAGGAATGAACCAGCTGAGAATTTCCTTTTATCTTCTTTTCCATTTAGGGACTATTGGGGTTTGCCAGGTCCCACTGAGCCAGCAGATGATGTCTTTTCTTTCTTCTTTACTGATATATTCACTATATGTCCTCAGCTTTCCCCACGGCTCCTCTGGCTAGTCCCTAGCCAGCAGCAGGTGGGAATGGGAATGCCTGGACCTGTCACCCACTACACTGTCCTGGTCCAACTCCTTCTCTAAAAGTCACAAAATCTGTGAGGAAGAGGCAAGGACAGATTCCAGAACACATCCCCCACAGAACAGCAGAAATCAAAACATTCAGTACTCACTGAAAGAACTATGGGGTATTTTAAGAGCATAGGAATATTCCATGACAAGGAAAGACAAAATGTTCCCAAATTATATAAAGGCCTCCTTGTTCTCAGTCTCTGTACCCAGAGCCCCAGGAATGGCCCTCAACCTGTAACCACAGCAATCTGCTCTGCCACATGGGTCCCCAGAAGCAGAGCTGCCAGTGTGAAGTGAAGCATTTCATGGAAACTTGCTCAACACACACACACTGGTGGCAGTGGTTACAACGCTGGCCATTCTGCTTTATTCCCTTTGATTTCAGAAACTGCAACCTTCCTTCAGTATTAACAATTTCTGTTTTAACTGAAGGGAAAGGCCTTAAAAAAGACAAGGAA
>VYXF01003472.1:232190-280776 GCA_013397295.1 Polioptila caerulea | reverse complement strand
AGGAAGGAAGGAAGGGAGGAAGGGAGGGAGGAAGGGAGGGAGGCAGGAAGGAAGGAGCAGGAGAACTGCAGAAACTCACAAAGCAAGAAGACCTGAGAGCTGTATCCAAAATGTGTCCTGTTCCCAGACCCCAGAGCTATACCCAAAATGTGTCCTGTTCCCAGACCCCAGAGCTATACCCAAAATGTGTCCTGTTCCCAGACCCCTGAGCTGCACCCCGACCAGCTCAACTCTGAGTATGTTCCAACCCCAGAGCACCAGAAACATTATCTGGAGTACTAAGCACAAGGTGGGAAGTGTGAGGCTGAGCAGAGAGCAGAGACGAGGCAGAATTCCCTCAGAGACCTGGTGATGTTCCAGGGCTTTCATGTCAAGTGCTTTTCTGACACGAGCACGCAGACATTTACCCACAGAGATGCAGAGCTAATTAGGCACACAACAGGTCTCTGCTGGAGCTGATAGTGCTGTGCAGGCTGGGATTCCTGCCGGAGCATTTGGGATTCAAAGCAGGCAGTATGGACACAGTACATTTATCTAAGGGCTTCCAGGGGTTGTAAACATCAGCATTATCTTTAGTAAGGATGGCAGGAAGATGCAAATTTGTAACTTGTCCAAGAAAAAAAACCTGACAGCAGCTCTGCAATGTAAGGTGCTCTCTCCAGCAAGTGAAAGGCTTGTGAGGAGGGCAAAAGGAAGAGTTCAGCCCATTTTGCTGCTTCAGAAGGAGCCTGAGGCACAATTCAGTATTCATACATCTGCCTTCCATGTTTTAAAAGTACAGTCGAGTCTGCTGAAGTAAACATTACATCCTAAAGAATAGAGCAAGGAAATATCAGCTACTCTGGAAAGTTAAACGGAGTAGTAACTGTGCTTTTGTTTTGTTGCTCTCTAAGTAGTTTGATTTACTGGCAGAGAAAAATACTGATGCAGCAGCAAACACAGACTGGGACTTGCATATTTGAAAAAAACACTTAACAGGAATGGACAGCTCTGTATGTATGAGTTTCAGCTAAACGTCATATGGCAGGAATGATAATAAAGTACTGTGCCCTTCTGATGGCAATTATATAAAATGTGTTCCCATGCATGGGCAAACAACCTCTGGGATCCCTTCTAAGGACAAGAGGTGGAGGAGTTCGAAGGACACTTCTAACACACCAGAATTAAGAAAGGAAGGTGAGGGCATACATCCTCTACAGCAGTCAACACCCCTGGCATTTCCAGATGGGTCCACATTTCATATTAGATCCAATGTTCAGAGCTCAGCAAGAAATAAACCCTTACTGATTTAAGCATTGATATTACTGCCGGTAAGGTAATAATACCTACAAGGAGATCGTAATTTCTTAACTATGAATATTTGTCTTAATCTACTTTTATAAAGCTTTAAGCAGCTGCTTCCCAGAGATGAACATAAGTGGTTACTGCAGCTGAGGTTTTATGGGGAGGAAGCTGCCTGATTATCAATAGCATTTTAGGTCCTAATATAACAGGAAGAGCTGGTCTCACCATCCCACCTTTGCATCAGTTCCAGACGACCACACATTCAAACCAACACAAGTGAAATGGGAGAGCAAAGTACAAAGGGGGTTTCTTTTCCCCCGCAGAGACCATTTAGCTCTGTGCTGTCACTCACCAGCCTAAGTCCCCTTCCTAAGCTCGCCTTCAAGGGATTGGTCACAAGCACCCGCGAATGGGGAGCACACCAAGGCAGTGCAGAGAAAAGGGCTCGGAATCTGCCCAAAAGGCAGGCTCAGCGTGTGCTTCTCTAGTTCAAAGAGCACAGAGACTTTCCTTTTTACTGTGGCCCTGCACATTTCAATTGAGCCAAAACAAACTTGCATTTTCTAAACGTTGCTGCTGAGTTTGAACTTCGGAGAGAAATCCAGTTGATAGAAATGAAAGCTGCTAATTAAAAATCAGTCTATTTATGTGGCTTAGGGGAGCTGAGGAGGAGAAAGGGAGAGAAAGGAAAAGCCAAATAACTCATTAAGTGATCTATATTGTGCCAGTACAGTTGGCAATTATAATTATCCTAATAAGACTTTCCCACTTACATAAGTCCTTCCATTCAGGGATCTCAAAACACTTTGCAACCACTAATGATGCTGGATTCATAACATTCCTGACCTCATTTACAGGAGAGGGAATTGAGGAAAAGAGAATAAACACCATTTTCTGTTACAGAGAGCTTTCATTTTGTAACTGCCTGTAAAGTTTACACTCGAAACTAAATCACATTCAAAAATCAGGGTCTGCTCTGAGCTCCTAAACAGGCAGAAGTCCTAGACTCACAATGTGAGAGCAAGAAAACCTCCCAAATAAGAGTGAGAACTGTGTGAACTGGGACAGGCTGTCTGTAAACCTTCTGCAAAGAGCCTTTGGTCACCAACCTTTGTCACCCTGGACTAATGTAGAGAGTTCCTTTCTGCCTCTGCTCCACACACAGGAGCATCCCTGCCCCTACCTGAAAGCACAGTCACATGTGGGGTAGGTGATACCAGTGTCCACACCTGCACACCCCTGGGTTTGGCTCCTCTGAAAGGAAAAATGAAACAGAAGCAAAGGGAAATCGTGGGAAAAGAAAAACCCAAGTGGAACAATGTCTTGGTTTGAAAGACAGGTGTCTGCCAAGGAAGGTGGGACCCTCCCTTGGAGTGGAAAATCTGACTGCCTTCCCTCTGAATTATTAGAACTTTGAAAAAACAGGGCTTTCAGGCAAAGATATGGGAAAAGGAACAACAGTTCTTTACTAGAATATATATGTATATATAAAACAAGGCAAACAAACAGCAACAGCAGCAGCAAACAAAACCAGAATCCCAGGAACAGCCCTCTCTTGGCTGCAGGCACTTTCCCCTTTGGAGCAGTTCTGGTCAGTCAGGTGTGATGATTCCAGGAACCACTGCTCGCTGTGTCTGTGGGGTAAAGGAAATCACCCTCTGCTCCCTCCAGCAGGGAAAAGGCCCTGCTGAGGCACGACATTCAGGCTCCCTGCATTTCCAGAAAACCTGGTGCCACAAGGGAAGAGTTTACATTGGAGCAGTGAACAGAACCAGAGATCCGGAAAAAAAAATTCAGTGTAAAACACTGAAAGAATTTGAATAGCCTGAAAGAAGAAAACTGAAACGGGAAAGAATGGCATCCTTCAGCTATGGTAAAAATCCTGTTTTCTACTTCCATGATAGCCAGGATAAGAGATTCAGGAGCACAGGAGAGGCTCTTGCCCGGGACTGACACAGTAACTATTATCCCAACAATCCACTCCTCCTGGGAAAGAGCCTCTCCCAGTGGACCACAGAGGACTCTTCCAGTGAGATTAGCCTTTTAAAGATAAAGTTGGCCCTTAGAAAGAATTCACCTGTGTTTTATCTGTAAACATGTCTGTGCTTGCTGCAGGGTTTGTGTTAGAGGGAAAAAAGCTCGTGCAGTAGTTTGGGACCAGAAAAGGCTTAAAATTAAGGGAAAATTGCAGAATTGCAGCTTCCATTTGGAGGGCTGCAAACTGCTGCCAGCACTGTTCACCCCAGGGCTCTGAGAGTCTACAGAACATGCTTACACTGGCAGCCCACATTTCAAAGTTTTACAGAATAAGGACGTTACTTTTAAGGTGGGGAGGAGCTTCTAAAACTATTTTCTGCAAAAATTAAAGGATTTTACTCATTGCAGACAACTGGCGAGTCTGCTAGAGGAGTCATCTTATAAATTCTCCTTTGTGTTGCTCTTCTCCACCCAGTAATATTCATCTAAAAATGAAATTAACTTTCTTTCTCCCATCACTGAAATTCCCTGTCCAAACAGATAGCCAAATAATGTTAATACTGATTTTAATTCTGAAAAGTACACAAAAATGGGAAACTTTCTGATTATTAATGGAAGAAAAGCTCTATTTAGCATATCTAAATGTAAAGTGTAAGATTGATAACCCATACAATAGCAATCATGAAAAAGTTACAAGATGGAATTATTCTCCCAGGGCTTTTATCAAGGTACTTACCATAAGTTAAATGCGAAATTCACACAGAAATCATTCAGAGAATTTGGCATTCACATACTTCTCTACTCTAAAAAATTCCCCATGCAACAGTAAAATTCTCTCTTTACGACTACATAATTCTGGTTGTGTCAGCAATTAGCACGGGAAGTTTTAGGAGTGAGCTCCATTTCTTAAGAGTTAGAGGAGAGTGTGTGCATTGCAGGCAGCCAGGCTGCTCTGGAGATGCTGGATTTGCTTGCTGCTGGCCACATGGAGAAAGGGGATATAGACCATCACACAGCCCCAAAGCCCTTTCTCTTCTACAAGAGAGCTCAAATGGAAGGCCTGGAGCTGCTTCCCACACTGGAAGCACTGCTGCAGAGTTGAACACTTCACGAGATTTGAAATGAGGAGTTCCCTGTGCCACATTAAACTCTGTCCCAGGGTAACACCTTTGGCAGAAGGAGATGGGAAGCATCGAGCCCTTCATTCTCTCCGTTCCCAAAAGTACTCCTAATGAGGTGTTGCTGTGTGTTTTTCATGGTGGAGAAGCTGTTTTAGTTACTCCCAACAGTCACTGCAGGGAATTCCTGCTGTGCAGAGAGCAGAGCAGCATTCTCCTGCCTCATACCCATGGTAGGAAAAATGCAGTGTGCCATACAGCTAAGAATGCACTGTGGTATTTATCAGCTGGTCTTCAGCAAGTAAAAGAAGGCCCACATAATGTGCTCCAGAGAGGAAAATAACCCCCTTTGTCCTTTTAGCTCTTGAAATAAGTATTTTCTGGAGGCAACAGGCAGTATTGAAAGGGACAGGAGCAAATCTTCATTCGTTTTCCTTCCTCTCTCTGCCTCTTATTCAATTTTGTTGCACTCCTGGTCTCTGGATCTGTGCAGGGAATAATATGTTGGGGAATGAGGTGAGCAATTGTATGTGATTTAAAATTTGTGTGACCCCCTCCACATCCAGCACTAAGCTATATTTCCAAAAAGATGAATTTTGAAGGCCATATATTTTTGTGTGCACGAATGGTAATCTATCTGGCCATCTTAAAATCACAGAAGTGGAGGGATGAAGAGAAGCACTTTTAAAATGGCATGCTGGAAACCATATGGAAAACAAACCTCCACAAACAGAAGCTCAAGCCTGACTTCAATGGAGCCAGAGGGTAAAACCCAGAAGATAAGAACATCTAAACAGGAATAGACTTGAGTGCTAACTCCAAAGGTGATACCACAGACAGGGACCATCCTTCAAAGTCTATTTTTGGCATTAGCAGATGATGGAAATGTGAGTGTAGTAGGAGAGATGCTTTAACACCCTTGGCCAGGTTTGTGGGGTGCTGGCAATGCCAAACACCTCCCAGTATTCAGCTTTGCACTGTGGGACACACAGAGGCTGTTCCAATCTTGTAATGACATAAATTTACCAAAGAAGCCAGAAGAGTGGGAGATGGAAGAGCATGTCGGGCAGACAACGCACAACCACAATTCTTTTAGAAAAAGTTTCCAAGTCTGGCACCAGAAGTCCACATTAAATACATTTGTTTCTTTCCATATTCATTAACACAATTTGCTATTTACATCACACTAATGATATGAATTCATTACTGCTGCACAGGGTCTGTACTTATGAACTCATTTTATGTATTGTGTCAAGGTTTCTTTGCATAGGCAGACGGGGTTTTTTCCATTTTCCTTAGCATTGTGCTTCAAAGTTTTTGCTAGTTTTCTTTCTATTTTGATTGTTTCTAGGAAGGTTATTTGGAGCCATTTGGAAAGACACTTTAAAGACATCTCACTAAGGGAATGAAAAAGGTTTTTTCTTTCTTCTTACCCTTCCAAGCCATCCTTCCATAGAGGAACATGGGGCACTCCCAGTGCTGGTCTGGAGGCAGAAGAATTAAAACCCTCTACATGCAACCAGAACACTGAACATTTGAGTCACCTGTGACAATATCCCCACAGGGTTGTGACAGCTGTAGGAAGAGCTGTTCTGGACACAAATGAGGACCATATAGTGACTTTTTAGAAGAGAAAATTTATCCCTGTTTTTGTAGTATGCTACAGAGGTCACAGTAAAGAAAATCCCATTTGGATTCAGAGAGTAAAATTAAATTTATCACAGAAATAGTCCCCTTAGGCTGCTTCTATATTATTTCTGGGGTTTTTTTCCATTTTTATTTAATTTTAAGCTGGATGAATGGGCCAAGAGCAACAGCAGGATGTTCAGCAAGGTAAGTGGCAGGTCCTGGACTTGGGTCACAACAACCCTGGGCAGTGCTGCAGGCTGGGGAAGGAGTGGCTGCCCAGGGAAAGGCCCTGGAGGTGCAGGTTATAGAGGCTGAACATGAGGCTTGGGTTTAGGACACCTTCATATAGGCATCAAAACACTGCATTTGAAAATGTTTTGGTGCCTGTTGTTGCTGTGGCAATTTGAACATGGCCAGTGGTATGCAGTGAGCACTCCTTTCAGCTCTCTGCTAAGCCCACACAATCAAGAACACAGTTCCAAATTACAAGTGGCATGNAAAAAAAAAAAAAGAAAAAAAAGAAAAAGCCTCGCAAAATGAAATGAAAATATCCCTTCCCAAAACTTTCTTAGAGCTGAGGTACCTGTGTAGCCTTGAAGCCCATGGAGTGAGGAATTGGAAACTTTTTGGCTATTTGTGAGCTTCAAGCTGGACACAAAATTGAGACTATGCAAACAAAATAAATACCTAAGTATTCTAAATATATATATACATATAGACACACGTGTAAATTTATTTGTATTATGAATTAGCAATTATTCAGATTAATGAGACCTATAATTATACCAGATTAATGAGATTAATTCTTCAATTCAGCCATCTGCCTGCACCTACCATGTTTTATACTTCAACATCGAGCTTGTGTAGGCAAACCCAAGCTTTCAGCCTCTCCCAACCTTCCTGCCAGAATCCTTCCCACCCCAAAGCACAGCAGCCCACAGAATAACCTCAAACCAGCAGCCTGGACCTGCCAGGTGCCCGCCTGCCCAGGGGTTTGAGTGGGTGCAATGTGTGCACTGTGTCTGCTCTCTCCCCTTGGATCAGGCACCGGCAGTTCAGCACATCAGGACTTCAGCCTGCAAAGGACCTGCTCGAGAAAGTTGTTCTTCAGCTCCTTCCTTCTCAAGATGTTTGCTGAAATCCTGTGTGAAACTCATGGAAGAGCACAGCTGAGTGGACTGGGCACCAAATGCATTTCACTGCAGTGCCTTGGTGGCTGTGCCATGCCCTGTGGATCGACATCAGGGGAAGATCAGAGGTGTTTCAGTGTCCATGTGGATGACAATTTCCCCACTAAATTAACTAACTTCCATTAGATAAATCAATATTTCTCTCACAAAGAAGAAAAGAGAGCTAAAATGTATACTGTGAAGAAAATACAGTACAAATGTATTGAATAGTCCAAAGGTAATGTGTCCAGAGACTGCAGTCATTTAAAAGCCCTCAAATGTAATTTTGAAAATTGCTTTACCAAGCTAATAAAAAGGGAATCAATGTAAAACCCAGAAAGATACATATTTACAAAGGTTTTTCCCCCCATTTTTCACAATTACTGAAGGTTAGAATTATTTCTTATTTGCCAATAAAAGATTTTCTAGGACTCTTCAGGTACACATTACAGAGCAGTTACCCAAATGATCATAGCCAAATGAGACAACTTGGAATTAAACTGGCTGTATGTGTAACTAATACATTTAACACTATGTGTAAGTTCCCAGCTTTTCAAAAAAGAGCTAAAAGTTATTTATCCAGACATAAAAAATATTTAGCCCTCCCAAAAGACTGCCTGAGACCATATACGCTGACAGATGTGGAATCTTGACATCCCAGAGCCTCACCTGTGTTTGTCCTGGGGAAGACACAGAGCAAAACAATTCAGGACAAAGTGTCCCTAGGTACCCCACAGCAGGGACAATGGAAAGCTTTGCTGTGGGAAAGCTCTCCTTGGAGTTACCAGCAGGTCCTCGTCCTTCAGACTTGTCTTTGGCTTTAAAAAGCCTCTTGTAAGAGCTTTGTGCTCAGAAAAGCCACAAGGTGATTTCCAGCTCTGTGGAGAAAGTACAAGCATGAATATCTTTTCTTTCCTTGTCACTGCAGCCTTCATAGCCTCAGAGGAGGGACTTCAATTCACACAAGTGTGATTTTACAAAATCCTGGCCCAATCTCAAAAGCAAAAGAACACAAATAATATTATCCAATATAACATCCAACCTCTACAGAAAACCAGCTTCAGAAGCTACACAAAATCACAGACATGTTTAGATGCCTTGGCCATGTGTTGTTGGAGCAGCCCTTGCAAATTGCCATTAAAATACATAAAATCAGAAGAAAGGAACATTGTTTATGAAGATTGCATGTGCATTCAGCACTTTTGTAATACTTAAATGAGCTACATTGTAGGGCTAACGGGATTTTCCAGGTACAATAAGAAAGGAGGCAAGACTGCAGGATTAGGCTGGGGTGAGAAGCTCCCCTCAGGACAGACTGTGTGTTTCCCTTTGACAGTGAGGCTCCCACTGCCTGGCACGACCCCAGCCCACCTCCAGAAAGAGCACATTGCCTTCTGCAGAGCCTAGGAAGCCTCATGCAGCAGGAAGCAGAAATGCAGGGCCTGTGGAACGAGGATTTTCCCTGTGGGGGATCAAAAGCCTTCAGGGTACACACACCATGGCAGCAGAGAGCCCTGAGCCAGGCAGATGCCAGCCCCAGGTTTTGGCAGCAATGTCCTGCCACCCAAGGCTCTTTCAGACACAGGCTCTATTGGACATATTTTGCCTCTGAGCTCCTCACTCAGATTTCTCCCCTTGGAGATATTTTGCAGTGCCCTTTGACCCTTGCCAGCCAGTGTAATGAGGTGTTTTTGGCAGGATGTTGCTGGCAGGCACTAGTGCACTGCCTACCTCCATCCTCAGGAATCTCTCTGACTCTGAGGGATGGCAAGGACCGTGCTGAGAGCTCTGGACTCAGGCTGTGCATCTCTGGGTGCCACAGACACTGCGCAGGGCTGCCAGGCTCAAGCACACCACTGCAGTTTTCTTTCTCTGAGGTATTTATTCCTCCCCTTCACTGGCACAGCAGGCCCGCTGAATGAGTCTGTATATGCTTTAATTTCTGCAAAACTCAATCATCAGCTTGTCTCTGGGGAGTCTTTTCCAAAGGGGAAACTATTGTCATTTTCTTCAGAAACAGGGCATAACATTACCTATACAAGTTTGCTTTGAAAAGACAAGCTGTGATGCTACCAAGCTCCAGCAGCTCCTATTGCCAATGACTACCCAGTGTGAGAGGCCCAGAGATGCCAGACTTTGCCCCCAGTTCACCCTGTCCATCTTCTCTGTAATTCTTGCAACTCCCCAGCTTGACAAATCTGCTGCTGCTCAGTTACTGCTATTTTCTAATGATCTCATTTCCCTCCAGCACACAATGATGCTACTCTGCTGTAATCACAGGAGTTAAGGAAGGGTAAACTCAGGGGAGGCGGGTCTGGATTTGTTTATTGGTGCCCTTTTTGTAATCTACTGCCATTGTGGAAGCGTTACTACCTCTAAACTTCGTAATGGCAGCAGAGATCTCTCACAGAGACCCTGCTACCTACCCTGGGGCTGTGAGCCACACTACCCCTGGAAATAATCCAAGAGTCAGTTGATAGTCTGGACTCCTAATGACAAACAGCTCCTGATTCCAGCAATGCCATGCCATGCCATGCCACTAAACATTTGCATTTTTTGTTCTCTGGCACAAGCCAGAGCACCTTCACAGTGGCTCCTGCTCACATCTTCTCCACCCACACATTTTTTGAGTGCAATGTGCTCTTTCTTACTTTCATCACAGTTCCAAGGCTGACAGGGCACTCAGAGCTTGCCTGTTTGTCACTTCAGGGCTCCTCAAAGACAGAGCAATGCCCTCCAGCCTGTTTAAGAAAGACCCAGGACAGACACTTGCAATCTGAGCCCTGTGTCTCATTCAGAGACTACAGCTTGGAAATGTTTCTTGTTCTTCATGTGCCTTAGCTGCCCAGCCTACAGAGAGCCCAGAAAGTCTGAATCATGACACCATTCCCCTGGAAGCCTTTAACTCTCTAACTTTTGCTTTTTCCCTCAAAAGTACTCTCTGTCTCAGTTAGAAGGCAGATCAGAAAACAGCAGGGGAATCGTGAGACTTGCACAAAAGCATTTGCTCATAGAAAAACTTCTGCTCCAAATCCAGCAGAATCAGAAGAAAGCTGCTCTCCTGATTGCTCCTTTTGGAAATCAAATCAACCCAAATCAGCAGAGCTTGTGCAATTCCCACTCCTCTAACACAGCTCTCTGGGCACAGCAGAAACATTGGAGCATCATTCTCCTGAGTGCTTTCTGCCAGGAAAAACCATGCTCCAGTGCTCCCTGTGATCGCTGCTGGGCAGGAACCCATCCAGTCAAGCATTGAAACAAAGCTCAGGCCACTTGCTCCTACCAAACATCATTCTCCTTCTTAATCTCAAAATAATCAGTAGGAAACTGCATGCCTCGTTGCTTTCTTTTTAAATCCCTGGCAACACCCCCCACACAGGTGAGAACTGCATACACAAAGCAGTTACAGACAGGTATTTGCCTCTATCAGGGCTGTTCTCTAAACAGCACCATGCATGGGTGAAAATTGTTCTGCACATTGCTTTCCTTAAAAAAATCTGGTAATACCTCTGTCTAGACAGAATATTTATTTGGCCTGATAAGAGTATGTTGAAGATAAGGTGATCTGCTTTCATTCCAACTACAACCCCAGGAAAACCTACATCTGCTTTTGCAACACCTCTACATAAATATACGAGAAGTCATTCCCTTCTGTATTTTTCACATTATCTTCAGTGCCAGTACAAGCATCACTGGAAACCCTCCTTGTGTCTTTCTAGAGGGTAAACTCTACCCTTAATCCTCACCTCCAAATATACAGTGATAGCCAGCCTCTGACTCAATAGCCAAAATGGTCCTTCTCATTGCAGTTATAAGAGGGTTAATGCAAACCTATAAGTGTCTATTTATACAGGTTTGAAATACATGTTTTTATATATACATGAGCTTCCCCACGGTCATACATACAGACATGCATATATTTATGGAGAAAATGACCTTCTTTCTTTTTGAAATCCTATCTCTAACCCTTGACATGAGGTAAATGCCATTTCCCAGCTTAGCTTTTAAGGTCAGTAACATTTCTTAATTTTTTTTTTCCAATTACTTTCTTTCACAAAGCCTAGCTTTACCATGGTGGACATTCAACAATCAACAATATGGGAACCTGGTGTCTGCTGGAACCCTGGAAAAAACTTGTCTCTCGTTCTTGCTCATGAAATATCCAGAAGCAAACTACTCTCTTCTGAAATCCTAAATTTATCATGCCTAATCTGGTATATCTTGACAATCTATTTTCCATTGCAAGATTGATCTTGAAAGATCTCCCCCTGCAGGAATTCAGCCCTATTTTAGGTTGCTAGACCTATACAATACATTGGGAACTTTTCCCTGAAACTCAGTTTGAATGGAGAGCAAACCAAGCCAGCCAAGTGCTACACCTCCCCCAAAACTGCCCCCAAAGCTATTCCTTTATTCTTTCCCCTATTGTTCCTCATCCTTTCTTATCTCCTGGCAGTGGTCAAGAAGAAACCACCACAAAAACTTCAAAATTAAAATAATGACTGCTTTCTGCTGGTACATTAAATGTGAGCCAACCATCTACTGAGAGCTGCCCAGTGAGTTTGGCTCAGAGATGCCTGATAAAGACTGGAAA
Organism: Polioptila caerulea; assembly: GCA_013397295.1. Lineage (NCBI taxonomy): Eukaryota > Metazoa > Chordata > Aves > Passeriformes > Certhiidae > Polioptila > Polioptila caerulea. Next base: position 269,005 of record VYXF01003472.1, on the reverse strand, counting down.
TTCTCACCCAGGGTTTGCCATCAGGAGGAGACAGCCAGAAACCCTCCTAGGAAGGCACCTGGGGAATCTTAGACACCCCAATCTTATCAGAGGTTTCCCAAGTGATAGAATTGCTGTGTCTTTTAAAACAGTTCTTCCTTTGATTCCCATACTGCAACTGAGATTAGGAAAAATTAGTTTCCTGCTTAAGTTCCAAGGCCTTTGTGGATATAAACACAGGTGAATTCCTGTAAGTAATTTACAGGATTCAAACATCCTGACAACTCCAAAAATTGAATTAACTATTTGAAACAATCAAGATTTTTTTATTTGCTTGGGGTTTCTTTCCTTTTCTCTGAAGAGTAGTGAAACACTCTGAGAGATCACATTCTTTGTTCTCTTTCGCCAAATTAATTAGAATAAAATAGGAAAAAAAAACCACAGAAAATCTAAACCCATAATTCTTCACTCAATTATTTCACTTTTTTTCAGGACTACAATCTGGTTGCAATCACTCTTTCATGCTCTGTGAATCAGGGGTCAAGTGTGTGTTTGAAGAACTGGTTTGAGCATGTAAGTTAATTTTCAAAGGTAATAGGGTTGTATCCCACCACAGCAAATCCTGTTTGCTAGTCCCAGCTAAGAGAAAATCTTATACTAAAAGCCTACAGACATCATGGGTCCATGTTTTGTGATTAGATTTTTGAAACCTAAGAAGGAAAATGCTCTCTCCTGTGCTTTTCTTATGGTTCCCAGCTTCTTGATGGCTATGAGGAAGAATCCACTGCAACCTCTTTATATGTAGTGAGCAAAGAGTTTTACACTATTTCTATTTTACCCAGCTGTTTATATTCATTATGTTTGTGTAAATACTATATTTTGAGACTTCTGATCTCTTGTGAAAGGTTAGAATGAACAGCTTCAAAAGTTACTGTGGTAAGAATGACAGACTATCTCCTCAGAGACAAATTTGACATCTGAAGCCAGGCTAAAAGAGCAGGAAGAGATTTGGTTTGGATTCACACAAACCTGAAAGCAGAGTTAAGGAATCTGACTTCAAGACCCTCCCTTACAAACGGAATCCTTACAAAATCTGGATCCAGCAGTTCAAAGCTGAGCCCCATCTGAATACAGAAAGCCCCAAACCATGGATCATCCCAGACAAATTTTCTTTTGGGACATTTCTGTTTAGGAATTTTCTTTTTCGTGTGCTGCTTAACTGGAGCTTGATGAAAATCAGACACAAACAGTTACACTTAACTAAAGACTATGCAAAAAGGCAACAGAATGTACTGACTTTACAGCCAATTAATATATGAATATTAAATGTGTTTCCCCTCTTCAGCCCTCTTATTTCACATGAGTTCTGCCATGGGGCATTGTGCTCTGGATATTCAGATACTTCCCAATTCCATAATGGCTTTCTAGTTGAAGTCATGCATAAAGGGATGGCAAACATAGCATGCTCTACTGAAATCAGACCCTGTGAGCACTGAGGAGCTATTTTTAACATTCCTAGCACATGAAGCCTCTGCTCCATGGCATTTATGTAACTTTTCTTTGTTTAGTACCACCTCCATCGTAACATAAGTATTTGCAGACTGCTGAAAGCAGATCTCTTTAAAAGCATAAGCTACCTTGAATACATTAAATCTGTAAAAACCTACCAGGTTTATAAAGATATAATTGAGTGATAGGGCCTTATTTGGAACAAAGGGAAAAACTACCTCAATGTAAATTATTTGTAGTTATCAGAATTTAACTTCTTCAGCTCCTCCTCAATAAATTCCTTGTTTTTTATTACAGCTCCCTGTGCTGAAATGTTGCTGAGACAGGCAGACCTTGTTAGACACCCAGAATAGCTAGTTTAATTTTTTCTTATATTAACAAGTAGGTAGAAATCTTTCTTTTAACTTATTCAATGCAACAAGGCAAGCACTAGGCAGGGACTTTTGTCAGAGTGTCATCTCAAAAGACTTCATCTGGGACAGGGAACCTGCTTATTTGGTCCTGTGTACCTGGGCCCTCAAGGGTGGGGGAACTCGTGGTTTGCTGAGTTTCTGGGGAGCCTAAAACCAGCCTGTGATGGGCTGGGCAAAACTCTTTTGCAGATATCACAATAATCCTTACACCCTACCTCAGTTTGATAAATTGAACACATAACACATAAAGTTAGGATGCAATCTGGTGGCCTTTCAGTGCCCATCACCCTCCTCACCTGGCAAAGGCTGGAGTGGCCACATACCTGTTTTATAGTAATTCTCCTTGTCAGGCAATGACAGATAAAGCCTCCCCTGGCTGATGGGCTGTAGATCAGATTACCACAGAGGGAATTTCACAATCACACTAGATTCCAATATTTTTTTCTCTCTCTTTATTCTGGCTAAGAATTCAATTTTCTTTTATATGAAAAAATATGGCCAGCATATTTTTCTCATCCAAGCTGAAGGTAACTTCACTTGGAATAGCTTTGCTAGAAGCCCTTCTCCTAAATGTAGTGCTCTTTGCAATGAAATTTGCAGCTTCTTTCCAAGTTGCAGAATGCCCTCCATTTTCACTGGCTTGTCCTGGTTAGACCTTTATACTTCTGACTGATTTCCTCTGTGGTTCACGTCCATGCCAGGCAATAAGGTGGAAATTTTAATAAAACAGATTTGGATGCAATGTTATTCACAGGTCTGCATCAACTTCTATGGCTGCACTCCTGAAATTACCCTCTTCAGTTATATCTATTAATTTCCCATGAAGTTCAAGAGTTCTCCATATGTTATGCCCCTAACCTGGAGCCACATCACATTAGTCTTCCAAGCAGCTTCTGCTTCATTTCATCTAAAAATGCAAACAAAATATTTCTTATAATGTGTTTTACCTTTCAGGGTTTCATGCTGGTATCATGGCCAGGCAGCAGTTTAATTTTTTTTAAAGGCAGTGTTCTCTTGCAAATAGAGTCAGACTGATGAGATTCAAGCAGTACAAGGAACTCTTTTTATGAGACTGATCTGAATTTTGATTCTCTAATAAAAGTTGCAACAGGAGACAAAATTGGTGTGATTTAATTTATAATCTCTGAACCATGCTGCAAATGTAGCCCTCCTTCTCTGCTTTCAAACTAGTTCCAGTTTATTCCTGTGTATTATTTACACACATCCATTTATTGAATAGTTTATTAAGAGATTTTCAGGTTGGTCTTGCTGCTTGGAGTTATTTTACATAAATTGAGGAACAACTCCTGGTTTGTTACCCTGTTTAGTATACATACAGCAAAGAGGAAGATCACCTAAAACACACAGTATTGTTTCTGTTCCCTTAGGGCCTTACACTTGTACTGTCTGAAGAAAAACATATAGCAAGCAATGAAATCCCAGAAAATAATCAAGGAGCTGAGTTTTTTAAGCCTGCCTCAGCTGCCCGTGCTCAGCAAATTTCATACTGTGAGCTAGGGAAGAAGGCTGAGATCAAAATGAAGAATAAGGGCATTATTCAGTTTGCAAAATGCTGGACATGAACATGCAGGCATGTGGGACAACCTGCTTTTGAGAGGTGAGCTGAGTACCAGGAGAGGCCAGGCCCCTCTCAGCACCCACAGTCCTGGTGACTCGGCAGTAAAGCACTGCTAAATCCCAGAAGGTACCAGCTGGTCCCTGAGTGGGCAGAGGTCTCTTTACAGAACACTTCCAATTCCAAGACAGCCCATGGAGAGCTCCAGAAAGGAAAAGCACAACCCTTCTGAGAGCTGTTAACCTAAGGACACTATTTTAATTACTCAGATTGAAATAAATATTACAGGTAAAATGCGGCTGAGATGACTCAAAAATACCCACTTATGATTCTGGGATATGCAGTAGGAACATTACCATAATAAGCTCTGAGGAAATACAATGAAAACTATTACAGCTCTAGGAAAGACACATAAAATGAGCATAACAATATCTGTCTGACAGAGAAAAAGGAAGAAAGGTACATAATTTAGAGTACTGCTGTTACTGCCTTTAAGACAGATATAAAATGAAGAGTATTAGAGTTACCTAATTCTGGCAGAGACACAGTGGAAATTATTAGTTATCTAGCTGTAAGGAGGATGTGTAATATGGAGTATTATTGTTACCTGTCCCTAAAAGACAGCAAGAAAGAGGGGGAGAGAGTAGTGATGGAAAGCTGGACTGTCAGCTGGCTCCAGAAGGCAGAAATAATGGGAAGATTTGCTGCTGCCCATAGCTGTGCTTTACAGCTACTAATTCATGGAAGGAGGCCTGGGGAAAATGGAATGGTCTGAATTACACCGTGGCTGGCTGGTACAAGGCCAGACATCCAGCTGGGTGAAGCTGATAAAACTTATTCACTTTACTGTGCCAACTTTGGGCCAGTGGAGAAGGAGAGGATGAGGAGGAAGGAGCACCACAGCTCTTCTGGAGGCAGGATGGACTGTGCCAGTGATGCTTTGGACTGGCTACCCAGAGCAGAGGCTAGGCAGAGTTAGAGAATAAAGTGAGTATTTGTTAAAGATCTTTGACAGATACACCTTGGGCAGTGCAGGAGGCTCACAGAGGTTACACCCAGGATGGACAATGGTCACGAGTTTTTTTGGGCAGATAGAAGTTTGGTCTGTTTGCATATCAGGGGTTAATTTTCCAATTACAGCTTCAGGTAATGAAGTCACATTCCCCCAGTTTGCTCTCCCCAATTACTTTTGTCAGGCCTGAGGCTGTGATGATGACCTTGGCTCTCCTGGAAGGATTGTTTTGTCTGACCAGGCTGTGAAGAGAGCTTACTAACACTCTATACAGAGTTCAAACTCATACACTAATCCAATTGAGGATCTGAAAAATATAAAAGCTAAAACTTAAGGCATCACCAGGTGTCCTGGGGAACTGGACTTCCCCTCGATCCCTCTTGGATCCTCAGCTGCAGCAGCCTCCAAGCAGGCACCATTTCTCCACTCACTCCCAGGGGCAGGCAGGAAGCTGTGGGCAAGAGCAAAGGCCAAGAGAAAGGGATGGCAGAAATGTAGTTTTTGAGAGGTCTGTGACAGAGGACACAGAGGTGCAATACATTTACATTTCTGCAGAGAGAAAAAAATACTTGAAGCTTTCTGTGGCCTTCAGGGTCTGTCCCTTCCCTGGATGAATGATGCCTACTTGCCTACCTTCAGAGCCAAGGGGCAACTGGGAAAAAAGTTTTGGTTCTTTTATTTTAGTTTGGGTTTTTTTGCCTTTATCACAAGAAACAATCATGGCTCACATGGCACAGATGCTACGTGGAACACCTCTCCAGTTTCTACCACACTCCTCTGTATTTTGCTCACACTCAGGCTTTGAATTTCTTTTGCAGGGGTGTAATACTGACAACACTTGAGATAAGGTCCAGTGAAGTGTTTCATTTCAGCTCACTCAGCTTTAAGGGTCAGATCCCTTATTAAATTCCAGCTCAAGGAACACAAAAGAAACTCCAGTACTGCTCAGATTAATCCTTTTTTTCCTGTTTTGACCACTACTTGCTGTCCATCAGATGGAAAGATGTGAATTTCAGCTGAAACAAGTGAAACTTGTGATTAATTTGAAATATTGAAGAAGAAAGGCAGTCCAGAGAGCGAGGAAGGGAGCACTGACTGGGCACAGAACACTTGTCTTGCATCCACAGTAATTCCTTCTCTTCCTCTGACAACATGTCACTGGATCCCCTATCCCCTGAGGCTGTAAAATAGATCACACAGCACCAGAGGCTTTCAGGCAGAAGCTGGGAGCCTACAAACCCTCCAGCAAAGCCCCTCCTCAGGTCTATACTGGCATAGAGTAATTCATGGTGCTGTTATCACCCAGGTGCCACTGCTCATTGATGCATCAGAGATCAGAGCCTGAAATTGGATCCCACTGCATGCACAGCCTTTGAACCGTCCAAGTTGGAAAAGGCACCTGTGTCCTTCCCTCTGAAGGGGAAGAACAGGGAGAAATCAGCACAAAGTTTTGTTCCTGTACCTGCCACATGGACACGTTCCACTGAGCAGGGGAAAGCTCCTTGTGGCTTCCCTGTAATGAGGACAACTGGAGACAAGAAATCAAGTTCATTTGGAAATTACTTCAGTTTTCGCTCCAAAGTCTGAAACTAAAAAAGAGCAGTTATTTTTACTTTAATATGGTTATTCTGTGAGTCCCTACACTGATCTGAAGTGGAAAGGATGACTTCTGACATGGGCTCTGCTCTGCCCCATGTGAAACCTCTGAGAACATCTCTTGGGGACACTTTGAGAGCTAGAGACCTTGAGCCATGCAGACCCCACACTCCAACCTTGCACACTGAATTCCTGTCCTTGTTTTACACTCTTTGTCAGGCAACAGAACCTTGGTCTTGAGAGGAATGAGGGATTTGTCTTTCCAAACCAGCTGTGGGTCTGCTGGTAGATAAAACCAGCACTGAGAGACAAAGGAAACGATGGGAAAGATTCCACTGATTGATGAATGGGAAAGGTATTTGCCTTACCAACAAACTGTAGGTTTAAATGAAATTGGACAAGGAAAGGTGAAAGAAACAATGGGGGAAAACCATAAATTCCATAAGAATTAAAAATTGAATGGGAGGGTTATACATTAGAGGGGAATCTTAGGTATCAGGCATTCTGGGAAGTCTCTAGCGCTCAAGAACCTCAGCCAGTGGGGAAAGAGAGAGGGAAATTGGCTGGGAAATTGGGATAAAAGGGAGGCTGTGTCCTCCAAAAATTGGAGAGATCCCAGGGGAAATGCCCCATGAAATGCCCCCTTTATTAGAATAAAGCAAAAGGACTCCTCTGTCTCCTTTTTGGACATAAACCTCTGGTGTTTGTGGATTAATTTTCCTGACAGTCTTAAACCATGTCTAAGGCTGTTAATCCTCAGCCACGTTTTTTGGATCCCAAATTATTATTACAAAAAAAAATTTAAAATTGTGGTGTTAAAAGTGGGTCTAAGTTATGCAAAGCTTTACTCTCCTGGGTTGACCTTAGAGTCAGCAAGAAGCCACTTCAGAATGGTGTTCACTCGGTGAGAGGAGAGTGGCACGATCCAGACATCACTAATTAATAAAAAATTAATCTGAATTGTAAGTATCTAGTTTGATGATTATATGAAAAGACACAATACCTAGAACTGAACTTCTTCTGATTTTTGGGATCATGTATCTAATATCAGGGACATGTTATTCTGGGAATAACATGCTGTTCTTCCATTGATTGCTGAAGTCTGAAAATAACTTCTTAAAAAAAAAATCCTGTCACCTCTTTCTTGTCTCTCCCCAGACTTTGTTTTTTCTCATCTATTTTGCTTTCTAATTTTTCTCTTTTGCTGTCATTTTTAATGAGTACACTTAGCTAGATGACAGGATTTCTGCAGAAATATGTCAACATTTGTCTTCCTTCCAATAGACACTGGCAAAATACATTCAAAGATTTTGAGTTTCAGAGTACCATGTTTCTCTTTAACTTTCATATTTATATGTGCATTCCACAAAATATACATGGCCATTACTGGCACATTTCCATGGAACAAAATTATTCACTATATAAATAATCTTTATAAAAAAATTGGGCAGCTACTATTAAATATTTCAATTATCACTAAATTTCAATTCTCTGAAGAGAGCTGGATATAAAAATATATCAATTCTATTACATTATGACATGAAATAACATAAACTATCTAAGAAATAGGCAAGAAATGAATTCAATAAAATTCTTGAGCCCAGCCCTCATATTAACATTCACTGACAATCTCTGGGCATGGGTCCTGCAGGAATATGAGGAATCATTGACACTTCCTAGGGAAAGAAACCATGGGTTTGAGAGCACTTTTAAACTTTTTACCTTTCTGGCTCCATAGTTTGAGAGACTGCTGATGGTTTTGTGGTTTCCCCTCACCACTTCTCCCCTTCTTTGGCACCAAAAAGTTATAAAAAGTTGGTGGTTCAATGAAAAATACTCGATTCCAAGGGAAGAAAAATCCCACCATTTTCTCTCCAGTTCACTCCAGCAAGAACTACTATCCCCTGTACTGGTCAAGCAGTTATCTGTTCACTCATACATTGGGGAAAGGAAAGGAAAAAAGGGGAGCTGAATGACCATGTAGAAGAAGGGAAAACAAAGAAATTCAGATAATTTTTGCAGCTTTGAAATATAAGAACAACCTTCGCTCTGGAGGCAATTGAATTAATTCATACCTAAATGTTCCTTTTGCATCTCTGTTTTCATTTATTTCCTGCTTGGTACCAGCAACAGCAATACTGAAAAGTAGTGCATGACAACACAATCAGATGAGGTATTTGTTGCAATGGCTAATTTGTACTCAGTAAATCACCCTTACAAATGCAATGAACTCTTCTTCCTGCTTTACTGGTGCTTTTTATTCCTTTGAGAGTCCTAGAGTCAAATAAAATTCCCAGTTCCTTTTCTCCTGCTGTGACTGCCTTGCCTGGAGCCCCAGCAGTCTCCACATGGGCACAGCCAGCAAGGAAGGCCAAGGGTTTATTGTCCTGCACTTTTCCTAAGGGTGCCTGGTACTTCTCAGCAAAGCCTGTTCCAGAGTTCACAAGAGCAGGATGCTGGAGGAGGATCTTGGCTCTATGACTCCAAAACATAAAAGGTGATAAACTTGTTTTCAGGTTGCTTTGACAGAGACATGACCAGAACATGATCTATTCACATACTTGGTCTTTGCCCAGGCACAAACAGGGAGATAATGAGACACAAGTTTTTACCACTGGGGATGCCCCAGTGTGGGACAGGTTTTGAGGTAGGGGACCTGAACTCAGGAAGGCTGGGCAAGGAACTCCAGGTGAAATAAATCCTGCATGACTGCTCTGATTTGGAGCCTAACTCAGGAACAGCACTAATCTTCCCTTTGAAAAGCCTTTGAAATCACTTGAAAGAAGGCAACAAAAGGCAAACTCCTGAAAAAAATTAGCTATGTGATTTTCTGCACCCCACAGTTCCTTCAGTGTGGGTTTAACTATCAGTTTAATTACTTCTGATTCTTTTTTTTTTTTTTCTTTTTTGTATTGGTTGCACTGGAAATTCATGCAGATTATGAATGCTTCCCTCAGCAAGCTACCTGAATAAAGATTCAAATAATAATACCTCAAACCTGTGAACATGTCATTGCTAACCTCATCACAAAGCACATGCTGCACTCCACCAACTTAGACTGCTGTTGACCTAAAACCAGAATCCTTGGCTTTCAGCTGTACTTGTACAAAGAAATTCAAAGAGAGAAAGAGGAATAAAGTCAAAGTGTAAGTTCAGGAATGATGCCCTGTGTAAACTCACACACTTTCATGTACAACAAACCCAGCTCTAGAGTGACAAGGGTTAATGAAGAGCTAATTAAGACTGAGTTCCCACTTGCCCAGAGGAGTGCGGGTGACTCCTGACAGCCCAGCCCGTGCAGGGGGAGGATGCACAGCCCAAGGGTTTGCCCACCCACCATTTTTTTTTTTTCGCAGAGCCATTCCAAGCAGAGCCATGAAAGGAATTCTTTGGAATGCTCTAGGGAAGGCACATCTGCTCCCTCAGATTTCAGATCTCACTTATCCCTATCCTTTGGATGAAAAGGTTGAAGGAAACTTGTTCACAGTAAAGCTGAAGGGACTGGTTCTCTTTTTCTTAATTTTTTGCAATTTTGTTGGGGTTTTTTTTAACTTTGCTTGACTGACTCAGTTATAACACTAGCACAGATTTCTGGGTGGGTAAAGAGACTATTCTGCATTATAGCAATTATTTCAAACAAAAGGTCTGAGCTCAGTCTAGCCACAGTTAAAGATTAAGACAAAATTCTAGAGGAGCAGGTGATTTATTTTGCCTTGTATCCTTAAATTTACCTCCCTCTGCAGCCGTCCCTGGGGCGGTATGACAGCAAAGAGCTCAGCCCAGCTGGTACCACTGTGCTCCCATGCAGAAGGAGCACCCTTGTGTGGACAGGGAGAGCAGCTGGTGGTGTTCCACTGTCCCTCTGAAACAGTAACAGTTGGGGATTGCCCCTGGGAATCCAGGAGATGTGCAGGGAGAGGGTTTTCCCATGGAGCAGGCAGTCATCACTGAGAAGGAGGAAAGGGTAGGAAGGGGACAGAGGTTAAGGGACCAGCAGGCTCACAGGTACCAGGATTTCATCTAGGAGAGACTGGGTATTCTTATCCCTGAACCACACAGTGCTGTCAGATGGGCAGCAAAACCTTATTTTGGGGGGTGTTTTGCTCATTTCTATGCAAACGTTCACCATAAATAAAAGCACAGAGGAGCTGCCACTCAGTGTTTTGTTGTTAGTCACAAGTGAGCTCTAAGAAAGGCAAACACTTTTAAGCAACCTCCTCTTTGCTGCCAACAAAAGCAGAGAACTCCCAGAGGCACAAAGACATAGGCAGGGTGTTCCTGGTTCCATCAGGATGCAGAGTTCATGGCTTGTGCCATGCTGGCATTGGGTCTGCATCTTTCAGGCAGTGATGATCAGTGCTCAGAGAGCCCATTACCTACTTGTTCCTCTCTGTGGAGAACTCTGGGTTCTGACTCTTTCTTGGTGTCTCATTCGAACATCCCCAGTTTTTGTTCTCAAATTTCCGTTTCAGGGCATCACTGCTTCTCATCAGGTTTTTTGCCAATGGATATTTCAAATGTTCCTATATGAGATGAAGTGACTTTTAGTTAAAAGCTCAGCAAAAATACCCTAATTCAGTAACACAAGGTAGAAATGCAGGATATATCATGAATAAAAAAATGAATTTGATTTGCTAGTCTCTTTTAGCCCTTCAAAATACACCATAGCCCACAGGATTATTTCATGCATTGCACACATCTGCTGTGTACAATGACACAAGAACTGAAGGCCCTTTCTGGGAAGATGAACTGAGAGGCAGTTTGCTGCAGACATGTATTCCTTGAGCCACCTTGTTCTCCAACCAGAGTGATCTGGAGAGGGAACACCAAGAAAGATGTTTGGGGCTATAATATAATAAAGCTTTTTATTGTCTGTGCATCTTTAAATCCCAAAGAAATGTCCTGGAGCACATGGATAGCAACTGTAGCACAGTTGCACAATGCTCAAGCAGTCCTTTAATAAATGGTTTTGGATGCAGTAATACATGTTTATTAGATGTTTGAATAAATATTTGTGGTGGCTAGCAGCTGGCCTGGAGGCCACAGTCACAGATGGCCCTGATTATAACTTGACCAGTCTAGGCCATTAGCAAACCTGAAAAAAAAAATTAGCTGTGTGATTTTCTGCACCCCACAGTTCCTTCAGTGTGGGTTTAACTATCAGTTTAATTGCTTAAATTAAACCAGGTCATTAGGGATGTCTAGGCCATTAGGGATGCAGACAGCTATTGGCCAAGCTGGGTGATAACCAAAATCCAATCAGGACCACCCATATGGGCTTTCAAAAACTAAATAAAGGGTACTACACTCAATCAAACTGGTTGTTACCACATGAACCTGGAGTGTCATGTCATGTGTCCATCTTGACTGCCACAAGTGTTTACTCCATTTCTTAGTGGAAGATTGCTTAAACTCCTTTCATTCTCAGTTCTCTTGAGTAGAGGGTAAGAAAGAACAGTGCATTAGAAATACTGATCTTCAGTGACAAATTTCAGAACGACAAATTCAGCATGGTCAGTGTCTCCTCACGCAGTTTGTGCTGTCCTTGGAAGCTCAAAGGAACACTGACATCCTGATCCACTTTTTGCATGCTTGTCCTAGTGGTCCTGAGGGTGCCATCCTTTTTTTATATTTCAAGTGGAAAGCATTCATCTCAGGCCTATTTATGGTATTCTTTCACTTTGGCTAAATAGTTCCTTCTCAAATGTGTGACCCGTTTTATCCATCGATCTCCACGAGAGATTTACCGGACAAATTGTATCACAGAAAACAAATTTTTTGTTTCATGCTCCTGCCACTTCTGCGTGGTGTATTGCTCCTGTCCCACCTGATGATGTGGTATGAATGCCTTCAGGAGGAAGCTGCACTGCTGTACCACAAGAGGTTCAGCACATGCTAATTTACTTGAGAGAGCTCAGTATAACCACCCCTCTTGTGCTTTCAAATTTAATTCCAGTTTGCAACAAATGATGATCCTTTCTGCTGGAGCTTCAATGTTCCTGACCCCTGCTAATGCACTTAATCCATTTTTTGTTGCTGGTATCTGGAGGTCTTAATGTCTTTAGTGCATTTATTTTTTAAGCACTCCACAGAGGTGGGAGCAGAGCTGTCTTACAGGGAGGAGTGTGGTTACATAATGTCCAGATCACTGCTGCCTGCATATCTCTGACTGTCTGGATCCACATGATGTGCCCCAGGTCAAAGAGGTTTGTGCTTGTGGGAAGAATATTATCTGGTCACCCGAGTCAGGCTGTAATACCCAAGGCACTAATGGCCTGCTATCTTCTTAGCCCAGGCTTTCGAGTTCAGTCTTTGAACTCCTCGTGGCAGAGATTTCTCTTATGCCAGAAAAGCATTTCAGCTTCTCCCATAACAAACCTTGTGCTTGTAAAACAGCTGTACTACTGGAGCTCAGAGAATCAGACAGAGAAGTTCCAGAGAAGGCTGTGTTTGGCAAAGAACAAAGGCCTGGAGCAGAAAAGGAAATGAGGTGAGAAATATGAAGGACATGAAAAATTTTGGAGAAAATCGCTCTAGTTGCCGAGAAATTGCCCATTATTTGGAGATTTAGAAATGAAGCCGCTTGTAAGCACATGTTACATGAGTCAAATAACATTAGTTCAAAACTAAAGTTCTCATTTTTCCTGCCAATGGATGCAACACATTTTATTAGCAAGACTTCTCAGTTTTCAGCACAGAAATTCAAGGTGGCCAGCAGGAATCTCTCTCCCACTCTGCCAATTCTCTTTAAAATGAACAGAACATGGCGATCTGAGCTTGCCTTTGAGGCAGCACTTTACAGTGTCCCAGAAAGATGATTTCCCAGTCTTGAAGCAATGGGTAATTTTTTGCAGCAGCTCTGGTTGCAGGACTAAGTGGCAACACTTCCTCCAGCAGAGGGAGAACAGCTCTGGTAGGAGGTGGGACAAGGGGGACACTGGTGCTCCTCCTGGAGAGGAGCTCCCTGGGAGCACTGCCCACACCCCAGCTCCCCAGTGAGGACATCTGCAGCAGCTCGTGGAGGAGCTGGAGAAGGTTTTCTCACAGCTTGGCCGGGAGTTTGGGCTGAATTGCTACAGGCTAAGGACAGACAGAGAGCCAAAGGGCTTTCCTCAAATACCTTCTCCAATGAACAGGCTTGCTTTGAGAACTGAAATAATTTTACCACTATGGAATAGGTAAACAAAGAAAACAAAAAGACAGAGGCATATTATTCAAAATTATATATTATATAGAAATTAAATTTAGATATTCCAGAAAGGATTATATAAATCCTGCTAATTGTCATGGGAACTTCCAGCATTTCACAAGACACTTTTAGCCAGCCCACCATCTTTAACATGAATTCACACAGGGAATAAAAGTGATCTTTCCTTTGACTGTCTGCCATTTGCAGTCTGTCAGTAGCTCCTGCTAGATGAGCATCTGTGTCAGAATATTTTTATTCAAGAATCAAACATTTTGACTGAAGTTCCCTATCAAACCAAACTGCAACATGGAGGCAACCTGCATCACTCTATGCAGAGCAGGAATGTCAGAGGTGTTTCGACTCAGTACCTCCTGCCTTTAGCCCCAGGATTTTTGGCAGGGAGCCTGAGCCTCCCCATCACACTGTGGGGACAGACCAAAAAGGCATTTTGTGCCAACAGCACTCGCTGATGCAAAGAAGAAAACAAGAACATTGGTCTGATTGGACTCTCTACCTGGAACACGAGGGGAATGACAATGCTAAACCAAGCATGTTTATATTGCTAGAACTCTGCCCATGGGGTTTTTATTCCAAACATCTGGCTGAGCACTTTGCCCCCACAGAGAGGCCTGTAAGCTAAAGCAATGTCCTTCCTAAAACCTCTGTTGGGAACTCTGGCTATCTTCACTGAGGCTCAGTTCAACTTTTTTCAAATCCTGAAAAAGGATTTGACCACATAAATCTGTAGGAACTATAATAACCATTATAAACCATGGAGTTGAATGGGATTGATCCAGGCCTGTATGTTTGTCTCAAGTGCTGCCCATAGAGCTCAATTCCAAGTTGCAGTTAACCCTGTTGTGCTGGAGCTTTAATTACTGACCAGCTCTATAAAATATGGCATTTCAAGGGAGCACACATTGTAAGTAATACACATTGTAAGCAGTTTGTAGTCCCAAGCCTGCAGCCCCTTGTTTACAGCTGAGGCGAGGTACTCATGTGTAGTAACAACAAAAGTGATGGTTTTCAACTTCCAGGGAGTTAAACCAGAGGTAGGAATAAGTTATGACCAAGGGTGCCACACGCTGCCCCTGCCCCACCTCCCCCTGGGCACCTGGCAGAGCCTACCCCCTGTTCAGTCTCTAGCTGGACCTGCAAATCCCATCAGAAACAGAATCAAGTCCTGTGCAGCACAATCCTGTGCCTGTGAGGAATGTCAAGTGTGGCATTAAGCATCATCGTTTGTCCAGGGTAAAAGAAGGGGCCAGGACTGTTTAACTGTGACCTGGATCAACACACATATTGACATTTAGGCTCCACCAGAGTGTTTCACATGCAGCTCTTAGCACGTGATCAGCACAATTCAGCAATGACCCTTGTCCACAGAGCTGCACAACTGGAGGGAAGTATGGAGGGGGATTTTTTTACAGGGAAAAACATGCTTGCCCAGTAGAGAAGGCAGAATTATCTCCAGAAAGCTGGCACAGATCTGTGAGTGGCGGGCTAATTGATAAGAAAAATCTCACTGCACACCAGAAGCTGCAGAGCTTATTGCTTCTGCCACATCAAGCCTGTGCTGTACTTGATAAGGTTTCTAACACAGAATCCTTGCTTTTGACGCCTGCTGCTATCACCCAACAGATCAGATGACAGAGGAATGAAGAATACTAACCATCACTAGATAAACAATCCAGAAAATACATATATGTCTGTATATGCAGACAATGGAAATGCACACAGGACTGGAAACAGTCTCTTACTTCTTGGCAGAACCGTGCACACTTCAAGCTTGATACCTGAAAGAAAAGCTACCACACTCTGCAAAGGCATTTTCCTCAGCTGCTTGCTTTCTATGGACAGTGATTTTTTTTCTTCCAGACTTCTCAGTCTGCTATATTGCAACAGACAGAGCAAATTTGGACTCTGTTTCCTGCAGGTGTAGCTCCCCTGCACAGGGGAGTGCAGAAGGCACTGGGCCATGGCACAGAACAATGTGTGGTCCTTGGAGATTATTCCTCACCTATTTTTTATTTGCTTAACACCTGAATCATTCAGACTGCTTATGGACTTCGCTAATTGAATCTTTTTTAAAAGTTGTGCTGAAGCAGTACCATTATGGCTAAATGACATAAGGAACTCTAAGAAAAAAAAAATTAAAAGCAGAAGGAGCCTGTGGGCTTTCATGAATGGTATTAAATCTATTAAACAAATATATCTACATTTTACCTGCAATGTGCTAGATCCAGCATTTTTGTTCCTTTCTTTTTATCACTTAGAGAGAGATGGGAATTTTGCACTTCACAATGGGTTACAGATTTCCAGCCAAATGGTGTTTGAGAGGTGTATTTGTGAATGTTGTATTTGAAACTCAAATATTTATGACTGTCACTATATTTGCTCTACCTCTTTAGAGACACCAGATTTTCAGTAACATTTCTGCATGTATGCTACCCCAGTAACAGACCTAAAACACTCTGATAGCTAGATGCTGGTGACAGCATTTATTGAGTGGAAAGCTATTAATTTTTCAATCCACAAAAGATAGAACTGACATGGGCCATTCTGAAGTGGTGTTATTCTGCACAACAATCCACGAGAGCTACAAACTGCACTCAGCAGTCACTGAGTCTGGAGACTCAGAGGCAAACCAGAGCATTAGTAAGACCACTGGCATTTGGAGATGCTTAAAATGACCAAAACATAACTGAGAATTTTACTACTTTGCTTTTTCAGATGTTCTGAGACCCTCACTTTTAAAACAGTAGAGCTGAGAGGACAGAGGGAGGGCATTTTTGACAATTCAGGCCCTTGATTACACCACTCAGAAAGCAGGGCACCAACAGAGCTCCTTAGCAAAACCATAGGCCTGAACACCCTAAAATACTCCAAGTATTGCTTTTAGTTCCTATGTGAGTTTATATGCCAGGCCTCATCTCAATTGAAGCCAGTCTCTATCATATTATCATTTCTCTCTCTCCTGCAGCTCGTAGCAGATGTAACTCCTAGAACAGAGTTTTTTGTTTACAGCTGAGGCGAGGTACTCATGTGTAGTAACAACAAAAGTGATGGTTTTCAACTTCCAGGGAGTTAAACCAGAGGTAGGAATAAGTTATAACCAGGAGAGCAGGAGAGCCTCCACGCACACATGAAGGGGTGACATGACTGAATCCACACACAGGTTCAACCACTTGCAAGGAAAGATTTCTTTGAAGAAAATTCAGCCACACCAGTTCTTGGTTTGCCTGGGGATAACTTCATCTTCAAAACAAACTGCAACCAAAACAGAAAGTGCTCCTACTGCTCACAGAAGTCCCTCTCTCCCAAAATTTCAAACCAGAGCCAGCCCAGCAAATTTTCCCAAGAGTCACATCTTGCTCATACACTCAGAAAACCCAATTTAAAAACAAAACACAAACATCAGTTTGTGATGCCCACCCAGACAGCATCAATCCTCTTGTGCAACACAGTACAAATGTTTGGAAGCTGCTCGACATTTTGGCTTTCTGCTTGTAGAATTAATTTTTTTCTTCCCAAAAAGTAATTTTGAGTACAAGAGGACAGCTAAGTGAGTGAGAATGGAGAGATGTTGATGCAGGGCTGGACAACTTTCCTCAAGGGAAGGGCTGTTTGGGGTTAGAGATCAGAACCCAGATACCTCCCACCCTTTTTGTCCTCCCCACCATGCTCTCATCTCACTAAACTCTCATTCTCAATTACTGACTGTCAGACTTTTACCCATTTTTACACTCGCCTGTAGCATTCTCTAAAAGGCACAGTATTTTTTTTTAAAGTAATTATTTGTTTGAATCCAAGTGGAGGAAACATCACTCAGATCCTGCAGCCTGCAGCACAAAATATTCCTTTGCACTGCAGTCCCCCTCATGACTTTCCACAAAGTGTGGGAAGTCCCTTTCCCGTGTTCCCTCAGCTCCAGTCCCAGAGAACTGCAGCCTTTGCTCTGCCCCAGTCCACTTGAGATCCCATTTTCACAATTTTCATGCCTGCAATACCTGAGCCAGCAGGTCCTGTAGCTCACCTTAGCTCCAAGCATTTTAAATCCATGGAATTGAGAGAAAACTATTTGGCTCTTTAATTAGCTGATCTCATGGGGTAAATCACAAAACAGAGCCAAAAGCTTTCAGACCAGAGCACAGCAGAACCTCAGCACCATTTAGGATGTCCATGAGTTGTCACAGAGCCCTCAGCTTTTATGTCTACCCCAATATTATGGGTCCTGCTACTTCAGAAAATCCCAAAAACTCCTACAGGTGACCTCATGAATTTTGAGTTTCCAGTCCATATAGGAAAACACTTCTAATTTCACTCATCTCCAAATGTTTCCTGCAAGATGCTGTTAAATTACTTCCATTTTTTTTTTAGTGATACCGGTCTTTGACTCATAACTGCAAGAAGGAATAAAATCAGAAAATATTTCATTAAATACATATATGGACAAGCAAGCACATATTTAGCCAAGACTTTTTTACTGAGATAGATTTAGAGCCAAGAATTTAATAGTTGCTTCCCTCTGTCTTTACCAAACTGTGTTTTCCTGCATGTTTCTCTGAGGTACTCACCACTGCCTCCTCTTTTATCTTTGCATGTGCACTGATCTTCCATTCTCCTCTGCTCTTTCATCTTGTAGAAACAAATTATTTGATTTTGTAACAGTTTTAATGACACAAGAAAGGAATAAAAAATGAGAGTATTATTCTCCATGTAAAATGAAACTAGTAATGGTAGCTTCCCTTTCCTAGATCCATTCATAATCTCTGCTTGGACTTGGATCAGTGGCTGCTCCCCAGAAGACAGCCCAACTCTCCACAGTTCAGATTTTACATTTCCACTCCTGCTTTTTTCTTTTCTTTTTTTTTTTTTCCCCAAAAATCCAGCCTTAGCAATTGTAGAGGCTCCAGCAGCTGAGGTGTTCTCACCAGCTGTATGTTAAGCAATATCTCCTATAGTTTTATTCTCCATGGATTATCTTGGTACCACAGAATTTTAAAAGGGCTTGTTCATGTTTCTAGACATGACCACTTATTTCAAATGGCCTTTCAGATTTGGATCCTATGATCTGGGTTTGGTTTTTTTTCTTAGATGTTTAAATATGTTGTGGAAAACATGTCATTAATCTTCTTAACTGAACACATTGATTAGACTAGAAATTAAAATTAAAATATAGAACAGCTATAAAATCTTTCAGAAAGTTAATCTGCTTCCTAACTGTATTTTGTAATCACAGAAGAGCACAGATCCCTCAAATTCCCATAGGGAGACAATTCCCTGAAACCTTTTCACAGTTCTCATGAACAATTGAATTTTCTCAAGGTGAGTCTCCTCTTTCTCTATTACTGATTATTTTTGCCATTTCCCTTTTTAATGGAGGTCTTTAAAGACTTTCTGATGAAGCAGTTTTGAGAGGCTTCTTTAAAAACAGGTATTTAGTTACAATTAAATTAAATTATGACAATACAGTCCCACTCCCTTGCAGGAGCTCTGCACAGTGGACAGGCAGAGTGTGATAAACTCTACTCTAAAGCTTCAAACAGCTCCTTTTCCCCCACCTCCTTGGACAGCTTTATTTTGAAGGAAGCAAAAGCTTTAAAAAAGGAGGTGAATGAAACTCTAGTTGGATCACATTGAGACAGAATGCCTCAGAGAGAGGTTTCTGGGCTAGAAGAGTGTGATGCTGAAGTTCCTGCTCCACCTGCTATCAGTGACAATAAACAGGATAATGGTTTTATTAACATGATGCAAAACATTGGCTTTTTCCCCACATCAAACATCAAAGAAAGAACACATACAATATCCCAGGATTCATTTTGGCAGATCTACAAACTCCTGTTCAGAGATATTTACATCATTTTGATTCTGTTTACCAGTGAAGATACACATTATTTCTTGTGTCACTTTTCTCTTGTCGTTTGAGTTTCAGAAAATCAAACGTTTCTTTTTCCATTAGTTCACACACCTGCCCTGGTAAGAACAGACATTGGGAAGCAATGAATTCTCCTTGCTAGCAGATGGCCATTTAAATTCTCTGTGTGAGCAGAGAACAACAAATGGAAACATATTAAAGCCCAATATTTTCTGATTTTAATTTTTCATTTCTTTAACCAGAAAAGGGTGGGAGGGAGGCACCAACGTAAAGGACATAAAATGACAAGGTCCTGAAGAAGAACAAAAAGTGGCCCTCCAGTTTTGGCAGCTGCAGCTACCGGAACAAACCCACTGACAACATTCAAAATGAGGGTTGAGATTCTCTTTTAGACAGAGCAATGGGTCAATTTTTAAAACTGTGCTTCTTGCTGATGTGATATTTTAAGAGTTAATCTGTAATGTCTACATCCCAAAATGAGTTTAAGTTACCTTTATCAGTCATTTGTATTGTGGTCACCTATACTGTAAGTTGTGTCTAGTCCTGACCAGGGGGAGCTAAACAGCTTTGCTGTAGGGAAAGCCCATGCTCAGGTCTCACTTTGGGGCTCAGACTGACTCCAAAATAAAGGTTTACAAAAGAACTTCTCTGTTCACACACTGCATCCATGCCCCTAGGTCACATACTCATGGAGTGATTGTGGGTTATTATATTTGCCATCCTACACTGCCTTGAAGCATCTTCAACAGCTGTTGCAAAACATGATCCCAGGATGATGTTCACTCTTTCTTCAGCTGTTTTTTCTGCAATCTGATGCCAACACCATGAACACCAAGTTAGCTACCCCTTGGACCAGAGATTAACTATGGAACAGTGAACTACAGAGAAGAAAAAACACCCAAGGTAAGAGGAGAAGGACAAGCAGCTACCTTTGAATCCATAACATTATAGGGTCTTGATGGACGCACTTTCATTGTCCCTCAGACACACCAGGGATGGATTATATTTGCTACTGTCATCCTGCAGTCCTGTGACCTTAAGTCTTCCTGAAAATACAGAGGGGAGGGAGGGAGGGAGGGATAGATAAGGAAGAAGCAGCACAGAGGATATAAATGAACTTCCCCAGAAAACACCAGCAGAATTGGAGCCAGTTTTTTATTTTTTGGGAAGCAGTGAGAATAGGAAAGAATGTCCTACTGTCGAGGGACAGGAGAGGGAAGGGGAGCAGAGGGTGATTCACTGGAATGGCATTGCAGGATTCCTCACTGCTGAGGAGGAAGGCAGCAAAGGAGCCTTGAAAAGGACATCTGAGAAATTCCTTGGTACAAGCCGTGACAGGAAAATCCTTCCAAAGTGATTGAAAGAAAAGCCTCCGTTCTGAAGGACACAGAAACAGCTAGAAAAGGATGGCCTTATTAAGAGGTATAAAACATGCATATTCAGCAACAACAACAAAAATCAATAAAGAGGTTACTCCATTTACCACAACATCAAGGCTGTAGTTACTTAAGTACACAGAACTTACAAAGATTATTTCATTGATACAGTACTTGATCAGTAATTCAATTACTATGCACATGCCTACATCAAACAGCTACACATTTAGAAGATCTCCTTGGCATACTTCCCAAAAGTGAATCTTCATGCATCTTTCATATGGCCAGTGTAATCAAATTTGTGTGTACACGTAGCAGAACAAGCACTTTGAGTAATAGGACATAATCCTAACACCAGATTTTCTTTTTAAGAAAGTAAGAGGAAAAACCACCCCAGTCTATGATAAAAAAAAGAAAGCATGGAAGGAGAGGAGAAAATACAGGAGTGAGAGCATAAAATGCTCTGGTAATAATGAGGACTGATCCAAAGCCTTCAATGGAGTGTGGATATCCTTACACTGCTCTGGGATAAGTTTTACTAGCCCACCAAGAAGTCTGTGAGAACCAAACACCCTGTGTCCCCCTGTGACTCTCCCAGGTCCTGGCAGATCTGTAAAACAGTTTTGCCCTGCAGCCTGGCTCAGTGTAGTCTCACACTCCCCTGCTCCCAGGCGTGTTCCAGCCATGTACATGCTTAATACAGGCTCCTCAGGACAACAGCCAAATCATGGAAAAAGGAGCACAGAGGTGTCTAAATTCAAGGTTCCAGTTACCAATTCCATCCTCATAATGTCAGTGCAACATATTTCAACAGCACTAAATCTCACATTCTTAACTGAGTTCAATTCTGCCAAGAAAACCATTGAATTTCCCATCTAGCTGTAGTGAATAGTGATTTATTTCATACATATTTTATTTTAGCAATGCTGCATTTAGGCAGTTAAAATTTAATGGGAATATCCTCCTTCAAATTCTTCCCCTCTGGATTATATAATCTTTACTACCAGGCTTTAGTCTGCCAATCTGTAGACCTGCAAGTGATTTCACTACTTTCATCCAATGAACTAAATCTTCTCTTTCCCTTTTCTTTAGTGTTCATTTTCTGTCTTTTCCCCCCGTTTAAGGCAAAGGGTGAGCAGAGGGTTAATAATAAGGAAAATCTGCATTTAATAGTAATAACGACCCTTGATTTTAAAGGCCACACTGGATAAAATTTATAAGGCTCAAAGTGCTCATGAATTTTACAGCCTACTACACACTCACAGATTTATGTACATAGGAAGGAGCCAGTCATCCACAGAGCTGCAGCAGTTTCAGATGTACAGTCCCTGTTAAGCAGATGACTTGTTCTTGATGTCTATAATCATATTTGTTTCCAGGTAATTACATGTGCTAAGACAGTTGTGGACCTGAAGCACTAAGAGTGCCCCTTTTCCTTGGCCCTGCTTGCATGAGTTTCTCCATTAAAGACAGTGAAGGAAAAGGACTGGGCTATGAGTAAGGATTGTGGTGAGTGGTAAAAGCCCCTTTCCTGGATGCCAGGGCTGTTCTTGTCTGAATACAGCTGTCTGAAGGGAATAATCAATAGCTACACTTTCAAACTTCCCATCTAGCTCCAGCATCCTGGTGTCCAAAGCAACTTCCAGTTAAGTACACCGCATTTTTCAGGGACAGACCAGATGCACTATTTTCTTCTGGTTTTATTTTGCAGAAGTTTTTGACAATATTAAATGCAGAATTTGGGGGGTCACATTTCACTGTATGCCGTGGACTGCTCTCCTCCAGGTAAGTCACTCATGGGCTGTAAGGACAATCATGCCAGGCTTTGATGGGGAGCACAACTGAGATTTCAAACAAAAGCTGATGGGGCCAGTACACACCAGCTTCTCCAGAGCAAAGCAAAAGAAGTGCTCCAGACAAAGGATTCCTCAAGGAAGTTTTCTTCCTTACTGAAGAACTCTCTTCCTTTGCAAATTGTTCTATTGCCTAAACTATGAAGGTTGTCTCTCCAAAATCTCCCTAAGCCCTCCTATTTTCTCTACTAAGCATTTTCTTACTCATACAAAAAATTAAATCTGATTATTCTTCTTATCTTGCTATGCACTTGCTAGCCAAGATATCTGATGGCCCTGAGTTCTGCCAGGTAACACAGAGATGGCACGTAATATTTACATATCAAAGATAAATTGCAAAGGAATTATTGCAAAATTTATATTCCACCACTGCTGTTAAAACCCTGCTTTAAGGGGATTTTTGTTCCTGAGAAGAAAGTGACTTCAGGAAGCACAAAACACCCAGAAGTGGCAAATCAGACACCTGAGCCCATCTCTCCACAGGCGTGGAGGGATGCCATCACAGGCTGACATCACTGATTGCCAGAGCATAGGAAGATCCAGTACATGCTCAGACCAAAGATTTGCCCCCAAGCCTCTTTCTTCAGCACAGGCCAGGGAATCTCAAGCAGGGAAACAATAAATAAACTGTCACAACACTCTCCATCCTCCATCAAATATTCTCTTCAGGTGTTAGCTCCACCTTGCATGGATGGTGCAGACCATGAGGGCTGCAGGACCCTGTGCTCTCCATCCTCACCTATGGCATGTCATGCAGCAAGACTTCCCAAAGGGCTCATGCAGCTGTGCCATAAAAAGGCAGGGAAGAAATATCCCTTCACAACGAAACAAGAAGCCAAGGAAAAGTAGGGTGTGTTTTTTGCATTTTCCTGCAGCCTTTGTACTTTTGCACCCCAGCTTGGTCTGCAGTGGTGTCACACATGCTTGTGACAGTGAACCTGAGCTCGCTGTGGCAAAGGTGATGGAAATGGAGTGGGACCCAGCAGGAATTCTCCAGGTTGATATGATCCCTGTATATTCTGAATTATGCAATTAAACCCCTCTTTCTTTTTTCAGCAAATAAAATTGATGACAGGTAGGAGGAGCCTGACAGCAGCAGGACAAAAGAGAGTACTCACAGTCTAAGGCAGTGATAGCTGCACTTTCCAAATTTACACCACAGCAACAAAATATTGCCTCTGCTTCTGAGAGCTGCTGGTATTGCAAATGAGGTCACCTGACAAGAAGTCCCAGACATGGTGCACCTCCTGTCCATGTTACCTCCTGGCCCTCAAAAAGGCAACACCTTTCAAGGAAATCAACCCAACAATTGCAAAAAGGAAGGAAATCTTCTCTCCTGGTGTATTTTAAAAGGGTTTACTGCAGGGTGACTCAGATCTAATCCAAAATGTCTAGCTGATACTTAATGTCAGGCTTCCTCTAGGAGCTCTTCACCTCCCTCACTGCGGCAGCTGCTGCACATGGATTTGCAGCACAGTGTTGAGCTTTTCCTTGTACTCCAGCTTACACTTGCTTGGGGAAGCTCACATGACAGGAAAACTTTGCTCAGCAGCCCTCACAGCAGGTCCATACTGCAGGACATGCTCCCAGGATGACAGCACCAAGCCTCCTCATGTGAAGGGCATTGCTGATCCTTATTACATCTCCCAGCTCGAGGACTCTCCCAGACCAGGACCCAAGGAAGTGCCACTTCTGAACAAATAACAAATAAATAACAAACAACAACCCCTCAGCCTTTCCCCATTAACAAGGCAAAACCAAAATCCCACAAAACTAAAGTTTCCTTCTCCTGCTGGGCCCTGTATCTCTGCATCGTGTATTACACTGGGACTCAGGACCTCTCTTGTACCCTGAAACCCCCCCAAAAAAGGGAAAAGTATACTGAGTGCCACTGGAGGGAATGTGCTGGAATCAGCCTTTGAGGACAGGCTGCAGAGAGACACAAGACAGCCACCCAGCTGCATTGCTTGCTGACCTCTCCAGGTAAGCCAGGGACTGCAATTTGCACAACTGGCTGTGTGGCTTTCAGCATGAGCTTTCCCGGTGACACTGAGCCCCACTGTGCTCTATAATCACTCCATTTTCAGGAGGGCAAACCTCAGCTAGCTATCAGTTTGCACATTATGCTCAGAGTTGGTGCTGTGGCAGTAGCTGTCTCTAGGACTGTTAACTGCATGGCCAGATTCCCAGTGAGGAGAATATGCTCCAGCAAAGCCTTAAAGCAAAAGAGGCTGCTCCATAGGATGCTCAGCAAAGCATGCAGCCTTGTATTAACATCTTTCCCAGCTCTCATCCCCATCAGTTGTTTTTCCTTTGCTGAAGGAGCAGAGAGAGTGAATCACCTTTTTCCTCGAGGAACACACGGGTGTGAGGCCGCTCGCTCAGCACCACAGCCACACCTGGAGGACAAGAATGGGGCCAGCAGCTTCATGACTCCAGAACTCAAACTTCTGCCGAGCAGTAAAGTGCTTCTTCAGAAAGTGAGGAGCAGCTAAGGTGGGGAAACAATGCAGAGAGTCACATGAGGCAGGCTGGCAGGCAGCATGATCACACTGATGTTGTGGGTACCGTAAGGCACAGAGGCAGGGGAGCCAGGCAACCACAGCTCACAAGGCAATCTAATTTTATTTAGAAATAAAACACTGAAGACTAATTTAGGGATGAGCAGGAACTTAAATAAGTAGGTTATTTTCCTTAGGATTGGATCTAATACTGCATTGGTTTTTGCAGGTATCTAAACTAATGATGCTTGAAAACCCCCTTCCCAGGGCATCCCATTGCAATGCAAAGTAGTGCCTGGGAAGCCACCCAGCCCACCACAGCTCTGCCTCCTGAGCCCACCACTAAATTAGCAGTCCCATGAGCACCCAGATTTGCATAAAAGAAGCAGTTATCAGCAATTAGGCTTGCCAAGGCAAAATTCTTCAAGGCCGCTTCAAAACTAGTGACAGATGCAGCATTCCCAAGTTTAAGCTATAATTTATTCTTAGACTGGGCAGGAATATAAGGAAAACACAGTGTGCATTTTGCTAAGCCTCTCATTTAGGCATCTGAAAAACAATAGAAAAAGGGGAAGGAAGGAAGATGAATAGTGACTAAAAGATAGAATAAACGGCAGGCACAAGGCCAGAATTTCATATTCAACAATGGTAAGAAATATCCAGACTATTTTGCTGCTGAATAGATCCAGTTACCTGCTGTTCACATCAGAAAATTTCAAATTTCCCAGCTGTCCTGCTCCTTCAGGGTTTAATCACAGGTAACAGCCACAGTGTGCAGGCCTTAGCCCAGCTGTATTACAAATACCAGACCAAATGCCTGAGAGGAGCAGGAAGAAAGGATTGTACTGAAGAGAAAGCCCACTCCCACCTAGGACATTGGAGCAGTGGTGTCTTCCCATGGTTCCCCCAAATTTGCACTGGAAGGAAGCACAGACTGAAGAACAGCCACAGTTTGCAGGGTATTCCTGTGGCTCTGGGTGCCAGGGCCTCCAGGACCTGGTGAAAGAACCTTACATCTTGCCTGAAATTCCAGCCCTCAGCACGATTCCATCTCTATATGCAAAACCTGTGGCAGAAAAGGTGACTGAACTGTGCCAGAAATTTCTGAAGCAGCTGGTGCATGTAGTAATCGTGGAATAATTTAATCTGGAAGGGACCTGAGGAGGTGTTGAGTGCCAGTGCTGCACAAGCAGGTCAGCAACAACTTATGATAAGCTTGGTCAGCTCAGTTCAGCTCATCCAATGCTGCATGCTTTCCAGGAAGTAATTAACTCTCTCTTTCTTCACAAGCTGAAACAAAGCTGGGATGAGTTTTTTCTCATCATCCTTGGAGAAACAGGGACCCTTGGTGGCTGCTCCTTTAGCCACAATGAGGGATCAAAAATCTTCTGGAGAAGTCTTCCTCCTGGTCTACAGAGCCAGGGGAAGCAAAGTGTCCTTAAATCTTGGTGTCTAAAAGGACAGGAGCTATGAGAGGGGTAGGTACCTCTCCTCACAGGGCAGCAGGCAGTGATCCTCCTCCTCTCTCCACAGCAGCTTCTCAATATATGCCCTGGATTATGATTTGCCTATTCCTGCTTTAAGGAGGGTTTCCAGATTCAGACATGGTGAGGCCACTGCTAAATTCACCCAGATGATGTGGAACAACCATACATCAGCCGGGTGCACGCAGCAGGAAATCCCAAACTCATCCCAGTGCAGGCATGTAGCACTTGGGACACAGCACAGGGGTGACAGAAAGGTCAGTCAGTGTTAACAAGCAAATAAATAATGAACGGCAGCAAGAAGACAGAGAATCAGGCCACATTTATGAAGTCTTTAAAGGCAAGCAATATGTGTTCAGGACCTTTTCTAGGGATTCAGAAGCCATTCTGATCTGATGATACACAAAGGTAACAGAGATGAGTTCATTCACTTCTGCAGGATTTGGACATCTATAATTCAAAGTGAACTGCATATTTCAAATGGTTTTGTATTTGAAACAAAGGAATCCTTCTGCAAGTGAAACGCTTTTCTGAAGCTGTGGTAGACAGGCCCTTTCCAAGCATCAGCTGCTTTAAAAAGAAACCTCAGCACCATCAATGAGGTTCTCACTCCAGCATTACTCTGAGCACAAGCCCCACATTTTGATAAATGTCATTATTGGTACTGTTACACCACATTCACAGAACACCAGCAGTACACCTTCATTTTTGTGACCCTCCCATCCAGTCTGCATTTGAACGGGACAGGCCCTCTGCCAGGCCTGTGCAAACAAATGCAAACTCACAGAGTGATAAAAGTGTGAGCAGAAAGCTGCAGTGATCTCTGCACCCATCAGCCACTGCTAGAGGATAGGAGGAATGGTACATGCTCCAAGACTTGCAACTTATTGGAGGTTTATCCACCATATAATCAACAGGTCTCTCCATCATGGACAAACCTTTTTCCTCAAACACCTGGTCAACCTTAGTCTAACTTGGCAGAGCAGAAAGTGTTGAGTGCAACAGCCACTACTGCTCTAAGACCTGAGGAAAAGTTTTTCAGAGTTTTTAGTACCTACAGATCAAAGCAGCATTCTCCATTCCTTGTTTTCAAAAACAGGTGAACAAGCTTGGCTAAAATAGTAGCAATTTTACAATGTCAGCCTTACAGCTGTGTTTGTACAGAAGATAAACCCAAGCAATTAAAGACTGAAAGAATTATCAGCAATTAAATAGAGCCTTGCAATTTCCAGGAAACTGAGGTAAAGAAAAACCTATCTGACACATCTATTGTAATCCACACATAGTTGTTCACGGTGTTCTTCATATCCTGGATAAATACCAAAGCTATTTTTGCTCACAGGTTTTGTTACCCAGCTGTGGTTGTCTCATTTTGCAATGAAAACAAGAAAACAGCTTCCTTACACATAAGATCTCCCAGAGTTTAATATACAGTGCCTGTAAATGCAATTTTTCCTGACACAAGGACAGTTGTGTAGCTTTACAATAGGGCAAAATAATCTTTGAATCTTGGTGTCAAAGTCAGGAGAAGAGCTGTGAAAGGGGCAGTACCTCTCTGCACAGGGCAGCAGACAGTGATCCTCCTCCTCCTCCCTCGCTCCACAGTTACTTCCCAACATATTCCCTGGCACCTAGAGCTTCCCAGGCTACACTGGTGCCTAAGCAACAGCCTAATCTTTCCTCTCCCTCATTGCAAGGCTTTTTCTTTCTGCCTTTATCTGTACCCTTCAGAAAAAGCAGGAGCCAAGTCCCTAATGAGTTTACAGCAGCCCTGATCCTCTCTTACAGTGTCAAGCCCTGCACAGGATCAAAGCTGTTTAACTTGTCTCTGCAAGCAGAAGGCAGGAGTCTTGGGAATCAGCTGTGGGACTAAGAAGTCTCTTCATATGGGGAGGTTTTCTCCAGGGGGATTGCTCTGCACCCTCCTCTCACGGTGCAATCTGATCCCATTTCAATAAATTTTCTTTTTCCCTGATCTCTATTTGTCTCCTCGTATTTCCTGCCAATGTGCTGATAACACACACTTTTGGCTGAACCAGGCACATCTGACGAGGCCTTCGGAGCCACCTCTACTTCTCCTGTACTTACACCACTTGCAGTCTTCCCACTGAGCTTGTCTATTGAAATGTCACCTCCCTTTCCATCTGGTGTAATTAGGGCTCTTTTATGCTGACACACTAAATATATCATTATATGGAGGAAGAGCCACTTAATAGGAAGGAAAACACGATTAAATAGAAATATTTAGTTACTTACATAAATACATGCATGCATGACATCATACACTGAACACATGAATGGTGTGTAGGTGGTAGATCCATGGCTTGCCACAGGGTGAAACCACTGAAAGCTCTTTTGAGAAATGAGAGAGAGGTAAGGACTGCCCTTGAAATCCTGCCCACAAGGGTATGACCAATGCAGGCCATGGGACATGAAACATTTCTCTAAGACCCACAAGGATATGTGTGGCTCTGCTTTCCAGCTTCATACAATCTCAATAAGTAATTTTCCTTCAGAAGGAAAAGACTATCAAGGGACTATGAATTATAATGATAAACAACCAACAAAAGAAGCAGAAAAGGATGATGTGCTTTGAGTGGGAATTTAGAGAGAGGAATAATGGCTGAGACACAACCACCACAGTCCAGGAGAACAGGATCCAGTAAAACCAGGGAAACAGGGAGGTACACAGTCACTGAGATTGAGGCAAGCCATTCAGAAGTGCTGTGGTTTTAGTATCCATTGCAACCATCCCTGTCCTGGTGTTCTTGTTTTGCACATGAGTGACACATTGCAGTATCATCTTCTGCTTTACTACATTCCCTGGACCAGTAAGGAGGAGGCAGCTGATTCAAATCTGCCACAAAACCAGGAAAACTGGATTACCATTTCAATTAGAAAACTGGTCAAACTAATGATTTGGGAGGATATTTTGGGGTAGCAGCTAATCCCTCCTCCCGCAATGATCAGGTATTTATTTGGGACACTGAAATGAGATTTCCTTCCCAAAACATTATTACTCATCTCTGAAACTCCTAAACAGCATTCTTCTTCTCCCAATCCTTGAAGAAATGCAACAAAACTTCTGCCCACCCTCGACCTGTGTAGCACATTCCTGCTGTTTTCTCTGTCTAAGGCTTGTAAAGTGACAATAGACTGCACCTCAGTGAACATGATACTGATGTTTCTGACTTCTAAGCTGTTCAACCACACTGACACACAGCATCTGCCAGAAAAAGGGTCTCAAGTGAAGAGGGAGGAAGGAGGGCAAGGTTTCATCATCTGTTACATGTGAGTGGAACATCTTGTTTAATCCTTCCAACAAAGTTGTTCATTGAAACCTCTGATGCTGCCAATTACGCATCTCTCCCTTAAAAAGGGATGGATTTGTATGGATTTTCAACAAAGTCCCTAAAATAAAAAACTTCTCTCCCCACTTTAGCCAATTCTAATGCTGAAAATTGGACTGGAATTGAGTCAGGGAAAATAGAGGATAAACATCAGGAAAGACATTGTGCAACTCACATCTCCCAGAGCTATTGCAGTGCCTCCCAAATGGAGCAGGGAAAGCCCTGCCTTTTGTCTTAAACACTACAGCAAAAAATATTTGTCTGCAATGGCCAGGAACCATGCTGAGATATACACTCACCGTTTGCCAGTGTCACCAGAACAGAACAATTTGCTTTTTCCCCACTTATGTATTCAGGCACAATTAAAATTACTCCTTTCCTGGGAAAAAAAAAAAAAAAAAAAAAAAGGGGATTCTCAGTTGTTTTTTTTTAACTTCTACCAAGATTCTGGATCTGCTGCCAAGCTTTTGTTTCACCACTAATAAAGACTTTGCTTATTGATCTTGGTACAAGAAGGAAAGATTACCCCACACTCCATCTACCAAGCTGCTGGAGTGCTGCACTTTTTAACATGGTGTAGTGGTTTTGGTTGAAAGGTATAATCTAGTATTGTCACATTATGATCTAGTATTTGTCACATGTTCCAAACCACAGTTATCATGAAAAGCTACCTTCTGTGTCTAACACATGAACACATACTGACAGAATTCATCTACAGCTAAAGATGGCAAATGTAGGTGAGTGTATTCAGCTTGTGGTGCTGGCAAATTCCCAGCCTCAGCACAGCTTTCTGCATATGGCATATGCAGAAATATATATGAGATATATGCAGTTGTTGGACAAGTCTGGTACTGGACTTGCACATGGCCAAAAGGGTTAATTTACCACACAAAGCTTTTCAGAAGACACCTTGTTCTTTACAATACTCTCTGTAGCTGTTATGTGCCCTCCTGACCAAAAACACTATTGAATGATCCCCTACTAAACCTGGGAGAAAGGCTGCATGCCATAAAGGGGAGTGACAAACCATATCTTCAAAGCAAGCTATGAATTGTGAAAGATTTACAGAAACCTGTGTTCTTATTTTCCTCCAGGAGGCAAATCCTGCCCAAAGCAAGCTCACTGTGAGAACGCTTGCCTGACATTTCCAATAGTCTTTGATGTCACATGTTAACGTCCCTGTGCAAGTTATGAGGCAATTTCCAAAATTCACACTTAATTCCAGTGTCTGCTGTTGTCGAACAATTCAGCCTTCTGTCAGCAGCTGTCTGTGCTCGGTCACTGAATGGCTCCTAGTCGGCACAGAAAAGTCATTATTTATAGCCCAGCATGTTTTTAGGACAGCCTCTTCACATTCCTTTTGATAAACAATTGCAAGCAGGGCACAGAGAGATGAGGTGATCAGAGCCTGAACACATACTCACAGCATGCTCAGAGCCACTTCCAGCAGGGTGGGCCTCTTCAGGCTGCTACAGCCTGCAAGGTTCCCTACAGAATCTCCCAACTCCTGATTTTGGTGGTGCAGGGAAAGGCTGAATGCCCCTCTCCCACCCAAGCATATGCACAGCCCAACATGAGCATATCATCTGGGGAAAAACCATCACTTGGGATGGGTCCAACAGACCATCATAGCTATGCTGGCATTTTCCCTTCCACCTCGCCCAAACAAAGGGAGGAGGCTGAGAGGAATCACTTCTAGCAACTGTGAAGCTGCTGGGATTCTCAGAAGGTATCCCCTTACATATACAATCACATGTGGCACAAGATGCAAAACAAAATAATCAGTTTTAGATAAAAAAGTATGCCAAAGATGTTCTTTAATTTAGCCTTTCAAGTACTTCAGTAACTAGAGCACAGTGGAGACTCAAGGATAAAAGGACCTGGTTGCATATAAAGTTACAGTTTCTGCTGTTTTCAACCAAATAAAGGAGGCCAGCAAGCTGCAGAGAGGTCTTTCCCTCTGGACTAAGTGGTTTATGCAACTCAGATGTGGTGCTACCCCCTTTTATTTTGAGCTGTTTTTTATATTCTCCAAGTTGCAAACTAATAAGACAAAATGCTACTACATATCACAATGTGGGAAACAACACTGGCAGCTGCAATACCAAGACTTTTCTTAATTTTAAGGGAAAAGTAGCTTTGGTTGTAATCCAAAAGAACAATAGAGGCACAGGGGAAGCTCCTTGATAGCTGCTAGCCCCATTCAAGCAGGTTCATTCATGATTCCATCACCCTGCATTTCCTCACCAGCATGTGGAAAAGCAGAGCTGCAAAAGACTTCTCTGGCAGGGAAACCAGTGAAGCTGCCTTGGCCAGGAGTGAGGTAGTGCCCAGCAGTGACCCCAAGCCTTGCTCCAGGTGAGGTTATTCCTCTGCCCAGCTGACTGTGAGGACACTTTTGGCAGAGGGAAGGCAAGGGACATCTCTTC
The DNA here is from genome assembly GCA_013397295.1 of Polioptila caerulea. Taxonomy (NCBI): domain Eukaryota; kingdom Metazoa; phylum Chordata; class Aves; order Passeriformes; family Certhiidae; genus Polioptila; species Polioptila caerulea. The sequence continues at coordinate 236,860 of VYXF01003472.1, read as the reverse complement.
TAATTGAACAGGACTGCTGATGGGTCATGTGGGCTGGTCAGAGAGGCTGTACCAGTGAAAGCACACATCTCTGTCACTCTGGGATGTGGTGTTTAATGGTGCTGCTTTAAGGGGACTGGTCATTAATCCTTAGATTCTCCATCTCTTGTACAGGTATTTTTGCATCAGGCTTCTTGAGTTTTTCAAAGCAAAATGGCTCCAATCACTGCAAAATCCTGGGATGACACTGGGGACCTTCACAGGCCAACCCCGTGGTTGGTTTGGGACCCCACTTTCATGGCTCCCACTTACAAAAGCTGGTGATTTCAATTTGTTTTGAAAGTTCCAGCCCCCTCAGTACCAGCTGTTGGCCACAGCCTTACAAGTTCAAGCAAAGCATGGTTAATGCTGGGTTTCCTCAGAGACCAGGGATGTTTTGAAAGGCCGCTGGATTTCATAAATCACATATACAACAGTAATGCACATCTCAACACAAACAACAAGCTTTCTTCTTCCAGGTATGAAAAACAACCCCCCAAGCCCAGGCATGTATGTGCACTCAAGTCTCTGGAGTGTCCTTCAAGTCTCTAGGATAATCTCACATCTTATGAGTCATATACAGTCAGCCCTTATGAGTCAACCCTATTATTTGTAAGCATCATTCTTATGCTTTTTCATTTGGCTATAAAAAGAGAAGAAAGATAACACTGCTGCTTTTTTAGATTACATTATTGAGCTTTCTTTTCCAAAAAAAGGGAAGGTGGGGTTTGTCTTTGGTCACTATGAGTGAAATCTGTTCCCCAAATGTGTACTCTGGGGCCTCAATCAGGCTAAAGGTGAGCTTGTACAAGCAATTTGTTTTAATAAGAATTTAATGTGATGCACCTTTGATACCTCTGTTGCCAGATCTGTACCTCTGCCTGCTCCTTTCAGAAGCAGGATCTGGTGGTAGGACTCATGGTGAGTACACCAGAGAGGGACACATCTGCCTGATGTGTGCCATAAATGTTTAATACCAGCAATGGAGCTCCAGTCAAGAGGGAGACTGAAGTACAAGGAGACCAGCAGATGATTGAGAAGCAGAAAAAGGAACAAGCACAGCCCAGAATCCTGGATGTGCAGGAAGATACCAGCATGCTGGTGAGGATTTGTCTCTGTGGCCATGGGAGAAGGACAACCCAGCTCTGAATCCCAGTCTGTTCCTAAGACCTGGGATTGCCCATCCACAAGACCTCTCAAGCTAGTTGGCCTCCCTCTAGGTTACAGACTACCTACAAATCCTGTACATCTGTTTGGTCACCTGCACAGGCTATGAAGAAAACACCCATTTTGTTTTCATTTGAATTACAGGAGCCCTTCTGCCTTCTGAATGATTTCCTGCATGTGACTAATGAAAAAGCTCCAAACAAGTGCTTCTCTGAGTCATGTATCTTCCCTCCTTTATATGCTAGCTACCTGTCAGATTACAATCACAGCTCCGTTACTTTGGGATTCTTTTGGACAAAAGAGGAACAAATGCCTTGAACAGCAGAGAAACCTCCAGTGGTCTGCATGCAGTGAGGGTGATCCTTTATTGCAGTCTACTTCACACAAAGCTGTAAACCACATGCATCTTTTGATATAGGTAACCTACAGCCATTTATGCCCAAAATATCACATAGCCTTTGCAAAAATGAATTTTGCAGTTTACACTAAAAATAATCCCATGTGACCTTTGCAGTCCTACCTTACTAAGAATCTCTAGTCATTCATGCACTCAGTTATTAGGGCTTCAAATGAGGCTGATCACAGTTTACATACTGAGACTGTCTCTCACAACACCTCAGCCTACTAAAATGACACATTTTCCCCCAGAAAGGGACGTGTTATGTAGGAAAAGTCATTTAGGAGATGATCATGCTACAGCCAGCATCAGGAATTACATTAGCAAAGAAAATGCACATAGGCAAAGAAGAGCAGGGTTTGGCTTTTCCAATGGCTCAAATTTTGGTTTCATTTTAAGAGATGACATTTTAAGTTTATTGGCAAGTACTCCCTTCTCTCCTTCTTCTAGCACATAATACAGACTTTTAATTTTTTTCCAAGTGTCCGGTCTTTGCCTGCATTAAAAAACCCTTTCTCCTCTCCCTGGCCTTGAATAGTTATTCAGCTGCAAAATCAGTTTTATGAATAGATGTGACTTTGAATGCCTACACTGCAGATGTGACCTCAGGGTAAAATCGAAATGCAACATCATCTGCTGGGAAGGAGGCAAAGAGGAGAGCTGGTGAGCAGTGCAGAGGTATCTGAAACACAGAGGTGACTAAAGCCTTTTCTGCTCAGTTTGTTTTTACCAGGCTGTTAGAAAAATGTGGTCTTCTGCCTTTACATTCAGAGCACACTGGCCAGATTTACAGACACCTCACACTAGAGGTACCAATTCCATTTGACAGTCCTGGATTTTGAGAGGTCCCTCAGCACTGACACTGCAGGTTTTTATTGCCTGGACAATTCATGCACGTAGCCCTTAGTGAGCACCTTACGAACCCATGTTAATACAGCATCTGCAATTTGCCACTTTTATTATTTCCAGGTTGGAATTTCTGCAAGATGCTTCCATCATTGACGTGTTACAGATTACCATGCCGTGGTCCCCGCTCACAGCCTAATTGTCCCTATGTTTCTCAGCACAGTCCCCCTGGAGCTAAGGGCACAGGCATCCCAGCATTGACAGTCAGGACTTGGATCCTGGAGGAGTAACAGATGTACTGAACGCCCCATGGCCTGGGAAGCAGCAACATATGCTGCAGTCATTAGTGCCCGTTGAGCAACAAGGGAGCCTGACACTTTGGATTTGCTTTACCTTTGGCAGCAAGAGCAGTCGTGGCTCTTCAAAAGACGCTGAGCAATGTGCTCAACCAAAACACTTGGAATAAATGGCATAATCAAACTGCAGAACCCAACTGTTGCTCCTCAGTCATGGAGCGTGGAGGATGATGAGCCCCCTGAGGGAGAAGCCCCATGGAGAAGTCGGGCTGATTCTCTGAGTCATCCCTAAGATCAGCAACGCACCTCAAGCTCACCAAAAAAACCCCAAAACCCCAGCAAGCCTTGTTTCCCTATGCAGATAGCCCCTGTCTGTCCCTATAAAACCCCAACCTCAGCCTCTAGACCCCAGGAGGTTTGTGTCCCTGGCTCCCTTTGCAGAGATGCTGACAATAAAGCCAGCTCTGGGGAATTGCCATACAGGCTCCTTTCTCTCTTGTTCCTGCCTTGGCCTGGGGATTCCTGCAGAGACCTGAAAATCACAAGAGCTGAAATCACTACTCTGGGCTGATATTGCTTCTCAGAGCTGAAATCACTANGCCTTGGCCTGGGGATTCCTGCAGAGAGCTGGAAATCACAAGAGCTGAAATCACTACTCTGGGTTGATATTCCTTCTCAGAGCTGAAATCACTACTCTGAGCTGGTATCTCTTGCTGGAATCCCCTCACAACCAAGGAAGCAGGGCTCTGCTCCTAGAAGGTGTTCTCTTTTGAGATATTTCTCTCTGGGAAGGATACAGGCCCCTGGGTGAAACTCTCACCCAGCTTCCTGTTGCATCAATGGAGACCAGTTGTTTGGAGCAGAAAGCAAAAGGCCAGCACAGAAACATCTTGGAGGCACCATAAAAATGGCACAAAATAAACTGCAATGCACCCATAACCCCTGCCAGGCTTGTCACATCCTGATGTGAGGCCAATCTGTCCAGCATCAGCTGAAGGCCCTGCTACCAGCCAAGCTTCTTTCAGCTGTGCTGCAACCTGTGCTGTGTCTGACCTGTGTCTTGGCACGGGGCTGCATTCTCCCAAGAGTCACAGTCTGCAAAAGAACACAAAAACTGGGGTCTCCTACAGCAAAAGAACACAAACACTGGGATCTCCTACTGCACTCCCATGATAAATGTTCCTTGCAGAAAACAGAGAAGATTTTGCACCTGGAAATGACAAATGGCATTAGGAGAAACTGTTTCTGTTCCTTTAACCTCGTCTCTCCTTACCCAATGTTCTTCTCCTTCATTTCAGCTCTCTGGCAGTGACACCGACACTCTGGTTTAGAAAAAACACATCTGAAAATGGGTGGCTTTTCTCTTCTTTTGGCTTTGCTGACAATTAGCAGAGCTGAAAACTGGGGTACTTTGAGGAGCATAAATAAAATTGGGGATTTGAAGATCATTTCTTCCATAATGAACACAAAAAAATACTAGAGGGCTGAACTTCTGTTTTGCAATGTGACACTATCATATTTCTTCATAGCTTTCTTTCATATTTTTCCTACCCCCGATTGACTTCAACGCTCTTTTAAGCACAAAAGAAGAGAGAGAAAAGGAAAAAAAAATATTTTGTGCAACTTTATGACCTGTTTAATGAGAATATTTCTTTTCTACCTTTCCAGATATTTAACATTAAGCAGAGACTGCACCAAAAGTGCAATATTTTCAGAATAAAACTCACAGTGTTTTTTCCTGTTAAGATCTCAGAGGTGCTCAGACTTAGCATCCCAGATGGTCTCTTCTAAACTAAGCCCTTAATACTTACAATCACAGTGTACTTACAAAAACATAGGGAAAAAAAAAAGAAAAAAATAGAAAATGAAGCTATCAGTGGGCTTTGGAGGAGTCCAGATGTGGTTAAAATCAAGGTCTGAGTGAAACATCCATCTTTAAGAAGCAT
>VYXF01003472.1:217860-231108 GCA_013397295.1 Polioptila caerulea | reverse complement strand
GGAGGTTTCTCCCCAAATTTGCCCTGAACCAGGACAAACCCTCACAGTGGGAGGGCTTGAATCCCTTCTAGAAACAACACTGACAGCTTTCCAGCCCCCGTGTTTTGTATTTCTACACGAGTTAATTCCTTGTGATGCTCTCAACATGAAGATGATATCCCGGCCATGTCACATCCCACCTTGGAGCAGACACCATCTCCTGCCAGGCACTTGGACTCTGGCAGCAAAGTAGGGTACACAGCTCTGTGTGTTTTTGTGCACACACACACACCCATCCTCTCCTACGTTTTTATCAGTGTTCAACAGAGAATCATTTAGCCTTGCACTCTTTATGGACAAACAATTAACACCTAAGTTCATTTTGTAGACAAAAGGATTTTGTATTTATTTTGTTGACAAACTGTCTTAAAACATGGAGGAGACTCTGTTTGACAGTCCTGGCACATACTTGATTCAGTGGAGAAAATGCATTCAGCTAACTGTCCTATCACTTATGTAGACAAAATTAATTTCATCATAATTCTGTCAACAAAATGCTAACTTGCTTAAATTATTGTCTCAACAAAATAAATTAACTTAAAATCCTTTTGTCCACAAAATAGATTTAAGTGTTTAGTGAAGCCTTGTAAATACCATGGTCTGTTAGTTTAGCATGTGCAACTCAAACATGTGGCTCAATGGAGTCAGCAGGCCCTGTCTTATCAGGCAGGGCTGGTCTTGACTCTTTCAGCTCTTCCATTCTCGGGGAGGTCACTCCAAAAGGATCACCAATCACCTGGGCTGTATCACAAGGAGTCATCCAGAACCCCAGGATGGACTCTTTTCCTTTTCTTTATTTAATCACTAGCAACTAGCAGAAAGAATTTGGCATTAAGTATAGCAAGCTAAACAAATCAGCCTGTTCCTCAAAAGAGAGGCTTTGTCCTTAGAGCTGAAGTTGACGTGGAGTTTCCATGACAAACCTCCTGACAAAATAGCAACTTAATGAGGGACTGCAGCTGAGATACCTCAGTAGATTTCATATTGTGACCATGAAACTGTAATTACTGTGCTTTAGATATCGTGTGTCGAAAGTCTATTATGCCTACAGAAAATTTCCTCCTGCCTTTTCTGTGCTGCTTCAAATTCAAGTTCACATATTCACATCCTCCTTGGAGCCCAGCTCAGAGAATGGAAACTCATCAGAGCACAGGCATTGCTACAGGGGGCCGAGTGCACCCAGTTCTGCCCAGGACAGTGTAAGTGCAAAAGGAACTGCACCAGAACCATGGCAACCACCTGCCCTTGGGTTCACAGCACCATCTGTAAGGCTATTTCTGGTGTGCCTTCATGGCACCAGCCACTGCAGGGGACTCTGTGTTGTCATCTCCTATCTCAGGTCCCCACAAACAACTGCATGTCCCAGCCTGCAGAAATGTCAGGGATGACACCTCACAGCTCAAGTCAAAAATGTCGCTGTCATTTGGATTCACCTCTGGAGAAAGAAAACCCCTAGGATAAGTCTTTTAAGCTGTTTTAATTAGATCCTTCTCCTGGGCTTTACTAACTACTGCCTCACCTATTGTTCAGCTGCATTTTAACAACAAAGAAACCTAGAGAGAATCATGCCTATGTTTTCAGTGATGCCAGTCAAGGAATTTTTCAGGCCAGTGGAAAAATGAAACTCTTCCATAAGCTTTTGCAAAATTCTTTCACTAGTATAAACAGGATTTTTGTCCTTTGTTGGGCATTATTTTGGTTACAATGGAGTTAAATTCCATGAGTCTGGAAAGTGTACAGTAACACAAAGAAAATACCATATTACTATAACACTTCTTATGGGCATGAAAAGAATAAAATGCATTCAAATGCAAATGCAGCCTGCAAGAATGGACAAAGCTCTATGTTTTTCCAGCAATGTCTTCATTCTGCTAAAGACAAACTTAATCTCGAGCAAGATGAGCGCCTGTGTGTGTTCAGGTCCAGACCCTGAAAAGGCGGCCTCTGGCCAAAGTCTTCCTCAGGATTTGAGCCACTTCTGCATTACTGCCTCGTGTCAGCACTCACTGAAGGACAGGGTGTTTATTAATCCCTCCAGAACCACATGTTGTAGCCCCAGGGGGATGAAGCCTGCTGCACTGTCTATCCTGACTTATGGGAATTTAACAGAGTATCTAAAACTGTGGGATTGATCCTTACAGTGCTTATGGGCAACAATTTTTTTTTTGTCTGTGACGTGCTCTGAATATACCAAGCATATCAAAAGGTCTGGCGGGGGATTTTCAATGAAATTTCTATGTGCTATACAACCAGATCCTCCTGAACTTCAGTAGATCTGGGTCTCTAACTGCCACAAAGCTCTTTTGACATTTCCAGCCTGAAAGAATGCATTCTGCCGACTACATTTCAAGAAAAAATAACAGTAACCAACTGGGGAAGCTTGTAAATAAATCCCTGCAAAAAAGCCTAGAAAATAAGCACAAGGATCAGCTAGTTAGAGGACTCCCTGGCAAACAGGAGGAGAGATCTTTTTAGGGAGCATGTGGCAGGGAAATCAGATGTTCTTTTACTGGTGTCACTTCTGACTGTCATGAAAGTGCTCTTGACCCACCCCATCTGATAGAGCCCAGCACCGGCCAAGGCCACACCACCCAATAAAGCTCGAGCACTTCTCAAGTTATTTGAGACCAATTTCTTCCTTTGTAATGGCTCTGCATCATGCTTGTCACTACCTTGTCTCCCAAATGGGTCCAGAAGGAGCAATGCATTAGAGTGAAAGAAAGAACCCTGCAGGCAAAGCCGGGTATCATGATTGCTGAGTTTCTTTTTGCAGACAGAATCAGGGAATATTCTGAGTTGGAAGGGACCCACAAGAATCATCGAACCCAGCTCTTAAGTGAATGGCCCCTTCAACACCTGAAGGCAGCATGTACGCAGGAATTAATTTAATACAAGCAAAACCTAAGAATACAGAATAGAGGAGGACTTTAGGACACATAACACTGCTGTCCTGGGGGTCACCCCTAAGCTCCTCTCACCAGGATGACCTGCAGGGAATGGAGCACTTCTGACCCTGTACTAGTCCTTTTTGAACCGTGCACTGTAAGGAAAGAGGTCAAGGATCTTAGCCTGTGCTTGGACTTGGGCAAATCTCCTCATCCAGACCTTCAGTGCATTCATATCCAAACCAGAAACACAACTGCAAGGAGACCCAGCGTGGGGACAGCAAGGAAATGTGGGAGAGGGGAGCTGAAAGGATCATGGCTCTGTTTGTTTGTTTGTTCTTTAACTCAGGTATCTTAAACTCTCCACCACCGTAACTTGGAATTCCCCTTTGTGAAGGAGAAATCCGAGGAGAGAAATGGAAATTTATATGGAAATAAACATCCAAATATACATGAGGAAGAGAGGGGAGGGAAAGGAGTGATTCATTATTATGGCTTACATATCATTACACATTCAAAAATTCCAAGGTAATATATTTTTCTTCATTGCTTGGGTAATAAATCATCATTTGATTACAAAAGAGGAGTGCCTGGATGGAAATGCAGCATTTCTGAAAAATACTCCTGGCAGATGAATGACAGGAAAATTTATGGATAATTCAGTTGCCTGACTGTCCTGCCTCCAGAAGAGAAGTCTATGCCAATATCTAAACCTTTCCTGACAATTCACAGAGCAGACACTGTACTTGATAAAGTGAGGTTTGTAGACCTCCCTTGGCTTGATTTTTGTTATTCCTCCTTTGGCAGCCTGCAGAATGTGTCATAGCAATGCAAAAGGATTAGGAAAAAGTTATCAAAGATGCCACTGAGCCTGTACCAGCAGGACTATCTCTAGGACATGTCTATATGAAAAATATACTCTTGTGTTTCCCACTTGGTTGGAGTTGTCCAATCAGAGATTTTTCAAGGGTCACTGGTATTTGTAAGAGTTTTCAAGCACAAAAAATGACCATCCAGTCTCCCATCAGCTTGCTATTTTCTAATTTATCTTCATTTCATCCCCCAGGTATTTTTCAAGCCAACTCTTAATATTTTTCCCTGTATAAGCAGAGTTATTTCACTCTTCAGCTGGCGCCTTCAAGTCATTCTTCATTTTTTCTCCCATTAGACTCTTAGCTAGGTGTAAGTCTGAAAATCTGGCAAAATGTTGCAGGAGAGGGGTGAGGCAGCTAAAGTAAAAGGTGGCAGAAGGCAGCCACATGCAGGGGCAATCCTTACTTCAATGAGGGCAGGCAGGCAGCAGTCAAGCCCCATCTTTTCTGTTGATACTCACTTCCAAAAGGAAATTGCTGTCTTCTTTTATGAGCAGCCAAAAGGAACCCACATCTCACCAAGCCTGGGGGCCAACCTTGGAAAAATGTAACTCATCCCTTGCAGAGTCCACTGCTTCTGGCAGAAGGGCATCAACAAGCACTTCTTCCAATAGGAGCACACCTTGGAAACACAGAGGTTTTCATCTGGGAATTGCCTGTTCTAAATTGGAGAACAAATTACATCTCTGCACCAGGCTTTGTGTTTTTGCACTGCTCAGCTGCCAAAAACCGCAGACAGAGTTGACTCAGAAAAAGACTTTTTCTTTAGGGGGGCCAACTAAGACGATCAGGGGAAGCAGCTGAACATATGGGCTAGGTTTTCTGTCAGTGAAAATGAGACAGCTACTTCTGAAGCAGACATGGAAAGCCTCCCTTCGCAGGTGGCAGAGTGAAGCAGTGCATCCCACCTCCTCCTGGTGCCAGCATGTGAAACAGCTCACACGAATCATGCGCTAGGAGTGCCTGTTCTTAGCAGTGATTGTAAGGACAGCCTGGATGAGTTGCTCATCTGCTGCCATCTGAAGTAGAAGGAAGTGGATTCATTACTTTGAAAGCAGAAGTAGGCTTTATTTCCTGCTGGTTTCCTGTTTCTGGTGGCAGTATGGAAAGAACAAAGCCAGTAAAGCTAGCATGGTCTCTGAATTTCTCTCTGGGAGATGTTTTATCTCCTACACCAGTGCCCAGATTTCAAGGGTTACACAAGACACAGTGCTGTGAAAAATCAAACTCAAACTTCCTTCCAAACTGCATTCTTATTGGGCACTAGCCAGTACTATACATCCAAAACATTAAAGACCCCCAAAGGCCCCCTCCACAAAGGAAGGTGAAGTGTTTTCCAAAGGAATCATCTGAAAATACCAATAGCTGTAAACCAGTTTGTCTTTTGTTAAAAGTGAAGATGTTTGGACAATAAATGCAATAGAGTAATTTCACCAATAATAGGAGCATAACACTCTGTGGGGTCACATTATTCCTGGAAAAATCTCAATCTTCCAGACTTGTTGCCATATAGGAGACATGTCCTCCAGGGCTATTTTCCCACCAACTCTTGCAGTACCCTCCCCAAAAATTTAATAGCCATAATTACAATGGGACATGAAAGGATTTATGCCAGCTTGAACATCTCTTATCAAGCCCCTCACCACCAAGACGCATTAGGTGTTCTTGAATTATCTGGACTGTTTTCATCAATGAGATTAGCAGGACTGGGAAGAACTCAGGACCTTAGCCATTACCATCCTGTACTGTGTTTGGACCCCAAAATCTACATTCCCTGGGTGCCAAATAGCAGCCACTTTGGCCTTATTGCAATTCCCTGTAGCTTAAGAATATATATTTCCTTTGCCCTCATCCCTAGCTGAAATACCTTCTGTGGAATAAACAAGCATTTTACATATCTCTCCCTTACCCTGTCCTTTGGCAGGATTAAAGATGTGAGGGTGTTTCACATCTGATGCAGAAAAGTATCTGCTTTGAGTTTTCAGCCAGGCATGATCTGTCAGTGGATAGAAATCTCATCTCTGAAGCCCTGGGGCCTCGGCCTAAGCAAGGTAATGTAACAGATTTTATTAGCAGCTTCAGAAAGGTAATCTAACACTAGATTAGCATTAAATGGTCCAGCAAAGTAGACACATAAAGGCATCTGTAAACATCATCCCATGCCCTTGAGTGCATGAATATCTGTTTTTTAGGCAAAGAGGCAGTTTTTTATTTAGATGCTTTGAGGGACCGATTTGCTTTGTATACAAACTACCGTGTGCTTAATGTCTTGGTAAGCTCTTTCCCTCATCAAAGCAGCAAAAATGCCTTGATATATCATAGGACTTGCTAATAGATGACTAGATAAAGCTAAATTGTAAAATGATCACTGCTGTCTCATGGCTTTCCTAATATGAGAAATGTGATCAGAAAATAATCTGCTACTGAGAAGGCAATCTGAATCCCCTTCAGGGAACAGGCTGCATGAATACAGCACTGAGGATGATATATTAGCATTTCAAGAAGAGCCTGGAATCAGTACAGAGGGTGCCACGGAGGAATAGCTAAAATTTCTTTATCTTTATCTGCTAATATTTCTGAGAAAATTGCAATATTGGGAAATTGCAGAAAGACCAAACACCTTGCTTTAAGTGAATTGGACCTGCAACTGTGCAATCACCTGTACAGAGCCTACAGTATATGATTTTTACCAAATTAAAAGCAGAAATTTCAGCCATGGATATGGTTCCTTTGTCAGAGCTACTTATGAATTTTAGGGTATAGATTTATACTGAGGTCAGGATTTTCAGAAGTGGACATTATGTCTGAGTGATCCACTAGAGACACCTCAGAGTGGTTTTATTTACTACAGCTGGGCCTTCCATCACTTACCCATCATATCTTGGAGGGGTTGAATAGCCTCAGAAGCTTTGTCAAAAGATGCCACAAGGTTTCTTGGTTTGGTGTTTCTGATGTTGTTCTTTTTACTGTGCAATATTTATCCTTCATGTAGTATCTCAAAAGTTTCTTCCATGAAAACAGAGCAAGCAATTACAGGGAACTGCACCTGTTTTTCATAATAATAAGGAGTTGTAGAGATTTTATATATAGAATGAAATACTGCATAATGGAGAATTTTAAGATAGTAAACAAAGGAGCTTAGGCAACTTTCTAACGAGCTTGAATGATTTAAAGCTTCTCAGGCTCTAGAGACATACTTGAAACTCCAATGACTTTCTGCCGTGGGCACAGTTAATAAAACTTGAATTTCTAATCTTGCATTTTCCCCAAATGAAAGTTTTATCTAATCAAAACATCCAGCTGATGTACCAAAGCAAGTACTATTGAGTGCTCCAAGTACCCACAAAATAACAGACAGCTCAGGTTACACAGAGCCATCTGAGGAACGCATCAAAAGCATGTACCAAACTGTTCCCATTTCCCTTCTGAGTTCATCATCTGGCACATGAGCAAGTCTCTTGGATGCTGTACAATAAAGAAAATTATCAAGCACACACGTAGAGTCTTTTAAAGGCAAAAAAAGCATTAAGAAAGAATTATTTGGGGGGGAAAAAATGAAAGCTTGTCAATACTTTTTAAAGGTTTTGGTTGTTCTCTACCACAGCACTGCATTAGATCCCCATGCTAACCACTGAGTGAGCTTTGGCATTTGCACGTGGTGAGATGTGGTCCCTGGAACAGGGAAGAGACAAGACAGAGCCTGACTTCATGTGGAGTTCCTGACCCATTCTAAGGCACCACCATGAAATGCACATTGGTAGAGCCCCAGCCTGGTGCTCCCTACACCCCATCCTTGGCTCTCAGCATCTCCCTGGAGCACACTGCCCGTGCTCCCTGGCAAAGCAGCCAGCACAGCACTGCATCCCCTTTAAACAATTATTTTCCAGCTGGCAATGCACTTGGGGCCTTGCCAAAGCTCTCCTATACAGAATGGCCCAAACCCCTCCCAACATCCCACCTTACTGCACATGCAGTAGCTCTCCCCCTCTCTCTCAAAGGCACATCCCTCTTTCCATAGAAAAAGAAAGATTTATTACTTTAGCAATGGAAAGCTACAATAATAGGCCAATGAAAATAGCTAAAGTTGTAGCTACTTTGCCTAGCAATTACACATGTGATGAATTCATTTATCTGCTAGTCCAGCAGCTTAATTTACATCCCCACTTAAAAGTTAATTCTGGAAGTGCACTTCACTGCCACGGCAGCAGGGACAGCAAAGGCTGGACCCTCTTGAAAGAAAGCCCCCTTTTAATAAATATCTCTGCAATTAATTATGCAACAAAACCAGCCATCACACTATTTACATGTGGAAATAAAACATCAGTATCATAAGAGGCAAATTATGTAGAAAAGTAAGCCAGAAACAAAGCTAATATTCACAGGAATTCAGGTGAAGGAGATTTAAAACGTCACTTACTAGGGGAATGCTGATGAAAATTAATTGGAAGAGATGGAAGCACTGTTTCTGCATCATGAGAGCAGAATTTTTCAATGTCTGTAATAAAATGATGATTTATAAGTCTTTAGTGAAGAAAATTTACGCACTAACCAAGACTCTGGTAAGGTTTAGATCAGGTCAGGGATTTCCTGATCATATTTTGCTTCTGTCAGAAAGTGTTGACTCATCAGAACCACATCTGTTATTTACCATGAAAAGTCTGAATGGTGTTTATTTTTGTCTGGATTCCTCAGGTCCTGAATGAAACCTCTAGTCAAAATCAAGGGGGATGCAGAGTAGAACCAGCAGCTAAAGCACTTGCCTGCTGTGTAAGAGACCAAGATGCTGAGCTCAAGCTGACCCAGGTAAGTAGGAAAATTCAATTTCAGTGTGTAACATGCAGGCAAAGGACACTGTCCAGTATCACAGTGGCATCTTGCTCAGGGTCTAAGTGAAAAGACACAGCATCCCCCTTGCATTCTGCATGCAGAATTAGCGAGTTTCCTAAATCCTAGTAAGTCACAAAGAATGGGAAAACAGTCCCTTCTAATGCAGAGACAGACCAAACCCCCAAAGCAACAGCAGACTCACTTGTCCAGTAATTTTGGGAAGTCAAAGAAGGGGGTCTCTACTTCTCTTTATTTCTTTTTAAATTAAAGCCATGGTTCTCATTTTGGGAGGGCACCCAGTAACAGCCACCAGCTTTTCTGTCATTGGTGTGACAGTGCTGTGGCTCATAATTCACCAGGCATGGTGCTAAGATGTGCTTCAAACAAGCCAAGGGGAATAGCCAGCAGCTTTTCAGCACAAAGGCAGCTTTTTTATGGCATATGGGTGAACCACCACAAGTCCAAAATGAGCATTGAAAATTATTGCCCTGCCATTTTACCAATCCCTGCATGCTACCTGACAATAATGTGGTTTTGAACACATAGGTGGCTATGGCTCCCATCAATCAGTTAAGATATAAATACATGGCATCACATGATACTGCACAGGTATCACATCTCATCCCTTCAGAGATTCATGCAGACACAATCAGACCTGTTGTTTCTACCAAATTGGAGAGCTTGGGGAGTGGGCTGAAGGAATTTGCACAAAGCTCAACAAGGAAGTAAGAAAGATGTGCATGAATATGAAATTTCCTGATGCAATCTAGACAGTTTATCACTTCTGGGGCTAATCACACTCTACCCATTAGTAAGAGACAACTTGAAAGAGAGAGACAGTGAAAGGGTCTTCAGAGGCAGCCTGATATGACTAAGCCAAACAGCTGCCTCTGAAGAAAAGGAGAGTTTGGCCATGATGCTGAGGAGAGGACAATGCAGATCTGGAAGTTTTAGCACAAAATCAAAGCCTTCTTGGGAACAGGAACAACAGAAGCACAAAGTTTCTTTATTTCATAAACCAGAACACGTGGTCTCTCAGCACTGCCCTTGTTATTCTGACTTTGTACTACCTAAGGATAAGTTTTACCAGAGAGCATAAATCCTTTCCTGAATCACTCATAATCTCTTAAGGTATAATTACTGTACTGAAAAAAAAAATAAAAAAAAAAAAATTCAATCTTACAAGAAGAATGTTCAAGCTGAGATAAACATGTAGAGAAAAAGCTGAAATCACAAGGCCCAAATCCTCCCATGCAGCCAGGTTTGACAGACATCATGTAAGATCATCGAAAAGAGAATTATCAGAGGAATTTTGCCAACCAACTGAAAATTAATTCCATCTGAAATCATTCTAATTGGCTGTTTCAATGGCAAAGCAATAAACATTTTAGGGGGAATCTGGGTTTGAAACAAAAATGATAATTTATTTAGTCTACATAGATTTGCTCAGCTGTAAATCACTGGTGCATCAGATAATACTTTGCATTTTGTCTGGAAAAATCTCACCAAGTAGAAAATATAATTTTCCTTTGTTATCAAGAGTGGCAGAGGCAGCTGGCTCTTTCCTTGTAATCCTTACTAGCATAACTGCATAATCACCTCACTGAGGACTGAACCTCAGCTCTGAGGGCTCTGTCTCATAGTTGTTAGTTTCTAAAAGCACAGGGAAGATCCTCCCCAAGTGGAATTTGCATCACTAATTATTATGGAATAATTAGGCAGAACAGATGCTGACTTTTGAACTCACTAGAGTCTTCAGTACTTGCAGCCATTTACAGAATTGTAGAATTTCCAAAGGCTCAGAGTTTTAGGATCACTGAAATTTTGCTGTCACCAAGAACCATGTGATGGTGTCAGGATTCCAGTGACCCACCATGTAACCCAAGTTACACTGACCCATATAAATACTTAGAACTAATGGATCTCTCCTAGTGACTTTTTTAGACAGGCTCTACATTTTAATATTTTAATAGAGACTATCTATGAGTCAGTAATAGGGCTTTCAAAGCATTATGAATGACAGAGTATTCTTCTAAAATACAGTGCAATTTTTAAGAGATGGATTTTATTTTTTTTTTCCAGTGTAAACAGACAGAAATGAAAGGTTTTAAAAGAACACAATCCTTTTTTAAGTTAAGAAAGATTTGCCTATAGTGAGTTTTGCTGCACTTAGAAATAGTATTTTATATTAAGTAGTTCTTGCAAGCAGGAAATGCCTGTACAGATGTCAAAAACTGCACCAGAACACTTAATTAAAGAAGCATTTTTAGATTCCTAAAAAAATCCTCTGTTTCATGTTGCTCTACAAGCCACTGAATAACCACCTGTCTATTACCAGCAGAGTTTCATGTTTTCCACAGGCATGGAGCTGTAGAATCATGGAATGATTTGGGCTGGAAGGGAGATTAAAGCCCATGCAGTCCCACCCCCTCCCATGGCTGGGGACACCTTCCACTATCCCAGGGTGCTCCAAGCCCTCTTCAACCTGGCCTGGGACACTTCCAGGGATCCAGGGACAGCCACAGCTGCTCTGGGCAACCTGTGCCAGGGCCTCTCCACCTTCACAGGGAAAACTTTCTTCTTAATATCTAACTTAAACTTACTCTCTCTCTTATTTTGAAGCCATTCTCCTCCTTTCCTGTCACTACATGCCTTTATAAAAAGTTCCTCTCCATCTTTCTTTCTCTCCTTTCAGCTTCTAAGCTTAAGCTGGGAAATGCTAAGGAAAACAAGACAATTTGCTCAAGCTTTCATTTCCTGGAAGAGGGGGAAGTTTTGCTGAACTCACAACCACACACCCAGTGACACTTTCTGAAGGTCTCTGCCAAATGGCCACTTGTGTTTAATGAACACAAGAAAGGACTAAACTAAGGATAAATCTCAGTTTCTGTGCAGCTTTGGGATCAACACTTACAAGCAGATCCAGAAAGTCCAAATCAGTGGTTGGGATCAGCAGAGGTCACTGGTACCTATATGAAGGGAGGGTCAGGACAATTTAAACCTAATTCCCTTTGGGAAAGAGCTGAACTTCTCCCTGGCAGCAAAACACTTAACAAAAATTTGAAAACTGAGTACACTGACCCAACACCCAGAGAGACTGCTCTATTCATCAGTGGTAAAACTGCTCATGAAAGGTGGAGGAAAAAAATTACAAAAAAGAGCAAGAGAAGGGGGTTGTGGGGAGAGTTCTCTCAGCCTGAGGATGCTTTCCTTAAGGCTACTTCCACTGTCAGCTGGCAGGACTTAGCTTCTTTCTGAAAATGAATCCCAGACACAAATTCCTTTCTGGAGGATCCTTCCTCGACAGCTTACACTAACAGTGTAGAGAGAAGAGCTTCTAAACCGCTCATGAAGGGGCTGTAAAAGGTGGCAAGACAAACATCTCTGCACTCGTAATGGAGCCACAGATGCTCTGAAATCAGTTTGTCATTGATTAAAAGGGGACCTGTGACTCTGGAAAACCTGGATCAGTAAGTCTTGATTCCCACAGCTCCAGGGTTGCTGCAAGGCTGTATCATTTACCTCTTCAGGTTACCAGGATTTTATGAATTAACATTGCGTAAAAAATTGTAATAATGGCAGAACAATTACAAAACTAACAGCAAAATCTATACAAAGCCTATCTTGATCCTGTGTGGGATGCTAACTCCTAGCAGCCCCACCTTAACCTGAGAAACTCGAGACATTTCCAGCTCTATCCCTTTTCCATGGCCCCATGCTGCTCCCACCCTTAGTTTTACCCTTACCTAAGCAGCTGCCTCAACTCATCCTCTGCCCGGCCAGGGGTCCTCTTCTGAGCCTACACATCCAGCAGATCCCAGCTTGGTCTCTGGGCTCCTTTTTTCCAAAAAATACAAATAAAAGGTCTTTTGCAGAAACATCTTGTCTCAGTGCCTAACAACCTTTTACTGGGTGGGTTAAGCCATGCATGGGATCACAATCAAGGCAGATAATTGAGTCTGTGGAACTAATTTCAATTATCAGGATTAAATATCGTAATTCCCATTTTAAAAATACAACTTCTGCCTTTTTTTCATATGCAATGAATCTATGAACAAGTTGCAATTATCCAAACAGTCACATTTCTATCACTCTCTTGAAAGTAGTACTTAGACATTTGCATGCCTCTGAAGTTTTCAGTGCCACCTCTAACTCACAATTTTGGATTACAGAGTTCTAAGTGTATCTGTATTTCCTCTCTGCTCAGGGGCTGTGGGAACAATGAGTTTTCTGGTTTAGTCACTGAAGCACAAAAATAAAGAGTGAAAATAAAAATGACAAAGAGTCCTGGAGCAAACCTTTTTTTCTCTGCAGAAAAAAAAATCCCCCACCAAACCATTTCACTGGACATTCCATTTGCTCTGTAATGAAATGCTTTGTTCCACATGCTTGTGTGAAAAGGAAAGGAAATACTAACTCTAATAAAGGAGCAGATCAGGGAAACCTGCCTTTCATCCAGGAGTTTTGACCTCAGTGTGGGTGACAGCATTCTTGAGGAGGGAGCTGGGGAGGGTCTTCAGTACTGTGAGAACCCAGGGCCTGTCCTTGACTGCTCTGGGGGCTCAGGGACCTGTGCAGGGGGCCCAGAGTGCTCAGAAGCCCTGGCACCAAGCCCAAGACACCTG
>VYXF01003472.1:177694-217785 GCA_013397295.1 Polioptila caerulea | reverse complement strand
CTTAGGGCGGGGATCGCCTCGGACTGTCGGGCTGTGAAGGCCTCGGCAGGACAGAGAGAACAATAAGGTAAATATTAGATAAGGTAAAATAAACAATCATAAAAGGTATCTGAAGACTGAAGATTCTACAGCTTTTTTCTCCTTGGGCAAGGAAAAGGACTTTTAACACCCTGGGGACTTTTCCAGCAAAAGCAGGAAATCCCCACACAGTACCTGCAGCCAGCACATTCCTCTGTGCAATGGGAAGAGACCGGGAGAGAGGGAGTGACAAAGAAATCTGCACTGCAAACAGGGCACTTCATTAGAGGCTGCTCCAGCAGCTGCAGTGAGTGTCCACTGATCTGCTGGAGAGACAGTGCCAGAGGGCCAGGCTGGGGACACCTCACCTCAGGTCAACTTCCCAGAATCACAGCTTAGGCTGAGATCCACAAAGATCGCTGAGACCAAGCCATGGTCCTGCACAGACACCCCAACAGTCCCACCATGTGCCTGAGGGTGCTAGGGTTAGGGTTGGAGCTTGGGTTTGGGCTTCCCTGGGGAGCCTGTTCCAATGCCCAAGCACCCTCTTAGGGAAGAGACTTTTCCTCATGTCCAACCTGTACCTCCCATGACACAACTTCAGGCCGTTCTCTTTGGTCTTCTGCTAGTGACCTCAAATGAAACATTTAAACCAGGCTAGATCCCTGCCTGAGACTTACTAAGCTGAGTCAATACATTTACTTTTAAACTTCACAGCAGGGTATTTACTGTAGCAGTTTGTTTGTCCCTGTCAAAGAAAATCAAACTCAACTTCGGGGTGGCTGAAACTGCACTTAACATTTTCCCAAACTATGGTTGTCAGCCTGTTTTATACAGTCACTTAATCCTGCTGAAAATCCATAGTAAAAAATCCATGTGAGAGGCAGCATCTAGGTAAAACAGGGAGACTGGCACATGCAGCCACAACCTGTAAAAGGAAGTGTTTTCAATTGACTAGAATATTCAGGCAAGCTGCTGACAGCTCCCTGTGAAGCTCGTATTTCCCAGCAAATTTTAGTCCCAGCTCTGTCACTGCTGACCTCAGCCCTCATCTGTAGCCACAGCTGGGACAGGATGGTCTTCTTCAGTGGAAGAAAAAAATAATAAAAGCCAACACCTTAAGATTTGCCATTTTGCCAAACACCAGTTAATGTCTGGTCTTTCTTCTGGCCTCTTCTACTGCCTTATTGCCGGGTGATTTTTCACTGCCCAAGATTCACATGTGTAAGTGTGTGGACAGATGTTTTTTTCAGCCTGTGCTATGAGATATGTGCTGTTCCCTGACAGAGCATGTTGCTCTTTATGGGAACTGAACACCACACACAGTGGTCACAACTAACAGTCAGTGGGCCCGATTGCCACAACTTTAATGACAGCTCTCAAAAAGTTTTGAAACTTCAGCTTGTAGACTCACAGCTTTAGGAAATTACATTTTCGTTTAAAAGTAGTTTTTAACATCCACAATGATGAAGGAAATCCTAGAAATGTAATTATCTTTTATCCCAAGAACTTCACCGAAAGGCAATGAAACCAGCTTGATCCCACGAATCACCTCACAGTACTTAGAGCAGAGCCCATCACCACCCTGCAGAATTTCTCTTGGTGGCCTTATTTCCTGATCAGTCAAACCTCTCACATGGGGAAAATCCTCTGAATTCCCAAAGTGCACACGCAAAGCTCAGAAAAACCAGGAACACGGAATAATTTTTTTACTTTCTCCCATACACACACAACTTTCATGTCTGCCTGCACCAGCAGCTGAAGATAACCCTTGGATAACATATGTGACTTACACACTAATGCCCCATCTCTTTCTCAATAAATCTCCTCACTGTGTGTTCTTCTATTCACAGCAATTATTCAGATTATTTTGTTTCACCAGCCCTCCCTGCACATGCAAACCAACCAAAGAAATTAGCAATTCCAAGAGGTGTTTTGAAACTCTTATCTCAGCCTCCTGCAGGCACAGCCCCCCTCCTGAGCTTTGCCCACTCTTAAGTGTCTTTTGGCATTATGCAACATGAAGGTGCACAGAAAAACTGGGAGCATTGTCTTTATTTCCCATTGTTACTGATCCTTCAGTAGTGAGGAATTAGAGGGCACATCCATCCAATTCTTGACATGCTGACAATTATACAATTGTTCATCTGAACCCCTAAAAGCAGATTTTGAAGGTAATTTTGATTTATGCAATATTAAGATCACCACATAATATTTGTTCATAATGTGCTCTAAAAAAACCCCATCTTTCCAGGACACTGAGACTTCAGTAGTAATTTTGTGATGCAGTATTATTTCAGAAAATAAATTATTTAGGAAAGTGTTGGGCTTTTTTAAGAAAGAAGTTTCAGAAATACGTTTACTACAATTCCTCTTTACACAAAGTATTTAATTCCTCTCTACACACAGCTTTCAGGTCAACAAGTCAAATTGCTCTGACAACTCGTGTGCTTGTGTTTAAATTCCTATTCCTTGTAAATGGCACTAGACAAATAAAAAGCTCTTATTACATATATATGAATTTAGAAAATACATTAATTCATTTAGAAATAAATTTACTAATGAATAAATAACCACTAAACTTTACAAGCAGTGTGTATCTTAATGAAAACAAAGCAAACCAAGCCCATGCCATTAAATCACTGCAGGTTTCACAGAGCTCTGCTTGCTCCAGAGGGTGGGCTCCTCATGAAGAATTTTAAATCAAACAAACCACTGCTACGAAACCTCAAGAGTGAAAGGGGTACAAATACCAAACTCTTTTCCCTGCATTAAATTCTGCACATCTGGGGGTATTTCCACATCCAATTTACTAAGGAACAACTTTTTTTCACTAGAGCCTTCATAACATTGCAAGGTGGCAGTAGGCTGCATTCTCAGCTCCCTGCTCCTAGGAGGATTTTTGGAACCTCAGCTCAGCAATGTACTTCAGAGGAATAACAGCTGCACTGGGGCAGTGCTGGGGTGTGTCTGAGCCTGCAGGGCTTCAGGAGAGGAGGCAAAACTGGTGTGACACCATCCCCTGCACAGGAGGGAGCTGAATGCTGCTTTGTACATGGGCGAGCAGCAATCGCCTCTAGGCCAGCGAAGTGGCCGGGCTGAGTGCAAGGCAACAGGTAAAGAAAGCAGCTGGGATGCCTCGTTTGGTTCTCATCCTGTGGGAACCCAGAGCTTGTCCTTGACTGCTCTGGGACCTCAGAGACCTGGGCAGGGGGCCCAGAGGGCTCAGAAGCCCTGGCACCAAGCCCAAGACACCTGTGGGTTGGATTTTAGTCCATGGGAGAGATTACCAGCTTTAAAAGAAAAACTACAAGTCTCACAAATTTAAATAGAATAATAATAAGATTGTCACAGGGTGGAAAAGTAGATTTTGGGGTTTAGTACATGGGGTGGGTGAAGCCAAGATGGAGGAACCACATGGCTTTTGGGCTTCTTCCTTCTTCTTCATCTCCTCCATGATCCTGCTGTGATGGTGGCACTGGTGATTGGTTTGAGTAGAAAACACAATGTCTAACAGGTGATAGGTATTGGAAAATAATTGTAAATAAGGTGTAGGTAGTTTTTAGTATAAAAGATAACCACTGCCCTTAGGGTGGGGATCGCCTCGGACTGTCGGGCTGGGAAGGCCTCAGCAGGACAGAGAGAACAGTGTTCTAGATAAGGTACAATAAACAATAATAAAAGTATCTGAAGACCGAAGATTCCACGTCTTTCTTCTCCTTGGGCAAGGAAAAGGACATTTAACACCTTGGGGACTTGCCCAGCAAAAGCAGGAAATCCCCACATCATCCCACCAAAGCTCCAAGATATTCCTGAAGCATCCTTTTGTTTGGGATTGCCAAGGATAACAGGAACAAACCTGTCAAATGGAGGGGTCTGATCATCCTCCTCTTTCCCAGGAGCCGCCTGCCCTGGGAGGGCAGCAAATGAGCACTTTCCTAACCACTTTCTTTTCTGGCAACTTTTCTGTTCTCAGGTCAAATTCAACACAGAAAACCTACATCATGGCATAGGATCCACTAATACAAATGCTTATTTATTCCATTTTTCTCTCTCCTCCCTTTTTGATAGGTCTGTAAAGCTAATAATCAATATTCTCATTAAATAGCTGCCCCAAATACAATATAAAGTGAAATATATATGCAATAAAATCCAAATTATCATATAGTTCTGAGAGATGATGAAGATCTAGGCTGTCAAAAGACTCCACCCTATCCATATCTCAGAACCCTACATATTGATATCCATTAGCCCTCACAAACATTACCAGACAAGAGCAGAGTGAAAAGTTGTGCAACAGAAAACCAGCATCTTGCTCAATTTTTCCAATTAAAATCACTGTAAAAAATTAAATGTATAACTGTAATGTGAATATACAAACCTGGATATGTTGCTTTATAGAAAACGACAGTTACAGATTAAAAGATAAATATCTCTCCAGATGCAGAAACAGAAAAACTGTTAGTATTATTTCCACAAGATCAATACCAATCATGCACTGTAGCCAACCAGGAATAGCTGATAGCAATCAGGACGTGCTAGATTCAATTCTGCTTTAGTGACAGCAGTGGTACATTAATAACTTCAAATGGCAGTTTTTAAAAATCTAATATTTAAAGAAGCATATAATAGGAACTAATTTTTAAGTCAAAATTTTAAGCAGATATAAAAACAGAGCCTGGCCTTGGTTACCCTTAAAAGGATATTTTCGCTTGGGTTTACCTCAGCACCTGGAAAGAAAATCTATATCTCTGGTACCACCATCAAGACCTGCTGACATGCAAAAGGTCTTCCAAATTAGGAACATGGAAAGAATTAAAAAGAAAACTCTCCATGGCAGGTACATTTCTGCAGATGTGCCATGGACAACTGTGGGGAAACCATGTCCTCAAAGGGGCGGTCCAGGGCCCTGGTTGGGTGGGCAGAGCCTTGATGCCCTGACTGCCACCACTCCTGTTTGCTCCTGCTGCAGAGTCCCTGTGGATCATCCCAAGCTGGAGTTGGGCATTTCTCCTGAGCTGCTTGAGGACTGCATTAGAAATACCACACAAGCACAGCCTGGCCCTTGCACACCAACACCAGTATCCACCATTCCTGGGCGGAAGCCTCCCTGAATTGGCCAAGGAGGCCTTTGCTGCTTGCCAGAACCTTTTGTGCTGAACCTGCTGAGAAACTCCTCTCTGCACCCTGGCTCCTGTGCCAGCTCAGTTTCTGTCCATGAAACCTGGCTGCTGCCTCTGTGCAGCAGCTTTGATAGGAAGCAAATGTGGTGGGAGGGCTACAAGCTGCTGCAGTGCCAGACTCCTGAGTACTGAGCGGTTTTGTGTGCCCCAGAAAAGCCAGAAAGGACAATGAAGATGCAGTGGAAAGCTGAACATATTGAGGTTGCTGTTCCAGCACTAAATTTCTACAAATTTATGTGCCCCTACCAAGCATATGTTAGATGAGGTCTGGTCCCAGGTCATGTACAAATAGAGATGGAATGAGTGAGGTTAATGTGGGGAGAGAGGCAAAGATCAAGGCACCAGGACTCTTACGGACACATTCACACATATTTGGAATGTCTTTCACTCATTACTCCCCCTCTGTATCTCTGGATTCTAATGCTCAGAAATTCTCCAAACAACAGAAGTATTTGTAGGGCTGTTTTTGAGAGGCCAAAGCAACTAAAAAGTACTCCATTTTTTTTTGACCACAAATCTGTGTAGGCAATACTCACTGATTATTAACTGTTACTCAGAACTGTCCCTCTGTATGATGATGTTCAGGTTTGGTTTTTGCTCTGTCAGACTACCCCCCATTCAGACTGACATCTTCTGTGAGAGCTGTTGCACACAGCAGCCTTTTTGTCTGGAGGAAGAAAGGGGACTGCAGTTTTAGTGGTGTGGTTATTTTCAAAATTAAGTGGGGTGGGGGAGAGGGAAACCTGTTTTAAGGATTAAAAAATAGTAGCAATTAGTGGGGAAATGGTTCTCTTCCCTGCAGAAAATTCTGTCATCACCATACCAAAGAATATGGATTCAATATCCTGCAAAACACCACTATGGCAGGGACAAACAGCCCACCTAAATTTGTCAAGGATACATGAAGTTTTGGAAATAAAGTGCAGTGATTTCAGAGTAATCGAACTTCTAATTCCTGACTAAACGCTATTAAAAAAAACCTTAACTAGCTACATAAGAGACTCATGTCCAACAGAATTTTTTTAAAATCCATTTTATGCTACTGTTACTGTAACATGAATGATGGCTGTGCTAATTAATCTCATCTCAAACATTTGATGTAGGGCTTAATTTGCTAAAGCCCAAAGACAGGAGCTCAGAGTGTGTGTGTTTCCTCAACCAGTCCTCACTGTGCTGCAATATGCAGTCACAACCATGTAAAATCTGCCTTGCTGCACCATCAGGAGAATTATGCTCATACCAAAATATATTTCTGAGTTTACACCCTCTGGACTTTTAACTATTCCTTGGGTTTTCAGGCTTTTCTTTGCAGCCCAGAGACTTAGTTTCCTTTTGTTCAGTTTGAACATTGATTACTTGTATCTGGGAGCTGGGATGCTCAAAAAAGTCTCTAACAAGACTTTGCACATATGAATGCACAAAAACCACTCTAAAAATATACTTATGAATAAAGAAAATTATTGAATCATCAGCTTTCCTATACAGCTGCAGATTAAACTTCTCAACATAAAAGCCAGTGTAGCCAAGTTTTTTGGCAGCAGAGACACAACACTTTGCTTTCAAATACTCCAAGTGGTGAGTGCTAACAGCCCCAGGATTTGGCACATTCCAATCATCCATTCCACACTGGGCAGCCGGACACAACAACACCTCAGCCCTACCGAGGGCTGCGGGGCCATCATCCTGTGGGAGCCTGCCCAGAACTGCTCGGTGCACATGGGGTTAGTTAGCCACATGGGCAATGATGCAAATCCCAGTCCTAGTGTGTCCATACAGATGAAATATAAACAGTGAAATCAGAGATTTAATACGTCTGGGCAGCACTGCTTCCCAGTCACTCATGAACCATTTCTGAGGCATGAAATACCCGACTGACCTTGAAGGGAAGGAGCTGAGGATTTATGCATAGGAAGCAACCCAGAACACCTCACCATGGTTGAATTTTATTTTGACTCTTGGAAAATATGGCAGATCCCTCATATATGATAGCTGCTGCCTCCATTAAATGCTGCAACAGCAAACAAATGGTTTGGCCTGCCATGAAAACCCAGGGAGAACAGCCATAAAAAATTGATCTCCATTTAATTGTCAGCGATTTGCAATATCATTGGGTTCTGCATGAGACACTTCTCTGTGTTGTAGCTGGTATTGGACACAAGATGATGTGAAAATGGTCTGGAAGGCCCAAGATAAGAGGGTGTATGACCACCCCTGGACAACCAGCCACTGGTGGCTCCAGGCACCAGGTTCCTAAGGGCTGTGCAGACACCCCACCCATCAGAGCCCCTGCAGACTGGGGAGCTGCGAGCACACGGCCAGCAGGGCTCCACCTTTGCCTAACAGGGAAGGTATGTCCCCAGCACCTGGCAAACCCTAAGGAAAAACTTTTGCAACTGAACAGGACTTGCAAAAACCCCTCCTGCTGCAGTGAGAAAGGGGCAACAACAATGTGAGATGAATCCCTACCACTATGTCATCGATGCTGCCATTTCCTTACAAGGGGAGCATGTCTGGCCCAGAAGGGAATCTGCAAGAAAACACTGATAACAAGATAGCTCCCTCCCTCTCTCTCCAGTAGTGTCTTCCTAGGAAGAAGCAATTGACTCTGCAGCCAATTCAGTACTTAATCGGGATGGGGAGATATCACAGAGAGAAAAAGGGCTGTACAGCAAAGTTGTTGAAAACGCTGTGAAGATAAACCTCAAAAAGAACAAAAGTCCAGAAAACAAAACCGCCTAAAGATGAGTAAAGGGAAAGGTTCCAAGCAATTTCCATATTGTTTTTCATTTTTAGCTAAAAGCATCCCAGAGCCAGAACTTTTGAACTATTTATTCAGCTGCAAGAAGAGCTGTTCCAGCTGAAGGCTGCACGGTGCCCACCACAGGGGCACGATCGGGCACTCGGGCAAGCCCAGGAAGGCAGTGCCATCTGCAGGGCTCGGAAAGCACTCACGACTCCCAGTTTTTTGAAAAGCAGTAAAACAGTTGCTGCCGTGGAGGAGTGGTGAAAGAGCACTCCCCCTGTGCACAGCGAGGGCTGCCCAACAAACAAAGCACGTCACATCTGCTGGAGGAAATTACTATGGCTGATAAAAGCTCTTTCAGCAGCAAAAACAAGGTAAGAGAGATGTCACTAGGCAAGCAGCAAGAGACCTTTCAAAGCACTGAAGTGAGAGGAATGAGTTAATTTTGATCTCAGATCATCTGGTAAGTCCCATCATCAGCATTTAAGGAAGGCAGGATACAGCACTTGTACATTAAAAAGTGGGAAACATCTCTGGGGTTGAAGAAACAAGGATCTGGAATGGCCTCCTAGGGAGGGTCAAATCAGAAACCTCCAGGACGAGGGACTGCAAAACACCGGGCTTGTATTAACAACATTTGGTGACCCAAAACATCTAAATGAGTTCTCTATTTGTTTACACGCAGTGTTTGCATCATAGAAGAGATTTGGGAGGAGAAGGCATTTCCCGGAAAGGGGAAATTCACTTACTAGGAGGTGTTATTATGGGGAAACAATTGGCTCTACATGGCTTCAACATCATGAGCACGGACGAGGAAATATTTACTGACGCTCTTCTTTCCTGCACTAACACACAGCTTTAAAATATTTTTCTTCCACCAGGCTTTTGTTCCAACTTAATTACTAAGCAGTTTTTCAGCCTGCAGTGTATTTAGAGCCCAATCCCAAAAGAAAAGGTCTTCTGTTTCTTTCCCATCTTAATAGAAAAACAGAGAAAAATACATCTGCTGCCATGTTGTTATCAGGAAAATATTCATTCTGTATTCCACTGTCCACTGTCCTGTTCAGTTTTGCATTTGGGCTTTTCATTGCTCTTCAGGGAACGTCTGAGATTCATTCCACTATCTTGGAATAGTGAATCGGGGCAGGGAAACATTTCAGTACACAAAATCATGCTGAATTCAGCTGGAAGCACTGCCGAGATTACAGGTTGAGCCAGAGGGCTGGAACAGCCAGTGTTCTCCAACTGCAAGGGCTTGAAAAAGACCTCTCTATTAATTGCAGATAAGTACATTATGCTTGGCACCACACTGGGTTGTCCACCAGGCAGATTACTGAATAACTGGCAAGATAAATGAACCACAAACCTCTCATCATTCGAAGCTTTGCCCATTCATAAAAGCCAGCCCAACATTTTTAAATATACTTCTGTGGAAAAACAATTTACTGTTAACTGAAGAACAGAGACTTAGCTGAAAACCAGCAATGAAACAGGTCTATTGCTGTGCTGTGCACCAACATCCCACAGTAACATGAGCTTATTAATTCTAGCCTACCAAGCTCTTATTTGCAGAAAACCATTGCCTGAAAATGCTATTATTTTCCTGAAATCAGCATCTGTTGTTTTCAGTGTGAGCTATTCACTGTCAAAAACAGCATCTGAGCATCCCTGCTCTCTCTCTCTGAGAGAATCACCGCCTCCACAATAACATTTGTTTACTCCCAGTGCCAGAGCAACTGTGGCAGTGAGAGGTCAATACCCTGCCATAACATCTCACCCCATTACCTGTGAATCATGCGAGGAGGTGCAAATTACAGCTGCCCCCTCACACGTGCTTGACTACACACAGCCTCCTGAAAGCAAATGTTGGTGAGCTGGGAGCAGCAGGCTCGACACTCCTTGCTGCAATTGCCTCTTGCTTATCTCCACGGGCAATTAATGCATCTCCCTTGAGTGATGGGGTTCTTCATGGACTGCGAGGATTTGCTCCTGGACTCTGCACAGTAGCTGAGATTTGATTACAGGGCCAGACTGCCACTTCCACAGCCCTGGCACTGAGGTGGGGGACTGGAGACAGAGGAAAGTGGAGGACAGAAAGCTGCTTGGGCTCCTGTTGCCCGTTCCCACCATCCTGCTGAAACATTGACTCCCCTTCCCACACTGCAGTCCATCTGTCCTGAAAAATGGGAAAGAAACATGGGCTGTTGATGATTTCAGGAAGGCTTTTTAGCCACAAAAGTGCCCATGGAAAGCTCTGCTGGAAACCTTTACACTCACAATCTTTGGAAATCAGACCCAGGCAGACACACAGGTGTCCCCTGAGAAGCACATGAAACACAAATGACTCCAGGCTTCTGGTGAGGGACACTCGTCCAGGACATCCACAGGTAAAAGCTGTTCATTACAAATTTCAGAGGTGAATGCCCAAACCCTCCCGTGACAGAGGTCCATGAACAGTCAGCAAGCATGACAGACAGAGAGAACAGGACTGGAACTCAGTTTTCACGGGGTGAGTAAAGTGGACAACATAAAATTAACGTTTTCTGGAGGCTCTTTCTTATAAAATAAAATCTAAAAATGAAAGAAAAAAGAAGGAACATGGAATGGGGAAAAAAACCCAAAACTAAAAAACCTAGAAAAACAAGAGCTCTGTGCTAACTGCAAATATTTACCACTGGCAAGAGACTTTTCCATGCTGATTACACTAGCAATAACCATCATATTAGAATTATTATTGCTTTATTTAATCATGTTACTACTGCTGATGTAGAAGGAAAACTTAATACCCTACTGTCCAAATAGAAGATACAGGTTCTGTGACAACATCACACACATTCTGCTGTGTATTTGGAATATCAGAGATTGTAAAAAAAAAAAGGCTGATGGGTGAGAAGGCAAGGAGGAGGAAGACAGAATTAAATCAGAATGAGGTTAAAATATATTAATTAACGTTGGAAAATAGTTTTGGACCTGTAATACCTCCTCATATTAACAGTTTTCAGGGTTACTATTTTGCCCAGCCTCAGGCAGCACTGATGAAAGGAAAAGTTGCTATCAGAAGAAAAAAGGCAAAGGAACCCCACTCAGCACTTGGTCAGAGTGTAGGGAAAATGACAGGAAACATCCTTGGAGTCATGCCCAGCAATAGAAGAGCTGAAAGGGAGGCAGGCATGGCCTCATATGAACATCCACCTGCTCAGCTCTGTTTTGGGAAAGCTGCTGGGAGTGTTCTCCACAAGCACAGCACTTGTGTAGGCAGGAGCCACTCACCACACAGTGTAATTTTGAGATGCTCTGCACAGTCAGTACCCTCTGTCCCTAGGGCTGTCAAGAGAGAAAGGAACAAACAAACAAAAAAACCCTCCCAGAATTTGTCCCTGAATGGACCGGCAATATATTAAAAAAAAACAGATTGTTTTGACAGATGCCCCATAATCCAGCAACAGATAAAAAGCTTGATTCTGTTTCCAGTTGCACAAAAGAAACACTTTTGATGTTTATGGAGTAACAAGAGTCTTAAGCTCACAGACTCAAATGAAGGATTCAACCCAGAATTTTAATTCAACCCAGAGTCTTGAGCTCACAGCCTCAAATGAAGGATTCAGCCCAGAATCCATAGTAGTTTTATCAAAGGAAGACGAAAGGAGGGGAAAAAACATGAATACCAATAAGAAGTCATACACACACTATGAAGATGTTATACGAAAGTGAAAGAGAATTCATGAGGAAGAGACAAACTGTAGACAAGAGGGAGAGAACTGACTGACAATACCCACTGCATCAAAATGCCCCCTCTGCACGCCAAGAAAACAGTTTGCCTGAAATCCCCTTAGTTTGCTGTGCTAGGAAGAAAATCACCACAGTGCTCAGATCTGCATGGGGGATGGACCAGGTGCCAGGGTCTGAAACAGCCCTCCTTCAAGCACTGTGCCATGCTGGAGAGCTGTGTCCTTTCTGGCCCCTGAGCAGGGCCCTCCATTCCTCACTGCCTCCTTGAGCTGCTGGCTGGACTTGAACCTGAAACACTCAGCAAAAAAGACAGGCAAAACCACAGCAAAGTCAAAGTCACACAAAGAACCCAGATATGGATCAAGTGCAAGAACAACATCTGGTCTAAAAAGTGATTTTTTTTCCTCTTGAATGGAGGACTGGATACCTGTCACAAACACTCTTGCTGCCCATAACACCCACCCTTACCAGAGAGCCCTGATGAGTTCATGCCATGTTTTGTCACTGGAGGATCCAAGTAAGATCTCAGATCTTGTCTTTCCCAGAAGCTCAATAATTACCTTAAGGGATTGATTTTTACATGCACTGAGTTCCCCGACAGTAGATCAGGAAACCTGAAAGCTGCTCAGAGTGGTTTCTCCTGCATGAAGCCACATCATTATTACAAGAATGACTGTACCAGCTGGGTCACATGAAGTGCAGCAAACTTCTGCTAATTCCTCAAAACAGACCCATGAACCCAACACAAACAGTTGCTTCTTCCTTAAAGCTGAGCTGGGCTTTGCATCCCCTCTCCCTCTTGCCTAAACAGAGTGGGCAAGTGACTGCCAAGCTGCTCAACAAAGCTTATGTCAAATCCTTTTCTTCAAAATTTAGAAGGACCTTCACTGATCCTCAGAGCTGAGCCCTGAAGAGGACCACCAGAGACTGGCCACAAACTGGGTGTGACACCATTCCCCACTGCTCTGGCCCCAGACATCCAGCCACTTTTTCAAGCAGCATCAAGAATGCTCCTGTCAAAGCCATGAGCATTGAGTTTCTCCAGGAGAATTCCATGTGGCACGGTGTCAAAGGCTTTACTAAAGTCTAGGTAAAAAACATCCACAAACTGAGCTGCAGAAGTCAACCCTCTGTTTTTTATGGCCAACTCTCCCATTCACAGATTTGTTGAGATTACAGATTTCACTGTATTTATATACTGAAGCTGTCATTTCTCTGTAAAAATTGAACACTTGCTTTATTTCAGCGCACATATAACTCCCAATAACACAATGACCCAGAAGAATCACAAGTATCTTAGCCATCAGTTAGCCTGGTTTTGCTGTATCTCACACTTCAGAATCACCTGGGTCTTCATCATCCAAGGCTTGGGGTTTTTGAAAAGCAAATTACATATGTTAAAATTTTTGCCACACCAAACTAAAACAAAAGAGAAAAAAAATACTGACATGAAAAAATTGAGTAATATGATTCATGACAGACACCAGATGCAGCTTTATCACACTGGTTTAGCACTGGGGTAAACACACTGACAGCTGTAGAGACTCATGATCCATATTTATGTCAGCAATATCCAGACAGAATAGAAGATACGCAGTTTTTGAGCTGAAATTTTCAGCCAGTTCCTTTGACTGGATCCTCAGTTTGCCTTTGACTGGATCCAGAATTAAGTGTTGTCAGACACAGTGCATGGGAAATTCACTCTTCTGAAGGTGTGCTAACACTAAAGAAAGATTACAAGCTTCTAAATGGCTTAAAGGTGCATTTCTGGGCTCTTTCCTATCTATCAAAATACTTGGGAAGGCCTCTCCCCCTGCAAGGTGGTTCACACAAACACTAACACACCTAAGCCAATTTACTTTCAGGACTAGCTCTAATAAAGCCAATAGTGCATTCAAATTCCCAGCAGCGCTCTCATTTACAGGATCATAAGCTTCAAGACCCTTTAATTTTTTTAACAAAGGGGATGAAAATCAAGAAAAGTTGACTTCCCCAGAGATGCTTACCTTAGCCCTGGAATTGAACACAGAAACAGAGAAAAACCAGTACAAGATCCAGGGTCAAAAGCTGACTCTCATTGCTTGCTACCACTTGCTGAAATCACCCAAGCACACCAAGGTCGACTGTTCATGCTGAGAAACAAACATATATGAGGAGAAGACAGCTATTTTTGCCACTTTTGTCTGGATGAACGATCAGGTCCTGAAGGAGGGTCTCCAAAGATCAGCCCCTAACAAAGACAGAGCATGCAAACTTTGCCCTGCATGAAGCTGGCATGAACTCAGCAGTGCCAAGGATTAACAGTCTGCATCCAGAGCAGAGAAATGGACACCCAAGGTAAACATTTGCAGAAACATCAGACTTTGAGGGCTCTGGACAGGACATATGCACGTGCTTTGCTTTGCTGTCAGCTTTTCACTGCTGCACCTGGCAGAGGCAGGAGAAAAGGAACACAAATCCACATCACCACTTCTCCAGCAAGCTCTCGGCATAAGAGCTACTTGGGCTACTGATCAACTTGCCATCTGGCCAAGCAGGAGCAAAGAAACTAAGCAGGGATAAAGTGGTAGTATATGTGCAAATTTTTGAAGTTTTCATTCTCATGTTTGGATAACCAGCTACTTTTCTCACTTCTTTGACAGTCCTTAGTAAACTGGGCCCTTGCACTTCAGTAGAATCCCCATGGACATCCTTGGCTCATCCTCCAAGCGATGAGCCCAGGGCAGGGCCATCTCCCTACTCAGTATGGAGCAACTAAAAAATCTCCCTTTGCATGAACATTGTGGGAAATCTGGAAATCTGAACGTTATCTCTCTAATAAGTATCAAAGGCCCCCACAGATATTGGAGGCTACCAATCCTGGGCACATAACAGGAACACTCTGCAGCTGTAATGCACTGACCAGGAAACTTAAACTTCACTACTGACAGTGGTGGGCTCTGAGGCAGTGGGGACTGACCAAGCAGTCCAGAGGAAACACAAAGAATAATACACAGCTCATAGATCACTTAATCAACTTGAAATGCCAGCTTGGGATCCAGCATCACTCAGCTGCCTTTAAAAGTCAAGCTGTGTAGGATCTGAAGGTGCTGTCCTCCCATGCCTACAGGTGGGTTCTGCACACACAGCACCCTGACACTGTCTCTGCTCACAGAAAATTCAGAGGCTGCTTTCTCACCCTCAGCTGCACAGGCACACGTGTCCTACTAACAGCTCGCAGACCTGCTTTCTTTCTCTTGCTCTTAGTTTAACTGTTTCACCTTCAGAGCCTGCAGCTAATGAGTAGTGCCACTCTATCTTAGCAACACTCTCCTGTGGGGCATTAAAATCACCCAGAGGCAGTCCCTCAACAGCTTCCCATAGGGTCTGAAACCACCACAGATGTCTGAAAACATGATGCTTGATTCCAGATTCATTCACACTAAATTTACTCTATTTAAATTAAGTTTACTGATGTTGATGAAGTGTTACTCCAGATTCATATGATGCACAAAGTGAAGCTTTTCAGGTAGTGATTCATACTGAGTGAGTCCGCTTAACTATGAAAAAATTTATTTTAAATTACTAATTTCCATTACAGATTAAAAGCTGCTCATCATACCACATCCAGGCTGAAGAATCATCTACTGTCTTAGACATAATAGCAGAAGCCTCTTTTTAAGATCCATCTTCCTTAGATTAGCATGGCAGGGACTAGGACAGAGCCTCACCCATGAGAGGCTGCCTCCATTGTGAGATGTTTGAAATGGACTTTTCCCTGTAAAGGTTTGAACTCTTTGTGACAGACCATAAGCTGTCACTGTGGGTCACTCACAAGGACACACACGACACAAGTTCTTAAGAGAAGGCTGAAAGGGTTTATTAATTATCTGACTCCATATTATATAGTATTTCCTCACAGACCAGGGGTTGGAGGAGAAGCTGGACACCTCTCCCATCCCATTGGTCAAGGCAATTGTCCATCAGTTGCATTCCACTCCCAAGAGAAGGAATTGCCAACAACCTTGTCTTAACACCAACATGCTTCTAATTATAGCACCCATGCATGAGAATGGACTAGAAGGTACAAAAACATTGAGTTAGAAAGTGCATCAGGAAAGCTTGGAAGAATCAGGGCGACAATAAGCAATGTCCTTCATCTTCTGCAGCTGCAGAATGCCCCCTCAGGATTGGGGTGCTGCCAGGGAATTCAGCAAGTTGGACTACAAAGGTCAGATGCTCAGCAGGCATAAATCACAGCTCAGCCAACTTTCATGGAAGTGCAGGTGAAGATCTTGTTGGAAGAGATGTCTTTGGCATTACAAAGAGAGGTGCCCAGGAAGAAGAATGTCAGCTGAGTAAAAACAAAGTTCATCCACAGAAGTCACTGCCATCTGCCTCAGCAGCTGATGGCAAAGCAGACACTGACTGGCATGGACATGCTCTGGCCCCAGCGTGGTCTGCTTTTAGAAAGGAGTTTTGTTCGAGACCACCTCTTGCTGAGTGGCAGATTTTGATTTATTTCCTCCAGCTTCTGGGATGGCAGAAGAACAGCAGCAGGGCAGTAAGCGAACACAGATGCAAGTTTATGTGATGCATATGTTTGAGGAGAGTGCAAACAGACCTACAAAGAGGACCAAAGCCACTAGAGTTTAACTGAGCTCGACTCTACCTGATTTCTGCAGGATCCTTCAGGACCCTAGCCTGTCTCTGAGCTGTCACCAACAGGCATTGCCTTCAGCCTGGTGCCTGGGTCACCCTCCCCTCACTTGCACCTGGCAACGAGGAGGCAGATCCACAGGAGGTGCATTTGAGCTCCCATAATATTATTTTCCAGGCCCAAAGGTAAATTCAAACCGATGGCGCTGTTTCCACAAGACACCGCCCTTCCTGTTAAAGGATCTTGCTTCAAAATTCCACAAAAAAGTAGTGGTGTTTGGCCAGGAATTCTGTGTTGGCAGCTTGCAAAGCTTGAGATTTTAATAGTGGGTGTGAGGGGACTTTCTGAAAATCAGCCCTTTTGAACATGTCAAACCGAGCACCCAGAATTGAAAGCACTTAATATTTATCAGCCACTTTAAAATGCTGGCCCTTGATTATGAAGGAGTACAGCTGTACAAGAAGAGACAGAAGCTCCTCATGGGAATGATTTGATATTCAGATTAAAAAGGCAGGAGCCCAGCAATATTTACTTATTTGGCTTTTAAACAAAGTTTAGGGGGGAAAAAAGAGGCTGTAGTTAGCAGCAGCAAAGAATAAACTTCTCATTAGTGGGTTGTGCCAGATTCTTCATCTAAAAATAGTCTGTTCAGCAGCTTTTGAAAAAACACCATCATGTTTAATTGAGATGCCACACTACATGTAAAAAGCACAATCAGGAATATTATGTCTCTCTTCTGCAATAGCTGTATTTCACATGCTGCCTGCAGAATTTGATCTAGGAGTAAAACTACTTTGCAATATTAGACCTAATGGGCTAAGCTGAGCACAGAATTAAGGGGTTTCTGCCACCCTCTTCTTTTCTGGGTATGTCTCAATAAAAAGTAGAATTGCCAACAGTTAATATTAATTACCACAGTTAAAGAAGGAATAAGGTAATAGACATAGAAGATGAGAAGACAAGAATCTTAAAAGAGCACATGGCAGTGATTTAGCAAATCCAGATTTGTACCTATAAAACTCAAAGAAAGAAACCTCTCATTTTCTTTCCTCGATCTACTCCAGCGGAGAGTAACACAGACCTTCTCCAGCTCTTAGAGGTGAAAATTGCTGCAGGAGCTGGTTGTTTCTGTGTTAAAGTCATTTGGAAATGATGACTTCATTTGTGGGCACAGAGGTTGATGCTGTAAAATAAATAAAAGTGCTCTTTAACTGCACCTTTCTGAGGGCATCAATAGTTTGCCAATCACCAGTGTCTCATCCATTCAAGGAAAACTGCAGGTCATGTTTCAGCTAAGCTGTCTTTTGCTGACATTTCCTAGCTGAAGGTTCCAATGGACCAAGTGGAGGGAATTTTCATATATTTGTTGCCAGAGTGAGCTTTTGTATAGAGGATTTTGGGATGTCACATAAATATTACAGGTTCTTATTGATTTGTAGCACAGGAACAATTCATGCAGAGAGAAAGTAAGTCCCTTTACACCAATAAAATCTGGCATTGTTTCTTAGCTGGATTAAAGTAGAGTCACTCAAAAGAGGAAAAGCTATTTCATTCTTTACTG
This sequence comes from Polioptila caerulea, assembly GCA_013397295.1. Lineage (NCBI taxonomy): Eukaryota > Metazoa > Chordata > Aves > Passeriformes > Certhiidae > Polioptila > Polioptila caerulea. The sequence goes on along the minus strand of VYXF01003472.1, from coordinate 199,912 downwards.
ATAAAAACAGCTTAGGGAAATTATCTGTTTTATCGTGCATCCACACCAGCCTGAATCTGTAGCAACTCTGTCCACATGCATTCAGTATCACTCTGCACACCCCAGCTGGTGTGGCTGACAGGGACACCTCTGGGGCTCTGCCTAATGCACCCTCTCAGAGTTAGGATATTCTCCATGGTCATTCCTGGGACAGTGACCATTTCCCAGCCTTTATTTTCCCAACAGTCCTGTGACTTCCTACTAAGAATATTCTGTCAGGCTAATGAACAAGGGACATTGTTACTTGGTGGACTGGCAGCTTTCCTGGAGGAACTTCCTATAGGAATCCCTCTCCTATATCCCTTGCCCATGAGGTTTCCTGTGAGAAATGGCCCATTACAAACACACATCAGCCGTGCCAGTATTTGTCAGCTAATCAAATTAATCTCTTCTTAGAACAGCTAAAACAGCTTCACAAGAGTATTTGCATTCTCAGTAAAACCCAAGCAACTTCAGATGTCTGGAGCTTGTGTGATTTTCCAGGCATTTCTCAGGTGACTTGGATCATCAGGCTTTATCATGAAGAGGAGAAAAAAATCTATTTTCTTTTGTAAATTCTAACAACAAGGGTGGCCTAGAACAAGTAACAGTCGAAAAGAGATGGGGAAAGGGGATATAAGAGAATACTTGATAAACATCCCTAATACATTTGTGCAATTATTGAGCTTCAGGAGTGTCTTCTATGTCCTCTGTGCTTTTATAATACTCCCGAGAAAATCAGATTTACCCTTTTGGCAGCAATACAGCAGTGCTAAAGCTATCCTGCAATACATCACACCAGGTAAAGCACTACCTACAGGAGAGGAGACAGGGATGCACCAAAGGCAAGGACATGGAACATCCCACAGCAACAAAGCATTCCGTAAACATTTGCAGACGTGCTTTGTGAGATGGAAAAGAATGACCAGGATGGGGTTTAAAATGACAGGCTGATCTCTGGCACTGCGCCAAGCTGGCACATCTCCCAGTTCTGTTCAATCTGGATCTTTATTAGGCTGTAGATATACTGTAATTAGTGATTATATGAGATACTATCTGGTGAAATCCCCCAGCCCCTGTTTTCTGTGTTTGCCACATTCTTGACGTTTCTTCTGCCCAAATAAGCATCCTTTTTGGCAGCCACCCAAACGGGGTTGACACCCAGCTTGTTGCTTGGAGACCTGGGATCGAGTCTCTGCACCACCCCTGATGTGGCTGTGCTCAGGCCCCCTCATTCCACTGCACAAGAGATATTCACAGCACTGTAACATCTGCCTCAGCTCGGGTGGGGAAGACCAGTTTTACTAAAGCACAGTTAAACATCGAGATTCTTTGCCAAATTTGCTGCAAAGGAAAAAAAAAACCTAAATCTTTTCTCCGTGCTTATATAGAGATACAACCACAGAGCAAGATCTTGCTGTGGAAATACTGATGGAAATTTGAAGACCCCTTGAAACAACCATCACCCATAACTAGGGGTAGTTGGAAGCTAAAATTAATTATTCCCTAAGTGTCACACAAGTTTTTAAAAAGTCTCCAGGACTGAACGTGCTGAAACCAAAATTTTTATGAGCACATAGAGCCTTGCATATCAGAGACTGAACCATTCCCCACCCAATGTAATTAACACACACTGTGGGACTCACCAGGCACAGGGAGGCTCCCATACCACGTTTCTGACCCTCTCTAGCTGCTCTTACCCAGAGCACAGCTATTTCTGCCTTGGTTTTTTCTTGCAAGGCAGAGATGCCAAAACTGTTCCAGCCTGAGCTTGAATATATGTGAAAATAAATTCAGTAAAAAAAAAAAAAATTTAAAAACTCCAAGAATTAAGCTGCCAAACAAACGCTCACCTTACTGGGCAAGTTGTACATCAAATATATTTTAAGACACTGGCAGAATTTCAGGGTCAAAGTGTATCTTTTTTTGCAATTTAGTTGGGTATGTTTCAGCAACCATTAAAGCAGAGAGGCAGGCACACATTTTCTTAAAGTCAAGCACTTTGGAAGACTCCAGTATTTATTAAAAACACACCCCATTGTAAATTCTCCTTGCTACAACTTTCTGTGTGTGCTCGTAAGAGGAAGCAATACCAGAGAATGGACAAAGCATTTTGGATAAGTGTCAGAGGATTTACACCCTGGTATCTTTTCAGTGTTTTAATACAACTGATGTCTAATGACCTTCAGAGACAGCACTCCAAGAACATGGTCTAGTTCCTCTCATGTACCACATTTAAATACAAACATGCTGAAATAATTATAATTGCAATATTGCAGAAGAGTGGTTTCAGAAATAACCAGATTTACTATTCTGTTCTGAGGACACGTGTAGAGAAATGAACTAACTATATACCACCCATCTGAATGCTGACTATGGAGTTTATGCATCCTGGTTGCAAAAATCATAAATAGAACAGGAAGGTGAATCAGAGGGTACAGTTTTATGGCTATAATTTTGCTTCCTTCTTCAGATCAGATGGCTGAGCTGGAAGAATTAAAGCCCATCAGACATCACACCATATGTCTGCTCAAAATGTTCAATAAGGCTAATACCCAATATATGGTGAACCAAATATTTAAAGGAAGATTTCTTCAGGTTACCCTTTCTTATGCATGTTAAGGAGCAGATTTGAAGAAAAAAATGCCAGCTTACAGAATTCCTGATTTAAGTGCTTAACAACACAGCTTAAAAATTTTATCTTCTTGAGTGGCGTTTAACTGGTTTTATTTAACTTCACAGCTAATGTTTGCTTTCAACTGAATTTCAAAAAAATGCTAAGAGCACAAGAAAGAATCACTGGTTTTGCTCTCTCTGTGATTCACTCAGGAGAAAGCACATAGCAAAATCAGATTCCCCAGTAGGCTGAGATTGCTGGTTGCTTGACAGGTGAGTTTATTACCAGACATGGCAATTTACAGACACAACCTGATATTTTGAAATGCCTGTTCTCATACTGCTGTAAATTTCTCACTGCAACTTACATTACATTTAGGAAACAATTCAGAAAGGTCTAAAAAAATCACCTGACTCAAGCTGCTTCAATATCCCTTAAATCAAGCCTATTTCATGTTAAGCAAAGCACCAATGAATCTGAAGAGTTGGTATTTTGAGAAGGAGCAGTTTCTCTTATGCCCTGTTGAAAGGAGGGAGGGAAGCAGGTTGCAGACTCCTCCCAGCTCTCAGATCCTCCAGGTCTCTGCATAGGAACCATTGCAGATCTCAGATACCCTGAAAGTACCAGAGGTGAAATCTCAGCATTGACGGTCTCACCAACTGCAGTGGAGCAGAATTCCAAAGCAAGGAATGTGAGAGAGGAAGGGGGGATGACAGCTAGATGTTTCATGGTGGAAGGACCCAAGTATACCATTATCTGGGTGTGAAAACAGCTGGGGATTCATGAATGAGTCCTTACCTTCTACTGCATTACTCAATACTTTATTATATGAAGTATTATTTGCATTATAGTCACAGCTTACTGTCCTACTGATACCATCCTTCTGCATTCATCTCCAATGTCTGGCAAGTGCCTACAAAACACTCCCAGGAACTGGTGCAAGAGGTGGCAAGCTAAGACTTTTGCATTTCATAGTTCTGGATCACTGCACACATTGCCTTGCCCTCTCCTGAGGAAAAAGGTGCTCAGAAAACATCTTCAGCTGGGGCAGTGGTAACATTCATTTTGCTTTTCATTTGCACAGCATGCAGTGAAACAAGGCCTTGATGCTTGGAAGGGTTTGTGAGGCACAAAGACCACAATTACTACCCAGATGGTGGATTTTATTGGGAGCTTTAAGGCAGCCAGCATCTCTTACTTTACCTGGCATAAGAAAACACGTTATTTGCCACACAGGGAGTTTCTGCTATACACATCACCTGCCTTGGCTCACTGCAAGGCACCTCCTGGCTGTCCTTGGGACAGGCAGAGGCAGAGGAGCTCCCCAGGCTTGAGGAGAGGCTGAAGGACTCCTCTGAACCTTGGGCAATCCTAGACCTGCAGCTCTAATTCCACTACAGGCTCCCATCAAGATCAAGGAGATCAGTTCAGGACCCTTTTCCCCCTCTATAAACCCACAAGAGCATTTCCCTCCTATTCACTTTCTACCTCACCTACTTTACAACTCTGATTCTTCAGAAAAGGGGAACCCCTCTATGTGGCAGTTGTAGCATCACTGAATCCAAGCTGTGAGTGATCCCCTAGATGATATTTTTTTTAAAAAAATAGCAATACAAATCTTTTTTAGCTATTGGCTGAGCATCTCCCTGCCCTGCCAGGTACCAGGAACGTGCTGCAGATATTTCCCAGTGCTCCCTAGATTTCCCCAGCAAGGTCAGAGAAGATGAAATACTCTAAGCAGAAAGCAACAATTTTTATCTCAAGATTAAAAAAAAAACAAAAAAACCAAGATGCCAAAATTTGCCTTCCTGCCAATTGAAGAAGAGATACATTTGCATGTTTTTCTAAAAGAACATATATGAAGATCTGTCACAAGGACTGCAAATTATGTGGCATTTTTTCCTCTTCTTGCTTTCCCTTCATTAAAAAAAGGACTTTAACACAAGTTCTTTGCAGCAGAGGTCAGTGTGTAAAACACTGCTTTCTGCCGCAGACCCAAGAGTCCCCAGCAAGGAGATCCCAGAAATAAATATGCCTCTGCAAAACCCTCCAGATTTGATAAAATAACATTTTGACTGAATAGCTATTTTACCTACATTGTTCTCTCTAACTTCATTCTGACTACAATTAAGTTAAGAAACACTGCATCTCCAATCCTGTCTCCTCTTCTGTAACCATCCTAAAGGATTTAAAACAAAAAGACACAGCTTTTTTTTCTTTTGTGGAACACTATTAAATCTGCATTCTCACTTTACAGTACAGTTAGAAGCAATTTTATTAAACTATTTATGATTGTGGAGAGCATAATGTGAAAATGATCCATGTCTCCTTTTTCAACCGATTCATAATATGAGAAAAGGAATTTGAGCAATGAAATTACCAGCATGCCAGTGTCAAATAAATGAAAGATGCCACTTCACACAGCACGTGGGCATCTTATGGAATTTCCTATTGCAAAATGTCTAAATGTCAGGCAGGACTGACTGGAAATGCAATTGCACAGCACAGTTATGAACTGTGAGAGTGCTGCACATAAGGATGCCATTCCCACTCTGGGACATTTGTGTTTTCTCCTGGCAGTAAGGGTAGAAGATGGACCTGCAGCCCCCATCCATTCCTACAGCAGAATGACCATCGTTAGAAAATTGCCCAAGCCTAAGGTGACGTGGTTTCATGCTTGTGCCATTTTCCTCCTCATCATTTCCAAGGAGTAAAATTGGACTTGTGTGGCCTGATTCCAGCCCTCCTATCTTGGAACACTTATTACACTGGATATTACTGATAGCACCACTGTACAGCAAGCAGCATGCCAGCAGACAATGAGCAATGAATGTGCAATCAAATCTGGACAAGGGAGAGGTTTGCAAGCCTTTAAACCTCAATATATTTAACAAGCAGAAGCAAATTCACAACCAGAAATGCAAGCTGTAATCTAAGGCACCATTCCCTAATTTCACATGAAAGCAGATGCTCTTGCTCCCTAGGTACACCCCTGGGTCCTCAGACAGGGAAGCTGAGGCCAGGCTGGTACTTGAACACCAGATTTTGCAGTGGTTTCATGTCCACTGTGTTACAGTGCAGGTCACAGGCACAAGCTGGACACGCAGAGTGGCATATGCTGGTTCAATAGACAGCACGAAATCAGTGCTTCTAACTCTTCTTAAAATTCTTGGAGCACTTTGCTTTCCCTGAAACGCAGAGAGGAGAAATTATCTAGTTGATTTCCTCTTGTACATTTGATTACAAAGGATGTAATTTACTTCCTTCAGAAATAGCTATGAGGAGTGTTAAAGAGGCTCAAAACTTCAGGACAGAAGCCACAGCACCATCTGGGCTGTGAATTTAGGGACAACAGCCCCTCTGGATGGCAGCTGCAGTGAAATGAAGAATCATTTGTTACACAGCTCTTTACAATTTCTTCTCTACTGCTGATTGCTCAGAAACCCACTGAAGTCAAGGTGGCAAGATGAAGTTTTCACCATGCCCTCTAAAACAGGGGAGGGACAGGGAAGTTTAGGGTCTATGCTGACAAAACTCAGAAGGACAAACAGATACCAGAAAACAGGGGAATCTCCAAAAGAGGGAATCCCTCCATTTTGCTCCAATTTATTGGTATCTGATAAAAACCAGGAAAAGATACGCAACTAGTTCAGGTGAAAAGCAACCATATGAAGCTTTCTTCATTCCTTTAAACAAACAAGATGTGTTCAGCTTCCATACCATATTAGATATTTGGGGAATTTGCACTCTGGAGGAAAAACATAATGAGTTACTCTAGTATCCAAGCCAATGGGCTCACCTTTCACAGGAAAAAAATCCCAACAAAACAAAACACAACAAATTATGAACCTGACACCATAAAATTCATGCAGTAATACTTTGATTTTTTATGCTTTTTGCTTTCATTGCTTTTTTTTTTTGCTAACATGTATTTACACACACTAAAGATAACGTAAAAGTCATTTGGCAAAAATAACACACAGTAGAATTTGAGAATGTGAAATAAAATAATCCCATCAGCTTGGTGTTTAGTACCCAGCTAGTAAAAGGCACAAGATCTACCACCTCTTTCCTGTTTACCTAGAGCAATCACTTTTGAGCTCTATCAAGGGGATTTGCTGAGCAGCATTGTTTTCTCTCCAGTAAGGTCAGCTTTCATCCCAATCCACCAAGTTTATGACTACAGACAATAAGAAGGATAGACTAAGATAACCTGAAAGACCAGTGTCTCTTCTATTTCTTTCCCTGTACAAAACAAACCCCGAGTTTCTGACCATCTTCATAAATCCCATGGGCAACCCTTTGCTGAATAAATGCAAAACTGTGAGCCTACAGGCTCACAAAGCACTGTGCTGATGTCCTGCAATTACTCAGGAGGGTAGAGGGACAGGAGAAGAAAGGAAAAAAACCAAGGAAGCATCCATATCTCAAGAGCCAAATGAGAAAGAGAAGCACAGAAAAAGAAAGTAGTAACAGATACTGAAGTCAATTCTATGTTAAATCATTCTGTCAGGAGTATCAAATCTGGCAGCAATTTTGAGGTGATCATGGTCATAGAAACCAGGAGCTTCTGACCATTTCTGCCATGTCTGGCACAGGGACTTTGCTCCTTTTTTGTCTTTGCCACGATTCAGCTTCTGCCAACAAATTGTGCCTGCGTTCATCAGCACAAGTGATTCCTCCCCCTCCATCCAACTGCAAGGATGCCTCCATGGATTACATCCCACCTCTACCAGATTATGGGACTAGCTCAGGCAAAGGCACCCTTTGTGGACATTGTTAAAGCAAGGGAGAAGGTCCTGGACAGCAGCAGTTGAAAAGATGCCAATTGCATTTCAGGGCTCTTCTGTCGGGAGAACAGCCAACTGAAAACAAATCACATGGGTATTTTATAATAAAGCCACATCAGAAAGCTACATAAAAGCTACAGCTGGCTATATTTTCCCAGATAAGTAAGCTGCATTCGTTCCTCAGGCTATTGCCCCTCAGGATTTTTTCCAAGGTTTTCAAATTACACAAGTAACTAAATTCTTCTAAGTCTTTGCATGCTCTTCCTGAATAAAACAGCTCTCAGAATTATCAAAGCAGACATATTAGTGTACTGGGCCACCTACCTTTCATTCCTAACAATTCTCTACATACACAGAAAGACAGAGAAAGGGGAAAATAGCCAAAAAAAAAAAAAAAACAACCACCAAAACTTTAAAAGGACAGAGACATAGGCTCCATCCTTTATATCAAATCAAATCTGCTTTAGCTTGGCTTTTCTGAGCTCCCCCATCCTTATTGGCCATCACACTATTTTACAAAGCTGTCACCATATGTGAGATACTTTGCTTCAGGGAGAAAATTATCAAGATGAAAGAATTACTTACTCCACTTCCACCAACCTTGTGAATCATTCATGTTCCCTACCTGAATCACAGCCAACTGCAGTATCTGTCAAATTCTGGACCTAAGCCATGTACAATGTAACATTTACCAATGATCATTCAAAATATTTTAATAGTTCTCTTTCAAATACACACAATGTGTGTTGGCACACGCCACAGGAAAAACAGTTTATTGTACTGTTCAGTATCTTGCTAAAGCACCACAATTTTAGATGAAAGCAAAACAGTTTTCTCTATAAGGCGAGGAGTGACTTTATTATTTTTCAAAAGCTCAGTCTAAGACTAAGACACATTTTCCCCTGGGCTTTAGTAACAGCAGGTTTTAGATTCTCAAATAAAAACTGGAGTAGGTGAAATTCAGTAGTAAGGAAGCCTGTACCTATGATCAGACTAAGTCTTACCAAGGATGCCTATGTACCAGCAAGCACTTGTCAGCTGCACAAAATCTCATCTAAAGCTCCCAAATATTGCTGGAAATGCTCCAAGTTCACCTTGCAGACTCAGTTTCTTTATTTAAACTCAGTTTTCAGCAGAATCCAGATGAAATTTGATGTTGTCTAACAGGAAAATCAGTATTGTAGAGTGCCACACACACACCTCAGTGTCCCCCTTTAAAAATCAAGTGCCTGTCCCCAGACCCATAACACTCTCTCTGCAAACAGACACTCCTTCGTGGCTGATTAAGATGTTTTATAACGAAGTTGCTGTCACATTTACATGCCTGAGCAGGTCAATTCTGCCCTGAAGCTTTTTTGTTGCCCAGGTCTCAGAGAGGTAGAGCACAGGCAGCACATACTGAGCTACCCAAACGTCTCCTGCAGTAATGGGATTACAGTGAGGATTGGTTTAAAGCCTTCATTTAAAGCCATTAAAAATAGTCACTTTGCTGTCAGATTATTAATCGCCTGTCATAATATTCTTAGAGGTGATTATAAAAAGTATATTTCTGTGTAGTCAGAACGCCCTCCTGTCAGACAGCACCGGGGAATGAAGAGGCAGCAGCAGCACGAGTGCCTTGGCACAGAAACACTGCCACCTCCTGATCCCCGGGAAGGCACAGCCAGGCACACACCCAGCTGGGTGACAACATGTCAGAGAGGTCTTCTGCCCTGCCTTTGGCTCACCTTTTGGGTACAGGCACACACTGGTCAGCTAACACAGGATAATTCATTAAGCTGCACTAATCCACCTTTGAGGCTGAGCTCTGTCGAGCCAGAGTCTCTTTCCTTTCAGGAACACGATTCGTGTGTTTCATTGCTATAGCACCAGACACAGCAGCAGCTGCTCCTGCCACCAACCATAAAAACAAAGCAAATTTCGTTCAGGGTGACCACCCAAAGATGCACTGTTAAATGGTACAGAGCCCTGCGTTTTCTTCACACGGAAGTTGTTGCTAAATATCACACAAAAACACAGGGCAATGCAGCTCATCCTGGTACAGTTCTGGGACCCAGACTTGCTGGGGACCAAGCCACCATGCCCAGCCCTGCCTGCCAAAAAGCTTTCACAGGCAGGTAGGAGTTGGGCAGCTGCAACCATTGTGACTGTGGAGAGCATGAAAGAGTTTTGTTGTGAAAACTCAAGCATCTCGCTCACTAGAAATGAATAATTTCTTTCATAGTCTTTGTGACTCAGTCAATAGCTTCTTTTCCTTCTGATTAATACCAATATGATCATGGTAAGGGGAAGAGTACATTTTATGCTTGGGCTGGTTAATTTTCATTATTATTTTGCAAGGCATCAGGGTCTCCTACTGAGGCATCCATGTATTCATTACACTTCAGCAGCACAGAATGAAATTGTAAATGAATACTGCAAATTTGGGCATTTCGGTTCAGTGGGAATAAGAAATTGTGTCAATGGAACAAGTGATCTGTTCCAAATTTCTGGTTACGATATATGGGAGAAAATGTAAAATAAAGTAAGGAGTATTACAGACAACAGCTATCTTAAAATAGTATGTCCTTGAAATAGAGAATAAAGAAAAATATTCCCTCACTTTAGGTATGATTTCCACTCTATCAAATAAAGACTATGTTCAACTTCCAAAAGCAGATTTAAATCAACACCACAGGTTCAGCTTCTGGAAGTCCACAATTTTTGATGTGCCCTGTCATATCCCATTTGCACTGGAAGCTGCTTGTAAAAATTGCCCCTAACACCTCATCATGGGCCATAAATTTACCAAGAGTCTGATTCCCAAACATTCCTGAATATGCAGATCTGGCTTTTAGGAAAAAGGCTGGCTTAAAATGGTTTTTCAGGAGGTGGACACTTCCCCTCCACTTGCAAGCAGACTGATTCAAACAGAGATTGGAAGAAAAATAAAGTTTGCTGATAGCAAACCATCCATTTTCCTGCTTCAAGAAGGAAACCATGGGAAAGTAAGAGCCTTTCACCTCCTCCAGTGGACACATCCTGGCTGGGAAAGAGCTGCTGGAAGGGCTGAGTGCTGGGCAGGAGGGGAACACACCTGAGCCCACCTGGGCAAAAGGGCCAATGACAAAATCTCTGCACCTGCTGCCCCTCACACCCCTGCATGGGCACCCAAAAATCCTGCCTCCATTCAAAGAAATCAAAAAAAAGCCATCCCCAAGGTGCACAGCTAGGGAACATTAGTGACCCCTTTGTGCTGTGGAATGCCTCTGCCAAGGAGGGGAGTCACTCCCTAGCTGGCTGTCACCTAGAGGAGCCAAAAGGAGTCCTGGCTGTCCCCTAAAGGAGCCCACTCCACATTTCTGGAGCAGTTGGCAAACACAGCTGGCAAAGCCGTGAGGAAACATGAGGGCTTGAATTATGTGAATTTATTATGCTGTCTCTGGCGTTTCTCTGCAGTCACATTTTACTTCAGGAAGCACACTGTATTTTTTGTTACTCTAGACTACAATTAGCTACAATAAAATGACATTTTTTAATCTCAGCTTTTCTGTCATGTCTTAACCTCATTAATACACATGTAATTCTTATCTCCCTTCTGCACTTTGATTAACTTGTCTGGCACTGCAGCAGCCATGGAGAATCCCCAGCCTTTTCCCTGTCCTGCAAGCAGCATCTGGAGCTCTGACCCGAGGAGGGCTGCCATGTGGGTCCAGCAGCCCCTTAAGCCCACCCTGAGGTGGGGGCCCTCCGTGAAGGCTCAGGAGAGATTTCAGTGCCATAACAAAGTGGTGCCAATCCTCTCCACCTCAGGGAAAAGGCAAGCAAATGCTGATGAGCAGAAGCAGTTACAGCAGAACCCTGTTATTAGTCAGTCTAGCAATCAAATAGCTCATAGATCTCTGCCTGCCTTCTCCCTGAACATACCCAACAAACTGGAGCTCGTCTGCACATCTGTGATTTGAGGGGTCACCCAATGATCTTGCAGGTTGAAGCTGATGGAGGTCAAACGACTTTAGCAAAAAAAGAATGTTAAGATCTGTAACCTCAGAAGGTTCTCTAAAAAAAAACAAACAACTTTGGGCTGGTGGGATGTGCCCTAATGACTTCCAGTGACACTGGTCTGGAAATCAAATTCAATTTAAAAATAATTGGCATGTGTGGTATTCTTTCTTTCTAATGCCAATGTAGTCAACACTAGGAGAAATGATCCAGGCAAGCTCTGGGTTATTTGAGACAAAAAGAAGCATTTTTATGGATTTCTGTAGGTAAGGCTCCACACAGGATGAAATTCAGTAACTGCAGCTACAGAGGGAGACAGTAAATGGTGTTTACTACTGGCTGCAGGAACCACACTCTCATATCACAGAAGACCAAAAAGATTTGGGTTGGAGGGAACCTCTAAAGGTCACCTAGTCCAACCCCCCCTGCCACAGGCAGGGACAAATGCACATGTACCCAAAAACACTTTCATTTCAGAGTGGAAATGAATTAGAACTGGGTGAATTAGTCTCTGTGAATAATTTAGCAGCTACCTTTTACATTAATTGTTGAATAATTTATTCACAAATACATTTTCTCAATTATATGACCTCTGCTGCAAAGTAATGAATGTTATTTGGCAAATAATTTACTGTAGAATGTTTATATGAATGCATTAATTCTGAATAAATTTCGCTATTACCCTGTTAGTTCCAAATTCACTGTTTGAGTGATCTCAGCATAGACAGCAGGCATCTTTCCTAAGTTGCCTGGTCTGGTTCATCCTAATTTAAATGTCTCAGTACATATTCCAAAAGATTTCAGCTTGTTCTGGACATGTTCCTTCTGGATAAAGCCTGGAGATCTCCTGGAATACAGTGATGTGCATGCAGGTGCAGATACAGGTGGATAGACCAGGGGGAGCTGCAAACCTGGGAATTATTCAGACAGAGGTTTTGGGGGAGTTTTGAAATACATCTATGTTATGGGTGGTGCCCCGATCAGGCCAAATCAACAAAATTTCGAGAGTCAATAAAAAAATAACAGAATTTATTTTAACAATTAAAGAAAAAAAAAATTGACAGAGTCTTATCCCAATTAAATGAACAAAAAAAATAATCAGCGAACAAAATGACAAAGTCTATGCCACGGGAGATTCAGGACAATACTCGAGTATTGGGTGAACCTGGACACTGCCCCTGTCACAGTAGCCCGAGAGGGTTCACGATTTTCTCCTCGCCACGTTCAGGTTTTATACAGTTTATTTAGCCTAGGGCCAGGAACTCCTTTGTTTCTTGGAATATTCTGACCTCATCCTTTGAGTCCGATGTTGAGACAATGTTGGCTCCCGGGTTAGTTTAAATTTCTGTACGGCTTGGATGTTTGGTTGATTTCTTTCTGGGCTCTCTCATTCTCCTTTTCCGGGAGGTGCTTTGCATGAGTGTAGGTCTTGTATTTTCTTTTGCTGGGAACTCAGTAAATTTTATGTTTAATCACATCAGTTCCCTAGATCACTTTATTTTGCATCTGTGTTCGATATAATCTTTATTCAGTTTCTTTTCAGTTGGGTGGCTCCTAGGCGGGTCTTGGCTCTCTCGGCTGTCACAATAGTCCTCTTGTTTCTGGTATCAGCGCTATTTGTCAGGTACTTTCGGGCGAGGCTTCGTCCATTCAGTCCTGTCTCCGGCGAGGTCTGATAGTGTTTTTACTCGGTTTATTCGGCGGTTACAATACAGAAAAAAACCTAAGAGTTACATTTTTCATAACATAACCTAAAAGCTACATTTTTCATAACATAACCTAAAAGCTACATTTTAATAAACAATTCCAATACAACCTTATACATAATCGATATGACATAGATCATATTGAAATCATACAAGCGAATTTGATATGTCTTATTTATAACATCTATATTCAAAATCTCATTGAGATTTGAAGGGACTAAACACAAAATTCCAAGGCTCTTAAGAAAACCTTAGCCTTTGCTGAAATATGTTTTATCTCCATAGTACAATGATTTAAACTACTCCTTATTTAAGCACCAGGGCAGCAGACTGGGCACAGCTGGAGTCACAGTCCCAAAAAATGGAAAATACCAATACTGACATTATGTACCTTGGGCCTTTAGGAGGAGCAGGTGGGAAAATGGCTGTAAATACATGAAACTGGCCTGAAATACATGTAATCAACACAGCCTGGGGAATCTTTCTGAAAACAACGTGTGCTGTCTCTTCTTGGACACGAGCATTATACCAGCACACTGTCAAAGGGTTGTGCTGGATTTAGCCCTGCCTTCAGGCCAGGCCCAGCAATAGAGAAGCTGCAAGGCACTGCTCTGCACCTGAAAATGTGACAGAGGAGCATTAAAACACCTGGACAGTACTTGAAAGGATGTTTGGTTCATTGATTGATGGCAAACATATAAAACTGAATTTCTTCTAACCATGCTCCCATGGCTTTCAGTCCAGTAGTTCTCCTGACCAGGAGCTCCAGAGGAACATGAGGTACACAGGCACTCTGGCTGCAGGGCTCCAAAAGAGTATTTTGTTTCAATTTGCAGGAAAAAAAGCAATGCAGCAGCAAAGCCAGGGACAAGTTCTGCAGGATTTCATCACCCTTTACTTGCCATTTTTAATGAAAAGCTGACATCTTAGAAAAAAATTACTGCTGAATTTGCTTAACCAAATTGACAGTTAAAAGCAAGAGTCCCTTTCTATTTTCAATCACACTGACAGCTGATTTTTTTTCTAGAAGAAGATAGCATATTTGACATAAATATTTAACAACAACAAAAAAAATCATCCCTGTAAACATGAAGACTGGCAATTTTGAGCTTCTTCTATTTTTAACCAAACAAACAACTTGTTGGTTTGGGGGTTTTTGTTACTTTGGTTTTAATACCTTGTGTCTATAATTCCCTTCTAAACAATTTATCATTTAACTGATCTGCAGCTGGAGGAAACTGAGGAGAGACTGGGAGATTTGCCACTTTCATTTTATACCTGCTTGCTTACACCTACAGGGTGCTCCTTTTTCATGCTCATTTTCTCTTAATGTCTTTTACAATTATAGGCAATCTTCTTCAAAATATCATCTCTAAGTAGCTTCCCAAAGATAGACTAGCTTCTTTTTCTTCCTTGCATTCATCTCTCCAAAAGATATCATTAATAGTGTCCCTTGGGATACTTTAGGATTACCTTAGGATGGTCTTCCCCCACTATTTTCATTTATTTTCTGTATCTCTTACTCCCTGTATTTGGCTTTTGTAGCATTCCCCAGAAAACATATTTTTTTTCTGAATTGTAATAAAGATGGCTCTGTCAGAAAATTTGCCCCAGTGCAAAGACCACAAAAGAAGTGGCACTTTAAAGATACATAGATCTTGAGGCACTCCAGTAAGAGGGGACACAATTTGCTGACAATTCATTTCTTACAGTTGTTTGGTTCCATTTGCTCCCAGACATGGCTGCAAATGATGGTGATCTCAGTTCTGGATATGTGAAAGCTAATGAGTAGGAAGTCCTTAACCAAGGTTCTTGGCTGAATCACAAAATAGTCTTTTTTATAAACCAGAAATGATAGCAAAGGGTTGAGCATTGTTTTCCCTGGGTTTGGTTGACCTGGTAGTTCTCACTCTCACATGACCATGGACAGTGCATCATGTAACATCTCGTTCTCTCAGTTACCAGAAAATATGTTGATCTGCTGTGAGGAGCCAATTTAGTTTTGGTTTGTCTCAACACTGATTGCCAGAGGCCTGTGGAGGAGGGATTGCACATGTGCCACTTGCAGGACTCAACCAGGAGAAGATGGGAGAAGGCCCTGACTCTGGGGAGACTCTGCCTGGCAGCCATTTCACATCTCACATGGGACAGGCAGTCAGCAGGGGAACACCAAAGACATTGTACCCTCCAGACAGCACTCCCCGTCCTGCTGGTAGTAATGCCTGCTTTTTCTCTCTCTGTCTCCCCTCTCTTTCTCTCCCCATCCCTTTTCCATTTTCCTTCCTCCTTAGTAGGGCCAACTTCTTGTTACTGTTGTTTTTCATTAGCAACAAATGGTTCTCAGATACAAGGTTGTCTCCGTTGACTTAATTTCACTCTAGACAATCTATTTTTGAACCTCCCCACAGTGGAATGTGACATCAGCTTTTTCACCCAATTCCGGGCTAGGAACATCATTTAATACCCAGTCAGAATAACTCAGCCCTCATTTTTACTGTCTAGCTCTTTTTAGGCTTTGGTTTTTGAAGACCCTGAGGACAAATCTCCTGAGCAGCTTCCTGGGAAGGTCAGGATGCCCTTGGTCCCAGCTGGATTGACACAGGAAGCTTCAAAGCACTCCACACCTATTTTTCCTTCCCATATTTGTCCAAATCTTCCCTTGTTCTCCCATAACTCTATCACCTGAGATGGTTTTGATATGCTCAATCTGATTTAGTTTCCTTGTATTTCCCCAGGGACTTGAATTGCTCTTCATGTCCCATTTAGTTTTCCTTTAGAGAGAACACCATTTGGTGTAAATGTAGTGTTCCCAGTCTCAGGAACAGGAGTATGGAACAATTTCAAGGCTGCTCAACTTCTTTGGCCCTTACTTTGCTCCCTTCCATTCATGCAGGATCCCCCACTAAACCAAAAGAGTTTTGGTGAAGCAGCTATTTGATTTCTCTTATTTCATCCCTTCTTTGCATTGTCTGCTTGAAAACATGGCCCAGACACAGCTTTTGCACCTCATGCTCAGCACTGAGAAGTCATGAATTCTCAACCACACAATCTCACCCTGCAAAAAGGAACAGGAAAGAAAAAGATGAAAAAAGAAAGGAAAAAAAATCTTCAGGCAAGTTAAAAGCATCAAGTCCTATAAAAAAGCAGGCTGTGTTTCTTAATCACCACCTGCTGCCTGCAAGAGCAGTAGTTCCTTTTCTACTCTTAGAAATTACTTGTTTTATTTCCCTTTTTTTTCCAGCCAGCAAATGCTCAGCTGAGAAGATAGCAGCACTTCCTCATTACCTTCACGGAGACAGACAGACACTGCTCAAAGCAGTGAGAGAAAACTCTTTGCCCTTGCCCAAAAGCACTGAGACAAGAAATTCAGGCCCTCAAATTCCCTGTGGATTTTCAGATACATGCAGCTCACCCTGTTCTGTGGTAAAGCCTTTCCCCCTCCACTCTGCCTCACCTGCTGTGCATTTGCTGCAATGATACAACAAACACCTGAAGCCCCACACAACACGTGTGAGAGCCTTATCTACAAATGTTCACATTTCCCCAGCGGAAATCTCCCAATCCAAGATGGAAAAATCAGGTGGAGATTTATAACAAATATCAAGCCAGTAACTCCGGAGTGTTCCTAGTCAAGGCCAGTCCTTCACTGCTCTTCTGCTGCTTTGCCAGAGTGAATGGGAGCATTCTGAAGAAGCACATTCTTGCCTCCCAGGCAGGCTTTAGAAATGTAAACCCACATAGGAGGAGCTATGCTTCAGGCTGCCTCTTCTAAAGTGAACAACTTCTAATTAATTTTTTTTTTAATACTGCTACAGGCTCCTCTTAAATTAAGACAAAGTATCTTCTACTTGGCTTTATAGAAAGGCATTACAAATTACACTTAATCTGATTAGGTAGGGAAAAATAAACCAGCTGTAATTCTAGGAGCTTTAAATATGTCCTTTTAAGCAGCATTTGAAAGAACACTCTTTATATCAACTCACTTTAATATGAGGTGAAGCACATTTAAGCAGTCAGTTTAAAATACCACACAATTATAATATTATTGCAGACCCTTTTTTCTCTTACAGAGGGAAAAATATTTGAGCAAAAACTGCTGTCACCAAATTGTAATTTACTGACTGTGAAAGTGTTAAAAGATTAGACCAATAGAAATTTAAAATTATCCACCAAGGAAATTAGCCTTGAAATCCACACCACAATGTATTTGGTTACGACTTCATTTTTAAGGTAAAATATTATTTTTTTAAAAATCACATAAATATTTTCAAATCAGAAAATATATACTGAGGAGTCAGGAAGGGATTGTCTCCTGGCCAGTTCCTCCATCCAGAGGACTTTATTTTGCAAAGCAGATGAATCACCTTATCCACATGAGCAATGAAAAGTCAATTCATCATTTTAAATCAATGGTCTCAGCTGAGCCTTGGAAAAGGCCCCTGGTGCTGGATGTGATGGTGAAGGCTGCCCTGGATACAGTGTTTGGGCAGAGCAAGGACCAGAACCTCAGCCTCTTTCTCCTTTGATTGCAAATACAAGAAGGTGTGAACATAAAGTCTTGTTTATGAAAGAGGTGGAATTGTAACGCAGTCTTTTAGTTTGTTTCTTGTACACAAAACCAAACTCAACATTTAACTCATGACTGATATGATCTCCTCAAAGAGAGCAGGACCAGAAGCACAAGGAGACACTAAAAAGAAGGTTCAAACTGACAAACAGCTACAAGTAAACACAAGTGTTTAGCAGAATCCCACTCTGTGACCAAGGTGTGTGTGCCATAGCAGGGCTGAAACTAAAAAGAGAGATTGGAATTTGTGTTAGGCAATATGCTTAAGTGAACAGTAAACAACTGGAATAGTTTGTTATAGGATTTACAGAAATCCAAGAGAAAATGAAGCACAAGCATGCCATGCTGAGGAGAATTCATTTTTGAGACTGGCTGGACAGCAGCATTCAGGAGTATTTTGCCAGCTCTATTATATTTTTCTTGGTGGCCTCTTGTCACCTGATACTGAGAAAACCAAGGCAAGGTTATACTTTGTTGCTGCTTTCATATTGTTCCTTCCTCATTAACCTCTGAGCCCCCCTACCTGAGGCACTTTTTTGGGGTAATGGGTGTCAGCTGGGGAAATCTGAAGACAATTTTTGCTGCTGAAGTGCAGAAAATCTGGACCCTTTTCCATGCTCTCCGTCCCACTCAAGTTCTTAGGAGAGAACTTAGCCCATGACTCTAAATGGCAGGCACAGCACAGCTGAGAAGTCAGTGCTGTGGAGATCAGATCACCTCAGAAAGGAGCATTCCTGTCATTCACAAGATGTCTGTATTGCTAGGTACTTGACCCAGTGCAAAATGACTCAAACCTCATCATCTGTAATCCAAAAACAGGTAGGAAATGAAGATAACAAGCAGCAATAACAAAAGTCTCCCTTCCTGGAAAAGTATGGTGTTCCTTTGACACTAACCAGCATTGGTGCACAAAAATCTACCTGACCCTGCTCATTTGGTCAGATCTTCTGATCAGAGAGCCACAAACCAACACCTGCCTCTTAGGGAAGGATATTGATTAACTTGTTACAGAAGCATCCCACCTTCTAAACCCATGAAAATACAGAACAATTTAATCCTCCTCACTAATGATTACCAGAGTTTTAACTACTTCCATTTTGAAATTCAAAATAGACATAACACTTGGGCATCTGTAATTATCTCTATGGAAGTGAGGATTTCCATTAGGTTAGGGCACTGTACATAGATGAGGCAGAAAAATTACAGGATTCTGGGGCCAAAATCTGGAAATGCACAGGCTCTAATGCAAAACAGGATTCACACTTCTGGTGATGAAGACAATCACAGGAACACAGGGAGGTGATAGATTCACCTCCTCCATAAGTGAAGGCTGGATGACTTTCCCAATGGTTTGCTGTAGCTCACACATGAGGTAGTAGAAAAATAGTAGTTATTCAATGATATTTTCCACTTTGTCTTGTACATGATGTCCAAGCAATGGCAATGATTCCTCCTGCCTTTACTGGTAACAAAATCTGCAGTTGTTACCAATCCACATTCGGATGCTTTATCATAAAATAAACTTTAAAAGAGGAAATTATATTGTTAAACCCTAGAGCTCAGCTGAAAACACCAGCACACGGCATGCAGCTGGTATTAAAATTAAGTTGTAAAATTGGTATGTAAATATCATACTAACTATCATTCATGATTCAAAAAGCAGCCAGGAGGACAGGAACCAAAATAGCAAAAGGTATGAGCTGTAATTGTATCACTAGGCATCCTTTATGTCTCTAATAAAGTACTGGAGCTTAGTTGCTGATGAGAGGAGGAAAAGCTGATAGCACCCTGGTTGATGTTGCAGTACAAAGGAAGCAGAGAATCCTCATCTGCAGATAAAAGAGGCATAAGCACTAATGAAGACATGCTAAAAAAAAAAAAAAAACTCCCTCCCAGTCTAGTAGCCTGAAGGCATCTTAAGTGAAACGTCTGAGAATGAAAACCAATCTGTTTAATTAATGCTGATCACTAATCGTTAACACCAATTACATAACAAAAACTATCACAAGACAAGGATTCATGCACTAGGAAACAAGAGTCAGAAGACAAAATAACAATTAAAGACCTGAACATATTTGGTTCTCTGACAAGTTCTAGCACATTTACACTCGTGAAAATACGGGATTGTATCCCCCAGCTGTGACACGGATGAGCCATTGGGGCTGGTGAGCTCTGTGATGTGGGACTTAAAGCGTGACCTGTGATGTCCACTGCCATGGTTTACCTCTATTTCCCTGGTGAAGCTAGAGGTTGCTATTTCCCAAGCTTTTGTCATAACTGGTGTGGCTTAACTGGTCCCCGAGTCAGCATTTTGTGAGTAGAACGAGCCAGAGCACAAACAGCAGCTGTTCACAGTCTCTTCTCAAGCAGCAGAGAAGGTGGCATCAAATGAAGACAGGAAGTGACAAGTTCAGAATACATGAAGGAAGTTACCTACATCAAATACTGTAAAAGGCTGCGGATGCTACAAAATACAGCCATTCCAAAAGCCAAGAAATATCAGCACTGTGGATGCAAAAAGAAATAAAACTCTACTGAGTTGGAAATTGGAACTGCAAATGTCAGAAAACAGCATAAAAGCTGAGAAAATAGGGAATGATTTGCTTGTTCATCCAGTCTTTCTCATTCCTGTTGCCTGAGGCTTGCCGTGGCTGCACACGAGACTGAGTCCTTTCAAGGCCATCCTTTTACTTGGAGATTCTGAGATTGTACCTTTTTTTTCCCCCTCTTTTAGGAACCTATAGTGACCTCTACAGTGAATGCTAAGGGTTTTCAAACAGCTGAGTAACATGATTAATTGGTGGACACATAATTCCACATCAAATGGCAAAAACAAGGCTGGTTGCCTTGTCTGTGGCATGCTTCCATTTTAATTACACCTTGAGCCCTTTGCCTTCTGCTGCTGCAAAGCTGAGGGATCCTCTTAAGATGGAAAAGGCAACCCCTGCCTCAACAGCTGCAGCCAGCTCTGCTCTCCTCATAGGGCTGGACCTGCTGCATGCCCACAGGTAAAACAGGCACAGCTCATCCCTCCACCAGACAGGTTGTGCAGTTCTGATTGCTGAGTCCTGCCAGCTGCACTTCCAGAGGTGCTCTCAAAAGAGCATCTCTGTCTCTGGTACAGCAATCTTCACTTCCAAATACCCACAGGGATCCCTTGCTGTGCCCTTTGCTCCCAGCACCCTTATTCCCAGGTGCCATCCTCCTTCCTTTAAATCTAACAGAAAAGGCTGGGATGCCCAAAAGCAAATGAATCATTTTCTTGTCTGACTCGGATCTTTGCTCTGTGCAAAGCTCATGCCTCCTGCTGACTGGACCCCAGGCATGAAACCTCAGCAGCGTCTCCACGAGAGATAATAGTTGATGTTATCAAGAAACTGCTGAGCTGCTGTGTCTGATACACTGCCCATAAAGCAGTCACTTCCACTCAGCCTAACACACCACCCTGCATCAGCTGCTCACTCCCTTCACAGCTCTGAAAGATGCTCACTCAGTTTAGATCATTTGGCCAGAACCATTTGTCTCAGGGCACTGTGCAAAGCCAAAGCCCTTCCTCTCTCTCCCTCTCTGGTTATATTTCCTCTACCTTCCCCCTAAAAGGACCAGAGCAGAATTTTTCTCAGTCCATCCCTTCTGTTCCAGCTCCCCATTAGCAGCAAAAAAGCTTTCCTTTGTCAGATTTGTTGGTCTGTGACTGACAAGCAATTACAATAAGTAATTTCATTTCAGTGGAAGATAATAAAACGTGATACCATAACTACCCACAGAGCCCCCAAAGTATTCATGTTCACTTTAATAACCTGGTGAGATGCTGTTAATCTTGACAGAGGCTGCCCAGCAGGTGCTGGGGAGCTGAATCCTCATATTCTTTCACTGTTTGATGATCCTTCCACAGGGAAAGCTTCAAGCTGTTAAAATGCAATGGCCCTGCTCTATTTTTTAATTACATTTAGTTTATTAGAGACACAATCAGATGCATAACTAATCCTGGAGCCTGCCCTACCTCATCGAGAGGGAAAGGGACATCTGACTCATTTAGGCTCTCACAATCTCAGATGTGTGAAGCAGTTTCCCTCTGGGACTCAGAGGCATTGAAAGGAAATGCCTCTGCACAGCAGAGGGGGAATTCTGTTGTTTTCAAAAGCACATCATTTTTACCAATATTTCCCTCCCCTACCCAGTGACCCCTTTGACACAAGTTGCCTTTTTTAAATCAGATGCTCCTCCTAAAGCCAAGATGTGCCAAGGAAATTTGGGTGCCTGTTTGCCATTAAAAATTCAGTCTGCCTATTTCTTCTGGACCAGAGAGTAAATGAGCTAGGTGAGGGGATAGGTGCACCTGGCAGCAAAAAAAAATAGGTCTCCCCACTTTAGAAAAACTGTCTTTACCAGCACTGCAAAAACATTTGCTTCCCTTGAAATGACATGCACAAGAGGAGGGGTAGGGAGAAAGCAGAATTCGCACCAGAAGCACATCAACAGTGTCTCAACAGCGAAATGGTGATGCTTTGAAAGCCTGGGTATTTCAGCACATGCATC